>BSBK01010597.1:0-90123 GCA_027943335.1 Chamaecyparis obtusa | reverse complement strand
TATATATATGTATGTATGTATGTATATATATATATATATATGTATATATATATATATATGTATATGTATACATACATATATCTATAAATACATATATATATATATATATATATATATATATATATATATATATATATATATGTATGTATAGATATATGTATGTATACATATATACATATATATATATATATATATACATATATACATATATATATGTACATATATACATTTATACATATATATACATATATACATATATACATATATATACATATATAAATATATATATGTACATATATACATATATACATATACATATATACATATATACATATATACATATATACATATATATATGTATAGATATATGTATGTATACATATATATATATATACATATATATATATACATATATATATACATATATATATACATATATATATGTATATATATACATATATATATATATGTATATATATATATATATATATATATATATATATATGTAGGTATAGATATATGTATGTATACCAATTCTTGCATATATTTGAATATAAATACACCATAAAGTGAATCCGATTAGCACAACCAAGAGAGTAACGGTGGAAATGTGAGATCTACACAATGTAGGGTTTTGATTCCTAATTTGAATGAAAATGATATGAAATGTAAATGATAGATCTGATCTAAAATATTAAGTGCAAGGGGGAAATAAGTAACAACAAGTACACCTAGAAACAAGACAGATGAAACCATACTAAATGAACCTGAATTTCCTTGCTATTAGAGTCTCAGATCTAGTTTTAATTACAGATCAGGAAAGCTAAGAGGTGTACCTTCTTGCACTTAAAATTTCATGGAAAAATGATAGGGACAAGTCAACTTTTTGGGAACATGTTTGTTAGGTAACTTGTTCTGTGAAATTTTTTATGAAACTTTCCAGGGACTTGCACTTGCTCCTATACTTCTCAGATCTGGAATTGTAGTTCTAAAACCTACTCCCACACATAGAAAATTAGGGAAATAAGGTTGTGTAAATGATTTTTCCTTGTTCAAACCCCTATTTAGGAATCAACATTGAAATTGAATTGAATTGCTTAAGGAAAGAAGAAATGAAAACTTGATCTAAAAGACAAATCACCTTATACCTTTATAATGCAATGCTTTTTTGGATGTGATCACAAGTGTTGATGTTATATCTTGAACTCCACAAAATCCTAATACAAAATCATGAAACCAAAGCCTTGGATGATGGATTTTGTAGTTTTACAGAGTGCTTGATGAGAAGGAAGAAGAATGCCTTAAAGATCTTCAGGATTTTCTTGATTTCTTAATTTATTATGTGTAATTTTGAATAGCATGCACTTGATTGAGATATCATGTTATCTCAAATGAGGGGAGAGGATGTCCATTAATACTAAACTCCCTCCATTTCAAGGCTCAAATCTAATCCAACCTGGCTGTAATCTAAATCTTAGAACAAAATCCCTCCACTGGGCCCTAGGCAAAATTTGGGCCAAAAACCCAAAGGATATGATGTAGGAGCATCCTGGGTGTAAGAGCAATCTTGCATCACCCAAAAACATTTCTATTTTTATATTCAATAAGGGTTATTTTGTGCAGAGCTGCTATTTATGAAAAGTTACTATTTTTGGTAATTTTCGTATGTGCTCAGAATGATCTGATTTCTTTCTTGGAGGTTCATTTTTGGTCATATAAGTCTGCCAGTAAAGTTTCATTGCCAGATCAAGTGTATATTGGAAGATATTGAAGATTTTCGGTATTGGCAGTAGGGTACAGAAACTTTGAACTCAGTTTTGAAGGCTTTAGAGGCCCCGGATGAGGTCAAAAATTTGGGTGACAGGTGCTTGTGTAGGTCAAACTTGTAGAGCGCTTTGTGGCATTTCCGAAATGGGGTTATAATAGCCGATCGGGTCAACTGGTGATGACTTATGGTCTTCGGAAGTTGGTCCACTTGAAATGGCAGAAAATAATTTTCTTCAAAATTTCTGTTCGGGTTTCAAAGGTTATCTTGAGCTGACTATGATGTAATAAAATGTAAAATAAAATAATTCTAAGTTTGGTCGGCCTTATTGGCTAAATTCTGGAACCTTCCCAGGTGGTGGAAAATTGCCTATATAAGGAAGGTTGTATTATTGTCTTAGGCAGTTCAAAATAATTCTGGGTAGTAGATCTGGATAATAATTCGAGGCTTTGTCCTACAGAATATTGTGAGGGAATGCCCATGTGGCTTTGCATATTGTAATTTTGAAAGTTTGTAATTCCACATTTGTGGAGATAATAAGAAGCCAATTTTCTATTCTTCCATATTATTCAAATTATTGTTGTTGTTTCTCTATTTCTGTTATGTGTTTGTGGTATTAAGAGGAGCACCCTTCATCAAGTGGTATCAGAGCAGGTTTTCTTGAGTGTGTAAATAGATCACCGACTGTGAGGCAGTTTGCACCAGGACTATGGTTAGGGTTTCAACACGCATCGCGGAAAATGCCTCCACGAAGAGAACGTGGCGGAAGAGCTGGTGCTGTGACACCTGAGGTTAGAGAGCTGTAGATACAAGTACGAGCATTGCAAGAAGAGATTCATAGAGGAATGAATCTTAATGTTAGAGACAAAAGCGAGGATGAAGCCGAAGAAGAATATCAAGAAGGAGAAGCTGAAATTGTGAACCAGGAGGAAGAAAGACTTTTTCTGGTGATTTCCAAGATTGGGAAAAGACCTAAGATTGAGGTTCCTACATTTTTTGGAAATCTTAACCCAGAGGAATTGATCGATTGGATCAATGAATGTGAGGAATATTTTGAGTATGAAGATGTTGAGGATCCTGATAGGGTCAAATTTGCGAAGGGCAGATTGAAAGGTCATTCGAAGATCTGGTGGCAAGAAATTCAATTGGAGTGAAATAGAAGAGGGAAAGATAAAATCACAAGATGGGATCGGATGGTAGATCAATTGAAGCGACAGTTCATTCCTGTTGATTATGAGCTTGACCTACTGAAGAAAATGCAGAGTTTGAAGCAAGCAGGAAGATCTGTTCAGGAGTATACAGAGGAGTTCTATCGACTTCTCATCAGAACAGGCCATGCAGAAGCTGATAAGGAGAAAGTTGCCCGATACCTTAATGGGTTAAGGCCAAGCATTCAGGAGGAGCTGAATCTGGTTCGAATGAACAGTATTGAAGAGGCATACCAGCTTGCCCTAAAAGTAGAGGAAAAGCTGAACAAGAAGTTTGAGAGCAGACAAAATGGAAGAGGTTGGGGTGGACGATCTAGTGGATGGTCATATGGTGGCCGAAATGAAGATCTGAAAAAGAAGGATGAGGCCAGTAGTAGTCAGAATCAGAGAGGAAATAATTCCAATCATTTCAAGGATTAGAGTAATAGAGATCAGAGAGGAAGAGGAAGAGGAAGAGGACAAGGATCTAGAAGAGGAGGCTTTTGTGGAACATGTTTTCACTGTGGAGAAGAAGGTCATAGGGCATTTGAATGTCCTCAGTGCCAAGGCAGAACAGACAGGAGAAATGAAGGCCAGGCCAGAGTTGCACATGTAGATGAAGATGCTAGATCGTCAAATTCTGAAGATGCTGAAAGAGGAGAAACGCTAATTAACAGAAGAGTCTTGCTGAGTGGTGAGAATGAACCTAAACAAAGGAGGATCCTGTTTTGCACCAGGTGCAAGTGTGAAGGTAAATGTTGTGATGTGATTATTGATAGTGGAAGCACTGACAATTTAGTGTCAGAAGAGATGGTGACAAAGTTGAAGCTCAAGAGACAGAAACACCACATCCATATCAAATTGCCTAGGTACAGGATGACCACAAGGTCATGGTCAATGAACAATGCCTAGTGAAGTGCAAGATTGGCGGATACCAAGATGAGGTATTGTGTGATATCATATCTATGGATGCATGTCATATGTTATTGGGTAGACCATGGCAGTTTGACAGATGTGCTATACACGATGGTCGTGCGAATACCTATTCCCTGACAAAGGATGGAGTGCGACATAAGCTAAAGCCATTGAAGGAGACCGAAGAAAAGGTATGTGGTAATGCAAGAATAACATTTGTTGATGGAAGAAAATTCCTAGATGGTATGAGGCATGAGCATGTGTGTTTTTCTTTAATTCCAAAAGTTGGTAAAGAAGAAGCAGAGGATGTACCTGTAGAGGTTGCAAATTTGTTGAATAAGTTTCAGGATATTGTATCTGATAATGTACCTGATGGATTACCACCAGTAAGGAAGATCAGTCATCAGATGGATTTGATTCCAGGAGCCAGTTTTCCAAACAAGGCAGCATACAAAATGACACTAGCAGAAAGTGAAGAGTTGAACAAACAAGTACACGAGTTATTGTAGAAAGGGTTGATTCGAGAGAGTCTGAGTCCCTGTGCTGTACCAGTGGTATTAGCACTAAAGAAGAATGGAGAGTGGAGGATGTGTACAGATTCCAGAGAAATAAACAAGATCACAATCAAGTATAGGTTTCCATTGCCACGAATGGATGATATTATGGATTGTTTAAGTGGAGCCGGTGTATTTCTCAAAGATAGATCTGAAGAGTGGATATCACCTGATTCGGATCAGAGAAGGAAATGAATGGAAGACTACCTTCAAGACAAAGGAAGGACTATATGAGTGGTTAGTCATGTCTTTTGGGCTAACCAATGCACCGAGCACTTTCATGCGGCTCATGAACAAGGTTCTGAAAGAATTTTTGGGTAAGTTTGTCATTGTTTACCTAGATGATATTTTGATTTTTAGCAAGACATTGGAGGAACATATGATGCATATTCATATGGTGTTTGAGAAGTTGAGAAATGAGAAATTGTTGATTAATTTGAAGAAGTGTAGTTTTGTGAAGAAAGAGTTAGTGTATTTGGGATTTTTAGTTTCAGCAGAAGGTCTAAAAATGGACCCAGAGAAGGTACAGGCTATCCTTGAATGGCCTACTCCAAGGAGTGCTACTGAGGTAAGATCTTTTCATGGTTTGGCTAGCTTTTACAGAAAGTTTATCAAAAAATTTAGCAGTATTTGTGGACCCTTGACTGAAACAATGAGAGGGGATAGAAAAGAGTTTAAGTGGACTAATGGGGCAGAAAAGAGTTTTCAATTGTTGAAACAAAAAGTTACAGAATAACCTGTTTTAGCACTTCCAGATTTTAATAAGGTGTTTCAAGTAGATTGTGATGCTAGTGGTACTGCAATAGGAGCTGTTATAAGCCAAGAAGGTAAACCTGTTGCTTATTTCAGTGAGAAGTTAAATGATGCCAAGAGAAAATATTCTGTCTATGATCAGGAATTTTATGCTATAGTTCAGGCATTAAAGAAGTGGAGACATTATTTGCTTCCTAAAGAGTTTGTCTTGTATACTGATCATCAAGCTTTGCAATAGTTGAATATTCAAGGAAAGTTGAATCAGAGGCATTTGAAATGGGTTGAGTTTTTGCAGAGTTATACATTTGTTTTGAAACACAAAAGTGGAAAGTCTAACAGGGTTGTAGATGCTCTTAGCAGAAGGCAACTATTGCTGACAGAGATGCAGATTGAGGTGGTTGGGTTCAAGGAACTCAAGAATTTGTATCCAAAAGATCCTGATTTTGGTGGAGCTTGGAAAGCTTGTAAAGAGCCTGTTACTCTAGATAGGAGGAAATGGCTGGATTTCATCATCCAGGATGATATGCTATTCAGAGGGAGTCAGTTGTGCATTCCATGAAGTTCTATGAGGGAGAATATCATCAAGGAGAAGCATAGTGGAGGATTGGCTGGACATTTTGGTCGTGATAAAACCCTTGCTTTGGTTGGTGAGAATTATTATTGGCCACAATTGCAGCAAGATGTGAAGAAGTTTGTACAGAGTTGCAGAGTATGTCAGATGGCGAAAGGAGTGAAGCAGAATACAGGGTTGTATCAGCCATTACCTATACCAGAGAAGCCTTGGGAGGATATCAGTATGGACTTTGTTCTTGGTTTACCGAGGACTCAACGGGGACACGATTCAATTTTTTTGGTAGTTGATAGATTTTTTGATGAAGGGTGCTCCCCTTAATACCACAAACACATAACAGAAATAGAGAAACAACAACAATATGCAAGAACAGAAAATTGGCTTCTTATTATCTCCACAAATGTGGAATTACAAATTTTCAGAATTACAACATGCAAAGCCACATGGGCATTCCCTTACAATATTCTGTAGGACAAAGCCTCGAACTATTACCCAGATCTACTACCCAGAACTATTCTGAACTGCCTAAGACAATAATACAGCCTTCCTTATATAGACAATTTTCCACCGCCTGGGAAGGTTCCAGAATTTTTAGCCAATAAGGCCGACCAAACTTAGAATTATTTTATTTTACATTTTATTACATCACAGTCGGCTCAAGATAACCTTTGAAACCCGAACAGAAATTTTGAAGAAAATTATTTTTTCGCCATTTCAGGTGGCCCAACTTCCGAAGACCATAAGTCATCACCCGTTGACCCGCTCGGCTATCATAACCCCATTTCGAAAATGCCACGAAGCGCTCTACAGGCTTGACCTGCGCAAGCGCCCGTCACCCAAATTTTTGACCTCATCCGGGGCCTCTAAAGCCTTCAAAACTGAGTTCAAAGTTTCTGTACCCTGCTGCCAATACCGAAAATCTTCAATATCTTCCAATATACACTTGATCTGGCAATGAAACTTTACTGGCAGACTTATATGACCAAAATGAACCTCCAAGAAAGAAATCAGATCATTCTGAGCACATACGAAAATTACCAAAAATAGTAACTTTCCATAAATAGTAGCTCTACACAAAATAGCCCTTATTGAATACAAAAATAGAAATATTTTTGGGTGATGCAAGATTGCTCTTACACCCAGGATGCTCCTGCATCATTTTTAAAGATGGCACATTTCATTCCCTGTAAGAAGACTAATGATGCTATTCATGTAGCAGAATTGTTTTTCAGAGTAGTGAGACTTCATGGTTTGCCAAAGACCATAGTTTCAGATTGGGACACTAAGTTTTTTGGATATTTCTGGCGTACATTGTGGAAGAAGTTAAAGATAGATTTGAAGTTTAGTTCATCACATCATCCACAGACTGATGGAAAGACAGAGGTGGTGAATAGAAGTTTGGAAAATTTGCTGAGATGTTTGGTTGGAGATAAGCCAACAGGATGGGATTTGATTTTACCACAATCAGAATTTGCATACAATAATTCTATCAATAGAAGCACTGGTAAATCACCATTCCAGATTGTATATGGCAGTAGTCCAAGAAATGCATCTAAATTGAGGAGGATAGATAAAGGAGAAATAAGTAGTGCTGAAGCTGAGGATTTTGCAGAACACTTGAAGAACATCCATGGGGAGGTGAGGAAGCATATTATCAAGATGAACGCACAGTACAAGGCTAAGGCAAATGAGAAAAGGAGGTATAAGGAATTTTAGGTTGGTGATGAAGTCATGGTTCATTTGTGGAAGGAGTGGTTTCCAGTTGGTACATATAACAAGCTGAAAATGAAGAAGTTTGGACCATGTAGGATACTGAAGAAACATGATTCAGGAAATGCATATGAGGTAGAATTGCCTACTGAGCTAAATATTTCACCAGTGTTTAACATTTCAGATCTGATAGAGTATCATGAAGGAGGTGTTGAAGATGAGATCATAGTAGCACAGTGGAATATTCTAGCAACTATTTCAGACACTAAGGAGATCGAAGATATACTGGACAGTCTTGTTGGCAGAAGCACAAGGAACAGGACATATGAAGAATATCTAGTCAAGTGGAAAGGATGACCTATTAAAGATTCATCATGGCTGACAAAGGAGGAGGTTAGCCATCTTGGTTTTCCTCTGCACACCTGAGTCGTGATAGGGTCACTTCTCAAATTACCCCGGGTGTCTGATGCAGGAGCATCCTGGGTGTAAGAGCAATCTTGCATCACCCAAAAACATTTCTAGTTTTATATTCAATAAGGGTTATTTTGTGTAGAGCTGCTATTTATGGAAAGTTACTATTTTTGGTAATTTTTGTATGTGCTCAGAATGATCTGATTTCTTTCTTGGAGGTTCATTTTGGTCATATAAGTCTACCAGTAAAGATTCATTGCCAGATCAAGTGTATATTGGAAGATATTGAAGATTTTCAGTATTGGCAGTAGGGTACAGAAACTTTGAACTCAGTTTTGAAGGCTTTAGAGGCCCCGGATGAGGTCAAAAATTTGGGTGACAGGTGCTTGCGTGGGTCAAGCCTGTAGAGCGCTTCGTGGCATTTCTGAAATGGGGTTATAATAGCCGATTGGGTCAACTGGTGATGACTTATGGTCTTCAGAAGTTGGTCCACTTGAAATGGCGGAAAATAATTTTCTTCAAAATTTCTGTTCGGGTTTCAAAGGTTGTCTTGAGCCGACTATGATGTAATAAAATTTAAAATAAAATAATTCTAAGTTTGGTCGTCCTTATTGGCTAAATTCTGGAACCTTCCCAGGCAGTGGAAAATTGCCTATATAAGGAAGGCTATATTATTGTCTTAGGCAGTTCAGAATAATTCTGGGTAGTAGATCTGGCTAATAATTTGAGGCTTTGTCCTATAGAATATTGCGAGGGAATGCCCATGTGGCTTTGCATATTGTAATTCTAAAAGTTTGTAATTCCACATTTGTGGAGATAATAAGAAGTCAATTTTTTGTTCTTGCATATTATTCAAATTATTGTTGTTGTTTCTCTATTTCTGTTATGTGTTTGTGGTATTAAGGGGAGCACCCTTCATCAAGATAAGTTGACCATATGACTTGTCCCAAGGAAAAGTCAACTAAGTGACTTGTTTTGGGGAACATGAGCTCAAATTTCATGGGGATGTTGACCAAGGTGGAAAGGAAGGAGAGAAAATATAGGATGCAGTAAGGTTGGAGCAGATCCAAAAATCCAAAAAAGAATGAATCGGTCCTAGGTGAGGATATGAATTATTTGGTTTGAGGGAAAATAGAAGAGGAAACTTAGGAATAAGGGATAACCTCAGGTTTTGAGGAAATTGAGTCAATATACGATGTATAATGTTAATTTGAAGGTTTCATAAGTGCTATAAGAACATGAAATCAAAGTGGGAACCTAAACATACTAAAATGGACCTAAAAATGAGAACACATAATAAGGAATCTTAATTTTTAGGATGATATATTTAACCCCCACTTTAGTGGGAGTATGAATCCACCCCATGCTCATGCTAAAGTAGTAAAAAGAGAGAGAAAGATGAAGTTCATGGAAAACCTTTAAGGAGATAAGATATCACTAATTTTAAGGACATAAGCCCCCAAACCAAAGATATTAAATTGCACATCCATATGCAAGAATACATAAAATAAGAAAAAAAATCCAAGAGCTTAGTAGGATTCCAAGTCAACTAGTTGAAGAGACCTCGCTAGAGAAAATATCTCAACCGCTAGTATCACGCTTAGAAAGCTATTACAAAATCACAAATGGTCATCTAAAAAGAGAAAGACAACACATCAAAGATAAGATAAGACTCCATGATCCAATAAAATAGAGAAGTGTATTATATTATTGAATCATGGAGGAGAGAATAAGACAATCATAGATCACACAGGCTAGGCAATTATAACACGATAGGTGATCCATGAGAAATGAGAGGGGATGGAATATTATAAAAAAATATGTCATGCTAGCTCCACACATCAAAGAGAGTGTAAAGAGAGATTTTATGGTCTAGTGCATGCTACTCAACTCATAAAAATATATATAAATGAAAGGTTGAATGGTCTAGCAAGTTGTATTATGCTAGTGAAACCATAAAAATTGTTAGAATAACTGAGAGGGGGGTGAATCAATTAATCATTGTCCCAATACAAAATGTATAATCCAAAAAAAAATACTTCAATTTATGCTACTTGGTAACTTAAAATACTTTTACTATCTATGCATTTACTGATTACCAATCTAAAACTTATAGAAGTTACCAATCAAATCAAATATGCAACATGTAAGTATGACATCAAAACAAACATCACAATCAACACATAACACAAGAGATTTAACATGGAAACCATGTGAAGGGAAAAACCACCTGGGACCGGCAACCCAAAATATTCACTCTTCTAAAGTGAGGTCAATGAAGACCCAACCCTATTAAAGGTTACAAACACACTGTTAGGTGTGATTTTTAGAGGATTTAAGACCAATCATTATCATCCAACCAACAGTCACTCTGGGGTTGATAGGATAACAATGCTCATTGTATGAATGATACATAATAAGACTTTCTTAGTCCAGTTGGTTAAGAGATTTGACTGTGTACAATGGTTAAATATGTAACACTAGGTGATCTGACTTAATACAACTTCAATTGCAAATTACATATCAATGTTCAGATCATACAAATCTTTCTGATCAATAAATCAATTCTGTTTCAAATACTGTTCAACTTACTGTCCATTGGTAATCACTCTCTATCACTCAGTAATGCTTTGTAGTAGGGTTCTTCTTAACCAATATGATTAGAATGCATGAAAACTTGTTCACGCAATGATTCTGTAGTTTCCTTCCCTTCCGGCATCACACTCAATGTGAATTCTTCAGTCTCTTATATAGACATGCAAACCATTTTTTTTTGCTCCATCAGATTTTGTAGCTTAATCATTGTTGTTGATTTTTCCTCTTAAACATACCTCGACACTTCTATCAATAACACGTTTGATTCTCATCCTTTAGATCTTTCCTAAATTTTATCAGTCGTTGATCTGTGTAAAAAAATTTATCTGTTACCTCGAATTTATAAATTTGCTAGCTCATCAATCTTATCAGCTAAACTAATCATTTAGTTCATTCTATTCTTCTTGGTTAACAAAGAAATGCATCAATGAACACAAGCTCAGTTAACACTGTGCTCAGTATACACTACACTCCGTCAATATATACTAAATTGCTTCATCAACCGACAACACTACTTTTTGTCTTTCAACTCTTTTCCTCATCATAGATGAATGAAACATAATCAAGTCAATAACATGAATTCATAGACTCATCAACAAGTTACTCAATATATTCCTTATCCTCATTTTTCATATCCATCTTCCTCATGTAGATATTTCTATTCTTCATCTCTTTCACTCCTTCACTACAAATGTATTTGTAGAGTAACTTACAAGATAAGTGTTGTCAAACTAGTTGACATCAATGACAACATAATACTAATTTAATCATATTACATATCTAATCAATCTGCTTAGTGATCTTGAATCACAATTCCTTCAATCAGGTTCTAAATTAGTTGTAGTTCATCAATCTCTCCCTTTGGCATTGATGGAAACTCATGAAATATGAAATATACCATACACATACCAAACGTGTATCGTACAACTCTGTGAACAAATGTTGTACAAGCTCTCCCTAGATTAATATGTTTAATCACTACGTTACTCAATAACATTACAAAATATTGCTTTATCAATCTATAAATATGATCTTTTTAGCTCTTGGATTCCTTCTTCTATTCTCAGTAACTGATCTTCAATGCTCTCCCTTTGATAGTTCTCATCAGTGCATATTTGGATTATCTCTCCCTTTGTTTCATATTGTTTATCTCTCTCTTTGACAACAATGCCAAAAAAAACAAATAAATAAACAGCTCTTTAGTAGCCAAGTAACTCTCTGTTGTCTAATGCATACTCTATATGTATACTGATATGCCAATCTATTCCAGTACCTTTCACAACCTTAGACATGATCCAAAGTGTGAACTATGCTGCATCAACATGAATGATCTTCTAATAAGATTAGGCTGATGCAACATCTAAAATCACCTTAGTGATCGGTAGATAGGGGACGGACCCCAAGTCTAGTCCTCAAATACTCAAATGTATCTTTCGATAGAGCTTTTGTAAATATATCTGCAAGTTGTTCTTTTGATGTAACAAACTCTAGCTTGACTTGCTTCTCCTGTACTTGTTCTCTCAAGTAGTGATACTTTATTGATATATGCTTTGTTTTAGAATGCATCACTAAATTCTTTGAAATATTAATTGCACTGGTATTATCACATTATATAATTACTAGCTTAGTGATTATCTCATTCATACCTTCCAAAAATTGTTTAATATATGCAATGTTTGAACAGTTTGTAGCAGCAACAACATACTCTACTTTGGCTATAGACTAAGAAATGCAAGCCTGCTTCTTACTTGTCCAAGTAACAAGTCTTTCACCAAAGAAGAATGCTCCTCCTATGGTGCTTTTTCTGTCATCTACATTTCCAGCCCAATTAGCGTCGGTATAGACTCTGAGTTCAAACTTGCCTTCCTTAGGATACCATAATCCATAGTCCTCTATTTTCTTTAGGTATCTTAAGATTCTTTTAGTAGAAATAATGTGTGATTCTCTAGGATTAGCATAAAATCTAGCAACTATTCCCACAACATGTGCTATATCTAGTCTACTATGAACTGCATACATTAGCTTACCAATCATTGATTGGTATAGTGTCTGGTTTACCTCTGTAGTTTCATCTTCCTTATTCAATTTACATCTAGTAGCCTACATTACATATCTTTCTTTTTGGGATCAAAAAACCTTTTAGGTTGTTCCATGTAGACTTCTTCTTCAAGTATTCCATTTAGAAACACTGACTTGACATCCATTTGATGTACCTTGAATTTCTTGTGTGTAGCATATGCAAGTAGCATTCTAAATCCTTCCAATCTAGCAATAGGTGCAAAGGTTTCACCATAGTCTATGCCTTCCTCCTATGCATATCCTTTGCATACCAATCTAGCTTTATTTCTTGTCACTTCTCCATTCTCATTCTACTTGTTCCTAAATATCCACTTAGTATCGATAACATTCTTATCTTTAGGCTGGGGTACTAAGGTCTAGGTTTTGTTCTTTTCTATTTTTTCTATTTCTTCCTTCATTGCATTAACCCATTCATCATTCTGTAATGTAACTTTTGCATTTTTTGGCTCAAAATCACAAACTAGACATGCTCCTTGTTTGCATGCCAACTTTCTTGTCTACAATGATTTGTGATTCAAGATGGTGTCTTGTAAAAAAAATCATCAGTATATTATCTCTCCTTTCCTGGTCATCTTGTGTAGGTTCATTTTCTTGCTCGGTAGGGCCATTCTACTCATTGGTTTCTATTTCTTGATGTTCAGTGTTGTTTTCTTGCTGATCAGTTATCACAGGTTGAGGCTTTGATAAATAATCTGTTTGTTCAATGTAAGTGAATCTACTATAGTCTTCTAGTTCCTTTTTACTTTCCTCTGTGTTCTTTTCATCAAACTCATCAACATAGATGTTAGTGATTTCAATCATTTTATTAGTAGTTTTATTTAGACATTTATATGCTTTGCTTTTACTAGAATATCCTAGAAATATTCCTTCATCGCCTTTTGAGTCAAATTTTCCATTTCTCTCATCTTTCAGAATAAAAAATTTGCTTCCAAAAATTTCAAAATAACTTATAGTAGGTTTGTGTCCAAACCACAACTCATAGGGTGTCTTGTTGGTGTCCTTCTTCAATTGCACTAGGTTAAGCACATAAACTGTTGTACTGACTACTTCCCTCTAGTATGTCTGAGTAACATTCTTTTGTAGCATCAATGTCCTAGCACAGTCAACTATTGACTTGTTCCTTGTTTTAGCAATCCCATTCTATTGAGGTGTCCTCAGTGTTGAGACCTATCTTTCAATACCATGCTCATTACAGAAATTAGTAAATTCATCACAAATAAATTCACCTCCTCTATCAGATCTGAGGCATTTCAATTCCTTTCCAGTCTCTTTTTCTACCTTAGCCTTATACCACTTAAACATCTTAAATGCTTCAGATTTTTCTTTTAAGAACATAACAATCATCAATCTAGTATAGTCATCAACAAAAAGAATAAAGTACCTATCACCATAATAACTCTAAGTTCTCATAGGACCACATAGGTCGGTATGAACCAACTCAAGTATCTTCTTTGTTGAGTAATCCTTACTTTTGAAACTAGATTTAGTCATCTTACCTTTCTGGCATTCATGACACATAACATGATCTAATTTTGACAAGTTAGGCAGGCCTCTAACTCTTTTCCTTTTACTGATCTTAATCATGTTATCAAAGCTCACATGGCATAAACTTTTATGCCACAACCAAGCATCTTCATTTTTCATCATCAAGCAAGAAGACTCATTAGTATCAATATAAAATAGATTACCTCTTAATTGTGCTCCAGTTCCAACTAGTCTTCCTCCATCATCAAAGATTTTCACTTTCTTGCTCTCAAAAGCAACTCGGTGACCTGAATTATTCAATTGTGCCACACTTAACAAGTTATAGTTCAATCCATCTACCCAATAAGAATTATCACATTTTATCATATCATTTATCATTAAGATTCCTTTACCTCTTACCATATAGGGTGTGTCATTACCCATCTTAACTGAACCTCCATTGTATTCTTCAAGTACATCAAACTTCTCCTCATCACTAGTCATGTGATGTGTACAACCACTGTCTATGATCCATGTATTATTTTTGTTAACTTTAGAGATCAATGTTGTTTCTTCATGCTTTTCTTCTTCTTCCTCAGAGTCATCTTTCATAGCAACAAATACAACTTCTACATCACCATCAGAATTAGATTCAGATTCATTATCTTCAACTATGAAACATACCTTTTTCCCTTTGTCATTGATGTCTCAGTTATCTTTGTTGTGTCAGTAGCCTCTATTGAATCTTCTCCCATAGCTTCCTTCAAATCAGTCTTTGGTTCTATCATCATCTTTCTTATGTGGACATCTAGCAATGATGTGGCTAGCCTCTTTACAATTAAAGCATGCCAAAGGTAGCTTACCTCTATACCTTCCTTTACCTTTGGGTAATCTTCTGGCCATAAGAGCTTCAAGTTCATCAAGCTCATCATCGGTATTACTCTCACTATCATTTTTATTATTCTTGCTAGACATACTAATCTTCAGAGAAGACATGAAAGTGGATTCCATAGACAGTACAACACTATTATCAAAATTATTTAACTCAAAGGTTGTAAGTTTACCAATCAGATTGTCAAGTGTAAGTACATTAGTAGATGCAAACCTTGTCTCATGAATAGAAGATATTTTGATTGTGTAAACTGGAAATAAGGTTCTAAGTACTTTGCTTACAACTGTATTTTCACTAATGACTCCATCAATTTCTCTAATAGCATGTACTACCTCTTTCAATCTATGTGTATATTGCACAATATTCTCACCTTCTTTCATCTTCATATTGTCAAATTTTCCCCTTAGGCTCTCTGCTCTGGCTCTTTTAACATGCACATCTCCACTGTAAACTTGAGAGATTTTATCCCACATGGCTTTTGTAGTAGTGCAACTTTTGATATCTTCAAATTCGACATTAGTGCAAGCAGTAGCAAGTTCCATCATAGTAACATTGTGTTCATGTCTGTCTTTTAGTTGATTAAGTATCAGGGGACCTGGTGTCAGTTCTATATAACCATTCTCCATCAATTCTAGTGCTTCATTCCCAATTCCAAATATGTAGAACTTCATTTGGCTCTACCATACTGCAAAGTTCTCTTTGTTCAGCTTTGGCACATCCCTCTTATACATTTTGAGATCTTTTTACTGAAGTCCTTAAAACTCTGTTCAAAGAAACCAACACTCTGATACCAATTGTTAGAACAACTGAGAGGGGGGTGAATCAGTTAATCACTGTCCCAATACAAAATGTATAATCCAAAAAAAAATACTTCAATTTCTACTGCTCGGTAACTTAAACTACTTTTACTATCTGTGCATTTACCGATTACCAGTCTAAAACTTATACCAATTACCAATCAAATCAAATATGAAACATGTAAGTATGACATCAAAACAAACATCACAATCAATGCATAACACAAGAGATTTAATGTGGAAACCCTATGAAGGGAAAAAACACCTGGGACCAAAAACCCAAAATATTCACTCTTCTGAAGTGAGGTCGGTGAAGACCCAACCCTATTAAAGGTTACAAACACACTGTTAGGTGTGACCTTGTTAGAGGATTTAAGATGAACCATTATCATCCAACCAACAGTCACTCTAGGGTTGATAGGATAACAATGCTTATTGTATGAATGATACATAATAAGACGTTCTTAGTCCAGTCAGTTAAGAGATGTGACTGTGTACAATGGTTAAATATGTAACACTAGGTGATCTGACTTAATACAACTTCAATTGCAAATTATAGATCAATGTTCAACTCATACAAATCTTTCTGATCAATAAATCAATTATGTTTCAAATATTGTTCAACTTACTGTCTGTCGATAATCACTCTCTATTTCTTGGTAATGATTTGTAGTAGGATTCTTCTTAACCAGTATGATCAGAATGAATGAAAACTTGTTCACGTGATGATTCTACAATTTCCTTCTCTTCCGACATCACACTCAATATGAAATCTTCAATCTCTTATATAGACATGTAAACCATTTTATTTTGATCCATCCAATTTTGCCACTTAATCATTTTTGTTGATTTTGCCTCTTAAACAAACCTCAACACTTGTGTCAATAACACATTTGATTCTCATCCTTTAGATCTTTCTTGAATTTTGTCAATCGTTGATCTGTGTAACAAACTTTATCTGTTACCTCAAATTTATACATTTTCCAACTCATCAATCTTATCCGCTAAACTAATCATTTAGTTTATTGTGTTCTTCTCGGTTAACAAAGAAATGTGTTTGTGAACACAAGCTTCGTTAACATTGTGCTCAGTATACACTACACTCTGTCGATGTATAGTAAATTGCTTCATCAACTGACAACACTATTTTCTATCTTTCAGCTCTTTTCCTCATCATAGATGAATGAAACATAATCAAGTCAATAACATTAAGTCATAGACTCATCAACAAGTTACTCAATATATTCCTTATCCTCATCTGTCATATCCATCTTCCTCATGTAGATATTTCTATTCTTCATCTCTTTCACTCCTTCACTACAGATGTATCGGTATAGTAACTTACAAGATAAGTGTTGTCAAACTAGTTGACATCAATGACAACATAATACTAATTTAATCATATTACATATCTAATCAATCTTCTCAGTGATCTTGAATCACAGTTCCTTCAATTAGGTTCTAAATTGGTTGTAGTTCATCAAAGTAAAGTTTTCAAAGAGAGTGGATTATGTTTCACTAAAGTCATAACCCTCCTCAATCAAAACTTTTATCTTTCATAGCAAAAAATACAACTTCTACATCATTAGAGGAGTCATTCTTGATTAACAAAGAAATGAGGGGGTTGAATACATTGACTAACATCAGAAAGGAAGGCATAGACATTGAGTGCTATAAGTTAATCAATGTATTCCATTGTTAGAATAACTCATACATTAATTAATGTTATTATGACATTGATATGCTTTACTCTTAAGATGAGTTGGTTAATTCTTAGATTAGTTGTAGTTCATCAATGACTACAAAGGGGAGTTAATTACTGTCTGTGCATTTACCGATTATCAGTCTAAAACTTATAGTAGTTAATCATTTAGTTCATTTTGTTCTTCTCAGTTAACAAAGAAATGCATCGGTGAACACAAGCTCGGTTAACACTATACTCGGTATACACTACACTCTGTTATGTTAGATATTAGTTCCTCTCTTATGTTAGATATTAGTTACTCAATGTAGTTAATCAAAAAGTTAATCACTGTCCCAATACATTGATTAATGTCTATGCATTTACCAAGGAGTTATTCCTGGTTCTAACACTTAAGATGAGTTCCTCTTATCTCTCAATAATTAACTACTAAGCATTAATCAGTGTTATCAATGAGCTTGGATTAGTTAAAAGAAGTATTTCACTAATTTCAGCTCTATGTTTTTAATCAGTTAATCACTAAAGTCATATTTACAAGTAATGTTTTGACACCTAGGGAGTCCCCATGACCCCTTTTGACCCCTAGGGAGTCCCCGTGACCCCTTTTGACTCATTGGAATGCTCAAGTGTGTCTTAAGGGGTCTTAGGACCCCTTAAGACACACTTGAGCATTCCAATGAGTCAAAAGGGGTCACGGGAACTCCCTAGGGGTCCTAACACATGATAAGGCATACTAGGACCCCTAAGGAGTCCCCATGACCCTTTTTGACACATTGGAACTCTCATGTGTCTCTTGAGGAGCCTTAGGACCCCTTAAGACACACTTGAGTGTTCCAATGTGTCAAAAGGGGTCACGGGGAATCCCTAGGGGTCAAAAGGGGTCATGGGGACTCCCTAGGTGTCCTAAGGCATGATAAGGTGTACTAGGACCCATAGGGTGTCCTCGTGAGCCCTTTTGACACATTGAAATACTCAAGTGTGTCTTAAGGGGTCCTACGACCTGTTAAGACACACTTGAGCATTGCAATGTGTCAATAGGGGTCATGGGGACTCCCTAGGGGTCCTAATGCATGATAAGGCATACTAGGACCCCTAGGGAGTCGTCATGACCCCTTTTGACACATGGGAATGCTCAAGTGTGTCTTAAGGGGTCCTATGACCCCTTAAGTCACACTTGAGCATTTTGATGTGTCAAAAGGGGTTATGGGGACTTCGTAGACATCCTAACACGTGATAAGGTGTACCAGGACCCCTAGGGAGTCCCCATGACCCATATGAGATGTTAGTGAATGACTTCTTTCTAATACTACTCTTCCACCAGATCCAGATTTCAACCCTTTTATGGATCTACAGGCTCAATCGTGAGCCCACAAAATTGGCCAAGAGAAAAATGTGATTGTATATCAACTAATTACAAAATGTTCAGTTGAGGAGAAAATATTGCAATGATCAAGAAGAAAATTGGCTTTGGAAAATCTAGTTATGAATTCTGTTAAGAATGAAACTATTAAGGAATTGCATGAATCAGAAACCATGAAAATAACCTTCTACAACAAAGAACATTCAAGCTATAGAATTTATTAACTCTAAATTTAAACATCTTATCAACATTCATGGAAGAGATTTCATTAGCATCCATGGAAGAAATTTCATTAAAAATTCAAACAAAATCATCTAAAAAAATTCATTAACTTCAGGCGAAATCATTTAAGACGGACAAAAACAAAATCGTATTACTCAGAAATGGCAGAGAAAGAAAATGAGATAAACCAAATTTATCAAATTCTTGCAATCCACAGCTTCTCTCCGAGCACAAAATGACAATCCATGGATCCAAAATTATGGTAAAAATTAAATTCTTTGAGAAAGTTGTTCAGAAACATGTAGAATACTATAACACATGATGATTTATAGAGAATTTATGATGGACTATGCTGTGCAAAAGCCCGCAATCCCTGCCATATCTCAGAGTACTGATGTGAAGTAATGGTGAAAGCCTAAGATAGAGGCGGCATCAGCATTGAAGCAGCAAGACATTCTTCATAATATCAGGGCAGCGCCATGGAAACAACAAGGCTTTCCTCATAATGTCACATTTTTGCTGATCTCTTCTTTAAATTTATTACTGTGGTCAATTCTATGGCACCTGCATAATTTCCAGTACAACTGCTCATTTTACCAAACCCTTCCCCACTCTCCATAATCTTCGGCCGGTTCAAAGATCTGTTCGGTTGTTCTTGTTTAAGCTCCCAATGACTCTGTTGAGCTGCTGGATTATCAACAGGCATGGTACAATTATCCGGTGACTAGAATCTATTTCAAGAACCTTTGCAATTTCGCATTCTGGTTGAAAAAGCAGGGACAGATACCATTTCACAGCCATAGGCAGTGGAAACAGAGTGATTGTCTTGCCCTCTGCTTCTATAATCCGCCTCCAGTGAACTATTCTTCAAAGCCTCCATTTTTGCGTAGCTAGGGTTTTCGACGCTTGTAAAAGGCACAACTATGCCCCTGTAGGGACTCATGCTCATGCTCAGAATCATATTAAATAATATTTAAAATGTAAAATGTATATTATATAATATTTAATATATAATATTATATATAATATATAATCTAATATATAGTTTTTGATATTAATATAAAATTAAATAATATTTAATGTAACATGTATATTATATAATATTTAATATATATAATATATAATTTAATATATAGTTTTTAATATTAATATATATTAAATAATATTTAATGTAAAATATATATTATATAACATTTAATAAATAATTGATATTATATAATATTTAGTATATCTAATATATATCTAATATATAACTGATATATAGTTTATGAAGGATGGAGAAATGGGAGGGAGAAAGTGGAGGCAAAGTTAAAATTCAAAATTCTACCATCGTATTCGGGTACCCGAAAATATCAGGTACTCAATTAGGCTCGGTATTGCCTTGTCCACCAGACCTACATGGTCAACTATTGGAATGTCTCAAATACGTGTTTTTCACCTATTTCTCTAAGTTCCAGACTTTGACAATGTAGATGATGACTTTTTTTCACCCGAATTTGATAAAATGAAAAGGGTATCTTAAGGAGATTATTAACTTTCTATCAATATAATGTTGGAAATATTCAGGAATTAACCGAGTTACTGAGAGGGGAGGGGTGAATCAGTAACTCCAAATTTTCTTTCAATTTTAACATGTAATTTACTTTTAACCTTTGCATACAGAAAGCATGAAACTTAAAAGCATTCACAATAATGACACATAGATTTGGTTACCCAGAAACCTTCCAAAAGAAAGTAAAACTGGGGTGGGGATGAAACCCACAAAGCTTTAATACTGCAGAATAAAGTTGGCCGGTTAAGGCTTACAATTTGATCACTTCTGATGATCTGCCTGTTAGGAGCAATAAGGATTGCTAAATCCACCCTGTTAAAGGATTTACAAACATACAATGAAGTATGCACTTGGTAAAGAGATTTTACAAAAGACTGTTAAGTCTACCCAGTTAAAGGATTTAGTACTGATTCACCTGTTAGAATGAAACAGTAGATCTCTGGCTTTGCAACTGGATTGCTGATTGAGATTCGCTGATGTACTGATCACCTTCTGTGATGAATTTGTCTTTGCTGTTCCTTATACTTCTGAAGTCCTTTGTAATTCACTTATCTCTGCCTTTCTTTATTTTTCACATATATTTCTTACTTACATTTTACATTTTTACAACATTGTTTATATACAAGTCTTAAACAATTAATTACAATTACAATTACAAAGTCGGCTTGAAAAATAAACATAAGTGCTACTAAGTCAGCCCAAGTATGGTTACACGGTTCCTACAAACTAACTCGGTGACTTTCTGATACTCGACATCCACTGCATTACTCAGCATCATCATACACTCGGCAGAAGTGAAGGCACGGTTCATACTGATCACTCGATAGGTTTTGAACTCGGTAAATACTGGTGACTCGGTAGACATGATGTTACTTGGTTTACACTGTTCTGTTCGGTTTGTACTAACTTGCTCGGTTTACACTGTCTGCTCGGTTTGCACTGTCTGTTCGGTTTACATTGTCTGCTCGGTTTGGACTGTCTGCTCGGTTTGCACTATCTGCTCGGTTTTCACTGAGAATGCAAATAAGTGTTGTCACTAGTGGCAATTCTTCTTAATGCCAACAATCTCCCCCTTTGGCATTAGTGACAAAAACACTTATTGGCCAAAACTTATATACATGAATCATGCTGAGTTTTATTTTGATTTTTCAAAATTTGTAATTTGTCTTTGTTATAGGACTTTATACATTGTCTCCCCCTTTCAATGTGCTAACTATTTCTATACAAATCTTCTTCTATACATATCTCCCCCTTTTTTACGATAATGCCGGTGTGTATAAAGGTTATTTACAGAGAGAATCCAAAATTTGATAGAAAATTAGAATGTACCTTCATTATTAGTGCCAGGGTTCTGTCCCAACTTTCTTGTAGAATCTTACATGTTTGTATTGCAATTTGGACTTCTGCAGAGAGTTCAATCATGTGATCTGCTGTAGAGAACTGATTGTCATGAATCAATGTTTTGGAATGTTCAATGTGCTTATACATTGTATTCATGATGGGAAGGATCATGTGTTGGATGTCTAGCAGTGTGGACCGGATCCTTGTGTCTTCTTTTAGTAGATCAGACTGGATATTTGATAGGTGTGAAATTTTCATGTGATGAGCAGAGCTTGAACTTGGTTCAAGTTGCAGCTTCTGTATGCTAATCTTCATGTCCTCATCCATTTTATTCATTTTATCCTTAACATCCTTTGTGAACTCGGCAATGTTGCATAGTCTGACCAAAAGAGAGGTAGCATTCGAATAGATAGATTCAGTGTTTGACAAAACTAAAGACAATTCTACTTGGTTAATAGCTATGTGCTGAGCAATGTGCTCAAGCACTTTATTGTTGAATCTCTTCTCGGCTCTTTCAACTAATTTTTCTGTCCTAGATGAATCCTCATTGTATTTATCAACTGCTTCTGCTAATTGTAACAAAACATGTTGGGAGGAGTCTACTTTAATACCTAATGCATCAGACAAAATGTCCTTAGCATCCTTGATGATTTGATATTCCTTGTCTCTCTCCTCTTTAAGCTTCTTTTGTTTTGCTTTCCTTTGGAGGATCTCACCTATATTTTGCATTTGGTCCGCTGATAGATTTGCAAAATCTAATGTAGGAATCTCTATCTCTTCATCTAGGTCTATATCCTCTACTACATTCTTACCCAAAAATTTTATACTCGGTAGAGCCTTAGGCTTATCTGAAATTAATGCTTTGGTAGTAGTGACAGTAGATAAAGTAGGGCTGGCTATAGATACTGGCATACTTTCTACTGGAGAGGTTAAAATATTTACACTTGAAGATTCAAAAATTGGAAAACTTACTGCTGGAAAACTTGATGATGCGGGAGACTGCAACTTGGTAGAAGAAATGGTAGCTGCTTCTGTTGTTGCTATGGATGATTGGACAAATGTGGAAGTTGTCACAACCATGCTTGAAGGTGTCTCCGGGCTGGATATAGAAACTTTTACTAGAGAGGTAGGAAGGGATGCAATGACTTCTGCTGCTATCCTCATAGTATCATCTACCTCAGTGTCTTCTTCTTGTTCATCACTGTCATCTTCAATATCTTTTATTAGTACTATTTCAATACTCGGTTGGTGAAGGTGGTATATGTTCTTCCATGTGGCATTTGCAGCCTTCACAACCGATTCAATATTGTTGATCAAAATCAAACAAGTATTGAACTTTAATGTCATCTTACTTTCATTTTCTTTTAATGCCTTCTTTACTTCATCATTTTTCAAGCTCGGCATCAACTGTCTCAGGGTTTGATCAAATATGTCTATCACAGTTTGCTTTGCATTGCTCCATCTCATTTTTATTGGATTTAATAGAACTGCTGGAACCTGTGGGGCTATTTCTTCAGGAGAGTATTTCTACTGTCCCATCTTTTCAATAACAGCATCTTCTATTTCCTTCTGTTCTGTTTCTGATCTGGTTTCATATTTTAAGGATTTTATGTTACTTACTCCAGATCCTGATCCGTCTCTAAAGAGTTTGAGCTTTTCTTGAAGGTTTAGAGGAGGCCTTTTGAATACTATGTCTTTATCTGCCTTGTCTGCCTTGTCTGCCTTACCTCTTGTATTTCTCCTTGTAAATACAGTAGTGGGAGGCTTAGGTGCCTTAGTGATGAAAACCTTTCCTTTCTTCTTTGCAGGTTCTGGTTCCTCTGTTTTCTCATCCTTTTCCTCTTCTTCTTCATCTTTTTCTTCTTTGTCCTCGGTTATCATTTTCATTTTGGCTATCCTCTTCTTTCCTTTGTTTACCGCCTGTGGAAGCTTTATGCTTAGTTCAATTCTCACCTTAGCTTCATCATATGTTCCAAAATATGGAGCTTTGGGATTGACAGGCTGATTAAGAAGAGCTTCAATGATATTCTTGGTTTCATCAATATTTACCTCATAATGAAGAGGTTTTACATATACAGTCCTCGGTTTAACTGCTTGAATATATACATTATCACAATCCACCATAAAACAAATGTCATCTTTGTAATCTTCCACCAACTTCTGTGGAATCCGGAATCTGTCATTCATTTTCTCTTTGAAAGACTCAAAATAATTATCCATGATGCTTTCAAAATTTTCACCCATTTCTGAGATGTATTCATTTATTTCATAGAGGACTGGCACATCTTTTGTCCATACAACTTTTCCTTTAGAAGGGAAGAATTTCTGAACATAGAAGAATAAACAGACCAATAAGGATCCAAACTTACATGGATTGTTTTTGGAAGTTTTAATGCTTTCCATGTTTTTGTTAAACTGCTTTAACAATAAGTCTGCTAGGTCAAATGTTAAGTTATTCTTGACCACTTTGTATGCTAGGTCAATAGCTTCACAGGATACACTATTCTCTCGACTAGAACTGTAAATTTTATGGGCAATGATGTGTGTACCAAACTTCAGTTCAGCATCGGTAATGCTGCTAACTTTCATGCCTCTACCGTCCCACTCGGCTAGGGTTTTCTTCTCTAGTTCCATCCGACCTAGGGTTTTGGTAGTTTTTGCTTTGTTCAACATGGGAAGACCGGTGACTTGTTGAATCATCTTCTTTGTGATCTCAATAGGTTGATCAAGCCAAATCTTGCCATCATGTACACGGCTGAGAATGTATCTAACCCATTTATCTCAAAAGTTTCGAGGTAGATGTGCAATGTGAACTAAACCTTTATCTTCCAGATGTTTGTGCTCGGGTTTTAGAATACCATCCACACACAGTTCCTCATGAACAATATCTAGTTCTAGGTTCCCCATTTCATGAATTGAACAGTTAAAATGATTGCGGATATCGTTAATGAGTAGTACCTTAGGAGGAATCTGAGATTGAGCTCCGTTCGGATCTAGGGTTGCTACAATTGCGGGCACGATCTTGAAATCTGGTGCTTTCCATTCCCCTTGGACTAACATATCAGATCCTTTCTTCGCTGAAGTGCTGGATGATGCCATGATAGCTCACAGAAAATTCCTTTCGCAAAAGTATTGAATCGCTGGGTTGCTCTTGAAATTTTCTGCTCTCAAAGTGCTAAAGATTCGCGGTGAAGAATGAGTTCGATTACTTGCTTTTTGTTTACAACTTTGTCATTAATGCTCAGTACAAATTAGGGTATGAATTTTGACAGACTGTCACCCACTAAGAATTAATTGCTCGGTAAAGACTTCGCAACTCGGTGAACTCAAGAATTCATATTGCTCCGACCTCGCTCGGTGAAGACTGATACCGACCTTACTCGGTGAAGACTGATACCGACCTTGCTCGGTGAAGACTGATACCGACCTTGCTTGGTGAAGACTGATACCGACCTTGCTGTGATCTTACTGCATCTTGCATGCTAATTTAGATCTTTCTTTTAATTTCAGTTCTGGAACTGCTTGAAATTGGTCTATGAGAATACAGTTCCAGTGCTTTCTTGGAAATTTAGTTTGAGTCGGTAGAGCCATCCATTCCATTACTTGGACTGGATTTCTCGGTAGCTTTAGGAATCCATTTTATTCTCACCTGTTTCCTAACCTTAGTTGCTTCATTCTTCTTTCCATCTTCAACTTCACTAGCATTCATGCAGTTTCTGGCTATGTGACCGAGTTTAGTGCATTTGAAGCATCTTACGGTAGTATCTCTTTTCCTTAGATGATGTTTTATGCAATTCATACCAATGTGTCCATATTCTCCATAGTAATGACATCTACACCAGGTGTTGTAGTCCCATCCAAACATTGCTTTCATAATTTGTTTTGCTGGATTAAATGTCTTGGATCTGCACTCGGATGCCTTGTGACCTTGTTTGTTGCACTTGTGACAATTACCTCTGAATCTAGGTTTTTCCCTGCATTCATTTGCTTTGTGACCAAGTTGATTGCAGCTGTAACATTTTCCATTGAATTCTGCTTTTTCATTGTTCCAACATTTATTTGAAGTATGTCCTATTTTACCACAATGATTACAAGTAGGTTTTTGATTTCTTTGAGTACCTTGCTTAGAGGATTCGCCTTCTCCTTTGTATCCAAGTCCTGCTTTTCCTTTTTGCCTATGAAGATTTCGCTCATACAGCTGATTCAAGTCTTCTTGGCTTTTCAGCATTCCTTCATTGATTTGTTTTTCAGCGTTTAGGTCATCCACCAATCTTAGATTGATTTCCTTTTCAGATCTTAGTTCTTCTCTTGTGCTTTCTATTTCTGATCTTAGATTCAGAATTTCCTCATTTGTATGAGAGATCTGATCAATTAGGTTTTCTAGCTGAAGGGTTTTATTTTGGACTTCAATCTTTCTTCCATCTAATTCATCTTTCAACTTGTTTCTTTGTTCCAAGATCTCACAGAATCTTGTAGAGTGTAGCTCTTGTTCTCTTTTCAATTTTCTCACTTCTTCCTGCAGAGACCCATTCTTTTCTAGGAGTTCTTTGATAGCATTGTTTGCTTCATCTGAGTTATTTGAGGGAAAAAGATCTTCAATCTTTTCTTCAATGTAAGTCTGATCATTCATCTGATTTGCAAGTTCCTTCCTTCTTCTTAGGGATTGAGAAAGATGTTCTTTTGCTTCTTTGAGTTTAGCTATGGCCATTTCCAGATCTAGCTTTTCATTTTTAATCACCTTGTTCAGTTTGAATACCTCCATTGTCCTGGATCTTTGCTCAAGCTAGTTAAGCTTTATCTTGAGAACCAATGCTGCTCTGATTACCAATTGTTGGAAATATTCAGGAATTAACCGAGTTACTGAGAGGGGAGGGGTGAATCAGTAACTCCAAATTTTCTTTCAATTTTAACATGTAATTTACTTTTAACCTTTGCATACAGAAAGCATGAAACTTAAAAGCATTCACAATAATGACACATAGATTTGGTTACCCAGAAACCTTCCAAAAGAAAGTAAAACTGGGGTGGGGATGAAACCCACAAAGCTTTAATACTGCAGAATAAAGTTGGCCGGTTAAGGCTTACAATTTGATCACTTCTGATGATCTGCCCTGTTAGGAGCAATAAGGATTGCTAATCCACCCTGTTAAAGGATTTACAAACATACAATGAAGTATGCACTCGGTAAAGAGATTTTACAAAAGACTGTTAAGTCTACCCGGTTAAAGGATTTAGTACTGATTCACCTATTAGAATGAAACAGTAGATCTCTGGCTTTGCAACTGGATTGCTGATTAAGATTCGCTGATGTACTGATCACCTTCTGTGATGATTTGTCTTTGCTGTTCCTTATACTTTTGAAGTCCTTTGTAATTCGCTTATCTCTGCCTTTCTTTCTTTTTCACATATATTTCTTACTTACATTTTACATTTTTACAACATTGTTTATATACAAGTCTTAAACAATTAATTACAATTACAATTACAAAGTCGGCTTGACAAATAAACATAAGTGCTACTAAGTCGGCCCAAGTATGGTTACACGGTTCCTACAAACTAACTCAGTGACTTTCTGATACTCGGCGTCCACTACATTACTTGGCATCGTCATGCACTCGGTAGAAGTGAAGGCACGGTTCATACTGATCACTCGGTAGGTTTTGAACTCGGTAAATACTGGTGACTCGGTAGACATGATGTTACTCGGTTTACACTGTTCTGTTCGATTTGTACTAACTTGCTCGGTTTGCACTGTCTGCTCGGTTTGCACTGTCTGTTCGGTTTACATTGTCTGCTCAGTTTGCACTGTCTGCTCGGTTTGCACTGTCTGCTCGGTTTGCACTGAGAATGCAAATAAGTGTTGTCACTAGTGGCAATTCTGCTTAATGCCAACATATAATTGCTGTCAAATTTTGAATTCGGTAAGTAATTATTAGTTATTTTCTAATTAAGCTACCTCTAAAGTCTTGATTTATATACTGAATTAAAAATGACTATAACTTTCAAACGGTATAACACTTTTGAAATCCAAAAAATGTGTCACACTCTATGCTTCGCCTACTATAAGAAAAAAAAATAAAAATTAGATTTTGTAAAGTTTTGAATGAGTTAAGGTGGTCAGACACGAGAGTTTTTTTATTCTGAAAATGTTGTAGCAAAAAATTCATAATTAATTATTTTATTGGAATAAAATTACAAAAAAATATGTGTCATATCTAGGCATGAGTCTACTACTTATATATAAAATCTTATAATAAAATATTATCATTTGAATATGATTAAGGTGGTCAGACATACACCTACTTCTTATTTTTTTCTTAAAATTTTTGTACTGCTGCATTGAAATCTATACTTTTCACCAATCATACTAGCTTTTTGTCAAAAAAGGCCTAGTAGTTTAGAAACTAAATTCAATTTTCTACAGATTCTATTCTTACAACTTTTTGATATTAGGTTCATAGCTAGTTGAAATTTTCACGTCAAGTTGACTAACCTTGATTTGCTGATTTTTCATTGCCACTTAATGACATAGTTTGGCCCCTCATGATCTTGCACATACCCTATATATATATATATATACACACACATATATATGTATGTATATATGTACATATGTACATATGTATGTATATATATATATATGTATGTCATATATGTATATATGTATGTATATGTATATATATATATCTATATATATGTATATATATGTATATATATCTATATATGTATATGTATATATATCTATATAGATATATATACATTTATATGTGTGTGTATATATAAATATACACATGTATACATATATATATATAGTATGTATGTTATGTATATATATATATATATATGGATCTATGTATGTATATATATATATATATGGATATATGTATGTGTATATATATATATATATATATATATATATATATATATGTATACATATATAGATATGTATGTATGTATGTATGTATATATATGTATGTATATATATATATATGTATGTATGTTTCTATATATATATATATATATATGTATATGTATGTATATATATGTATATGTATGTATATATATATGTATATATATGTATATATGTATATATATATATATACATATATATATATATATATACATATATATATATATAGATATATACATATATATATATATATACATACATACATATATATACATACATACATATATATATATATAAACATACATACATACATACATATATATATATATTTATATATATATATATATATATATATATATATATGTATATGTATGTATATATATATGTATTTATCTATATAAATATATATATATATATATATGTATGTATGTATGTATGTATGTATGTATATATATATATATGTATGTATCTATATATATATATATGTATGTATCTATATATATATATATGTATCTATATATATATATATGTATGTATGTATGTATGTATGTGTATATATATATATATATATATATATATATATATGTTTATATATATATATATATGTTTATATATATATATATATATATATATATATATATATATATATATATATATATATATATATATGTATGTATGTATGTATGTATGTATGTATGTATGTATGTATGAGAAGAAAAAGATTCATCTTGCAATTTGATTTAAGATCGCAGTTAAAAATTTGCATATACTGCTAGTCATTTAAAAAAAAAAAAGGCTTGTAATCCTATAATTGCAAATGAAGTGCAGCTATATAATTATGAGTCTGATTGAAAGAATTTGAAAGATTTGGATTAGGGTTGGTGCTCCTAGCAGTTGGTGTTGTTGAAGAATTGTAATTGAGTTGGTGCTCATTTTTTGATAATAAAATTGCAAGTTTGGAGTGGTTTTTCTGCCCTAGTGAGGATTTTCCACTCGTCAATTGATTGTGTCAATGTGTCATATGGTCTCATGTGTTTTTATTTCTTAATACAATCTTATTTGTTGTTTCATTTGGTTTAGAATTTGTTCTTTGATACTCTCTTACTACTAAAAATACACTCGTAACTTGCATTATTTATGATATTTGTTTTAGTATATACTAAGTCTATTTCATCCTTTATGTCACAAGTATGGTTTTAAATTTTGATTCTTAAAACATAAAAAGTATAATAAATGACATTAATTTAATGGTTGAATGTTTATATAATATTTTGGCATATTGTTTGTTTGGTGATTAAGTCTATGTCTTAATAAAGTGGTTCAAAATTTGTCAACTTGTTAAAAGATTTTAGGAACTCTGATTCACCCCCCCCCCTCTCTAAGAGTTCATTCACTTCCAACAAGTGGTATAAGAGCATAGGTTCCCTCCATATAGGTTCATCCTAGGGATTGTTCTTGTCTTTTGGAAGTGTTCTTATGGCTCACAAAGTAGAAGGTGCTTTGCTCATAAGATATCCACTTTTTTATGGCACTGATTATGTGTATTGGAAAGTTATGATGGAATCATTCCTAAACTCCCTTGATGATAAAATGTCAGAGATTGTTACAAACATGTATATTGTTCATAACATTGTTCCTACTGATCCTGATGACAAAAATAAATATGAACTAAATGCATGAGCTAAAATTTCCATCTTGTGTGGTCCTACCTAAGATATTTTTGTAAAAGTTATGTATTGTAAATCTGCAAATGTAGTATGGGAAAAAACAGAAAAAAAATACCAAGGAGATGCTAAAGTAAAAGAATCAAAACTTATTACTCTCAAAACTAAGTTTGATTCTCTGAAAATGAATGAGGATGAAAATGTTTCTATTATTTTCTTCGAGTTGATGAATTCATAAATGCCTATAGAGGTCTTGGGGAAAATGTTAGTGAGTATGATGTTGTAACTAAGGTTGTTAGAACATTTCCACCCAAATTTGAGACCAAGGTATCTTCCTTATGAGAGAATAATTTTTTTTCCAATATGTCTTTGCATAAATTCCAAGGCATACTTACAACCTATGGAATAAGAATAGGTAGAAATCCTTCTACCTGAAAAGAAATTGCTTTCAAAGAAGAAAATAAATAAGAGGCTGATAGTGAAACTAATTTATCTAATGTTTTTGAAGCCTCAATAGTTAAGAAATTGAGAAATAGTTATGATGGTAAACTTCCCTTCAAATGTTTCAACTCTGGAAAAGAAAGATAATTTTTACTAAGTGTCCTTACATTGACCAGAATAATGATGAGGAGAAATCTAAATTTTTTTCTGAAAAAAACCCTGGAATGCTAAAAAAATGTTTAATAACTTCAAGAAGAAGAGTCTTCTTACTAAAGAAGTATTTTATGAGGAATTAGATGATTCTTCGTTAATGTTGGTGAAACCTTATTTATGGTGAAAATTGAATTTGATAATAAGGTTGTCCTTAGCAAAACTAAAATTACTTTCGAGTCTGAAAAGGCTTCTGATTCTGAAAATCAAGAAGTTGACCTTGAGGAAGAGATCCTTTATACTCTTCAAGAAGTTAAAAGGCTTGAGAAACTTGTAGCTACTCATTAAAGTGAAAATCAAGTTCTACAAGCTGAGTTGGAAAACTCAAAGTATATCATTGAAAGTCAGAAACTCCTACTTGCTGAAAAAGAAAAAATGATCAGCTATTTAGAGAATCAAGTCAATATGTTGCAAAAACAAATGGAAAAAGTTGATACATTGACTAGTGAAAAGAACAAGAAATTTCCTAATACCGATTCTAACAAAATTGAAAGCTCAAAATAGAATTTAAAACCTGCATTTGGAAAATAGTCCTAGATAACATAACTTATTTCAAGTATGGTTTCTTCTATGATTATTATTTTTATTTTCATACATTTGGCCATAAGATCAGCTCCTACAAATATTTGATGCCTAAAACACCATGGTGCAAGATCACCCCATCAAATAATGAAGCCAAGGATTTTGAAGTAAAAGGTGTGTCAGAAGGAAGATAAGAAGACAATTAGAGAATGTGTTCCTTTTTTATTTTGTTTGTAATAAAATAACCCCATAATGTAAGGCCATTGACTTGTTTGGTGAGATAAACCAACAAGGTCAAATCTAGTCAAAGGGATAGTAGATGATAGGAGAATGAATAATTTAGGTATTTTCATAATTTTTTGTCCATTTAGGGTCATAGATAAAAGATTGAGTCATGTATGGACTTATTTTCAAGATTAGAGAATATTTTGAAAAAGTTGGCTAAATGTTTCCAAACCACCTCCTCAATGGTCTGACCCTTAAAATTTTATTGGAAGATGTTGATAAATATAAATATGTATAATTCCATCATTGGGGGGTGATGTTATATTTTTGGGCAATTGAAGCAATAGCAAGTTTAGATTTTCCTGCTAATTTCTCTATTTTTTGTGCATATATATTGAATGGTGGATTTGAATTGATATATTTAGGATTATAATTGATGGTTATGCGAGTCTAAAAAACTTCTGGGGTGATAGTTTACATTTTGGTATATTTTGGAGAGTGTACAAGTCTTATTTTCCAAGACTGGTTCTAAACCCTCATTTTGCCAGGGTTTCAAGACAAATTGTGTCTTTTCTTGCAATCCCACCATGGGAATCAAATGATGACTTGGGAGATGCATGGAGAGAGGATGCATTTTAATTTACTATAAGATAGACATTGGGAAGGTCTAGCACATGAGGATAAAATTTCAGCCCTAGTAAGACATCATATATGTCTTCGACATAATTTTGAAGTAAGGTGTGAAACAATCACAAGAAAGGAGTGGATCTATAAAATAAAATGGTTGAAAGGATGCATAGGAAGTTCATTGAAGGTTATTTTTGTTTTATAGTGTTGAGATCATATATATGAAGGGTAGCTCCTTTGTAAAAGTTCCCAGTTATGTCTATTAGGCCTAGGAGACCTATTGGTGGGTTAGGTCATCATATGAAGGAGTTGGGAATCAATCCTCTGGAACCTTAAATTTTTTTCCAAAAGAGTACTCATAAAACTCATAATTTTGTCAAGTCCTTTTGGGTTTTATAAACCTATGCCCAAAATTGTCATTAGGAAGACCTAGTAGAGAGTTAGGCCTGTTTGGAGTAGTTTGATCCAATTACTCACAAAGTCTCATAAAACTCATAGGTTTGAGTTGGAAGGTATTTTTTTATACCATAGAAGGCTCTCTAATCTACTCCCAAACAAAAAGAACCATTTTTTTATGGAGTAAGGTGTTGAATCCCATTTCAGGGTATCTTAGGAAATGATCTCATGGATCTTGTCACACAAATGTGTTTGTGAACATTTTCTTATCAATATTGTTACAAAAATAAAGGGATATTGAGGTGTCTAATATAAGAGAAGTTAAGTGGACAATAGGTTGAAATTAAATTTCTAAGGAGTCATCAAGTATTGAGTAGTAAGGAGTTGTAGAGTTAGATGTTAGGGAAATAAGCCTGCTAACCCACTCTACATCAGAATTGGTATCCGAACATAGGATAATCCTTTAGGGAAAGGGATTGGAGTATATGTCAGAAGAAGAGTGACTGATATGTTCCTCTAACTGTGACTAATATGCATGTGAATCACATTATTCATCTTGTGTTACTGGCTCTTTTTGAAATGTCAGATCAACAACTTCAAATTCATCATTAGAGACATAACTTTTAGCCTCTTCATTTGCACAAGACTGTGATATAGACACAACAACTTCATGTCTAGAAACATTTACAATATCATGTTCATAATCAACATTACAAGAACTCACTACTATAGCTAATTCACAATTCAAAATATCAGCACTTTGCTCAATTCTATCAAAGTCTAAAATATATCTTACTGTTGTAACATTATGAACACATGTTTCATCAATAGCAAAAGACTCAACCGCATCTATACATATATTCTAATTTGAAATTTCAACTTGATTATAAGCTACAACAGAAGTGTTGATATGTTGATTTGAAACTGAGGCATCAACACTACATTCTTTGTTTCTTTCACATTCATTATATTGGCAAACACTCACAACAAAATGACCTCTAGTTAATCCATACTTCAAATTGTTTTCAATATCCATTGCAGTTATAAATGCTTGATATAATGATTTAGGTTCTTTATCCCTCAATAAGTAATTCATTTTCTTATCAAATGCATCAAAGTAAACACTTACACACACTTGATCATTGGGTCTATAACTTTCAAAATTTTCATTCAAAACTCTTACAAATCTGATATTGAATTGAGGAACAAGTTCGTCACTCTCAATATGAATCTTCAAAAACTTACTATAAGAATCAAATATGCTTACCCTTTCTCCAAATTGCTCCATGAAGGCTGAATGCATCTCACTCCAAGATGAAATAGAACATGATAGTAGAAAAGAAAACCAGTCTCTAGCATCACCTTCTAAAGTTTGAACAAACAATTTCATATGTACATCCTCATGAGAACTTTCAAAGTCACACATCAAGTCACTAAATAACTGAACATGATGACTAGCTAAAACAAGATGGTTCCCATTAAACTTAGGGAAACATTTTCTAATATCATTAGGAATGACATTTGGGAAACCATGAATACCATCAAAACATAATGGCATATATCTCTCGGTAGAAATAGATCTAGAAACTTCACTAACTAGCTGTCTGCTTGATGAAAAGAAATTTGACATTTTTTGAAACTTTGGAACTCGTTCATCAACAATAATTTTGATTTATAACTTGCAGTAGACCTATATACTTTCTACCAAATTAACTTCTTCAAACACACTTCACAAATTTTTACTAACAAGCTGAAACTTTTTTCAATGAAGTGTATGAACAACTTTCAAACCTCTCTCCTTCTTAGTGTTGAAAATCACTTGATGGAGACATTGCTTTTCAACATTTAATTTTCATGATAAGAGAATGTATGAAAATCATAATACCTCAAGTGCTAATGCTAGTGTAAAATACTAATATGAAGCCTTCCTAAAATCACCTTTCAAATCTTTGTAGAGCCGCCACCTCTTTCTAGAGGACCAATCTTGAACCAGTTGAGAAACTTTATCTCGCACCTTCTTTATTAGCAAACATAAAACCACTTCACAGGATGCACTATTTGTTAGGATCACAAAATACATTGCAATTTCATTTCACAAAACATAGATCAAATATAGATTTAGAGTCGCCACTCACATTCAGTGAGAAGATATAACAATTTTTTAAAAGAATAGACTCTATAACCAAATTGGATGAGACCCTAGGATAATTTAGCAAAGCAAGGAATTGGACATCTTAAACTTGCTGTCATTTATCTTTTCCCCAATAGAGTCAACAATCTGTTAGTGATTTTTCTTGTTTAATCCTACTACAAGCTTTAAGTGCTTCAATTGAACTCTGTGATTCCTAAACTCCTGACTCAAGAAAAAAAAGACTAATTGACAAGGATTTAATCCTCCTACACTTCGGGCTCCACAGATCTAGGCGGGTGTACCTAAAACATACTAAGTCTGCACACATAAACACTCTCTCACTAAACCCTTTATGCGGACATGAAAATTAGTGGATTGTGACAAGGATATTCACCCTTCTTCCCTTTTAAGGAGAGGCAACCTAGTGACTCACTCTTCAAGGAATCAACAAATGAATTGTACTTCTTGAATACAATCAGACATAAATGTTCATAACAATAAGAAAGTAAAATGATTTCAATTAATGCTTGATGAACAAAACTGCTATCCAAGCCAAGACCAGTGCCCTATTTATTGGGCAACAGAGTCAAAAAAATATGCAATCCCAGAAAACCCTAACTCCAACTCAAGAACTTTAATGAAATGCCTTGCAAACCATTCTTCTCATTTCAACACCTGGACATCAAGTTCATATATAAACCTTAAATTCTTAGAAATTGTATTCAAGATTGACTCTCTCCTTGAAAGAAAATTAAAAACAAGATCACAACTACCTTGTAGCCAGTACATCAAAATGCCTTACAAACTGACAGACAAGAACTAAGACTAGATACACAAAGACATCAACAAGAACTTAACAAGGATTCCATTATTTTCATTAAAATTCACCTGAAATTGTACATTGTAAGACCATGAACACCCAAAAAAAAAAAAAAGACTCAAAAGCCTAAAGCTATCCTAGTAGCATAAATTTCAACATCTTTTACAAATGAGAAGAAAAACTGAGATATAGGAGAATGTGGTCAGTTGAAAGCCAACTGACAGCTATCCATTCTTGGCATGAAAATATCTCCAAGTTTTTCCCACACTTTGCTCTGCAACTGATTCCCAAACTGAACCATTGTGTGCAATCATTTCTCTAACCAACTGATCCTAATTCTGATCCTTAGATTTCAAACCCAGATTGCTCTTTCACACTTCACTAAAACTAAAAATAATCATCACCATGAGATTCCTTGTCTTTTCCCATTTTTGGAAACATATAACACTCATATGTTCTAATAAAAATTGAATTTCTAGGACATTAATCCATGAACAGGCTTGTCATTTAAATTTTTGAATATTTTCAAATGTCTAGACTATATCATTTCTCTAAATTCTTTTAAATCTGACATTTTAACCATTTTTAATTATTTGCCACAGAAGCCACCAGATTTGGACACTTGTCACCTTTTTATTGGATGCTCAGACTAACCTCAGGCTTGACCACCTCATTTGGAGAATGTGTGAATGCATGCAATCTTAAATCCCTGAATCATCTGACTAACCATGGTTACCACTAACGATCTAGCAAATAAGCTATTCTCCAATTCTCAAAACCTAACCTTAACCGCAGGTCAGATCTAGAGAATGGGTGATTGAGCCCATTCTCCAAATCTCCAAATGATTCCATTAACTACCAGAATATCTAGTGACCTAGCCACCACCAATCTCTAGATCTCCAGATCATCGGCCCTTAACCACTAGCATTCAATGACCTGACAACTGCAGTTCGTTGACCTCCACCTCTGAGTCATTGAATGTTTCTCTAACCGCCGGTCTAATCTAGTGACTTCGTGTGCGTATGCCACATGTCCACCTAAGGCCTTGTCATCGCCATCTTCTAGCTACAAAATTAACTTACCTATGAAGGCCCATTGGCACAAAAATTGAGGCACCCTCATGCGGTCACGCGGGGAGAGCCTCCGACACTTCATCTTATTTCATATGTGTGGAGGATTGCATTTAAACATCTGATATGTTCGAATTGGGATGAATGTGGGACAATTATTTCTTAGTTTTAAAGACTTCTTTGCATCTCCTTTCAAAATACTAGGGCCCGCCATGCACTAAGCCCTCAAGCCAAGTGGCCCACCAAGTAGCCACTCAGCTTTTACTTACAATGCATTGCAAGTGTTGTTGCATTTAAATGTTAAAAAATCCCCATTCCACTGCTTGTGGGATATACATTTTAATGCACATCAAAACCAACATGCACCTGGCTACATACTCATGTGGGCCTCATGTCTTGGGCACTCCTCCCTCCTTTGTTTGATTAGCACCTTTTGTATTTGCACAAGCCACTGATGCTTACAGAGGCCTCCCTTTCATAGTCAATGCTAGCAGTTCCCAAACACATGCAGGCTGCCAAATGACTGGTACTTCAAGACATGCCTCCCATTTCTTTGCGTGAACCACTAAACAAGATGTGTTGGAAGCCCCTTGGGTCCTTGCACAAGGCAAGCCCTCAACCATTAACATTGGCCTCCCACACATGCGCAAGTGTCTTCACAACATCAAATGGGAGCCCCCATTGCACATGGCACTTCCATGCTGACTAGAAGCCCCCTTGGGATCGTGCTGGCTCCTCTTCTCATAGCATGGACTAGCTTCACCATTTGTGTGAGGCCCTCCAACACCTTGTGTAAGCTACCATCAAACATGTTGGCAGCTATTACACTAGTTACAATCTCCAAGCATCCCTTTTGTATGTTACGCAAGTGTTTGGCATTGGACTGGTAGCACATTTGATGGTTTAAAATATGGTGTCCTCCTTAATTGCCTATGCAAATCATTCAACTTACTATGAATTTCGATTGCGCAAGGTACCTTATTTCCCCTAAACTTATTAACAGGCTGCTCCATTCTCACTTGTGCATGGCCTTTAGAATGATTGGAGACTCTGTTGATACTTGGGTAGGTTCTTTCCTACACATTGGCCCTTTTCGCTTTCATGTGCTAGACCATGTATACATTGCGCAAGGCCATACTTATTTTTAAAGCTTACAGATTCAGGGTTCATGAGTGTGTTAAAAAGATGTCCTTTCACACTCTCAATAATGAACTCCAGTGTTGTAGATAATGTGCTATGTGAATATCCCCTCACAACATCTGTAGTTATCAAATACTAAATGCTGATGTTTGAGCCATGATAAGTTTCATAAAATCCATCAAGATCCCCATTCAAGCCTCATGCAAAGTATGCATCTCCTCTGGATTCACGCAATATCTGATCAAGTCTACAATCACAAACAAACCTTTAGCCTCCCTACATGAAATTTGGATTGTCCATGAATATTATTGTATGCTGGGGAGTGCATATTATCTGGAAACCTTCCTCTATGTTTGTAGAAGGCACATTGCATCTATTTAGAGGTGCATCCACCATGTAGTCTTACGCAAATCAATTTTTATTAATGCCAACAAATTGAGAAAGTTAAGATATATCTATCCTTAGATTGCCAAGTGTATTTTCTTTGACTTTTTCTTCTCCCCTTGCAAGAAACCCATTCACTGAATCCCCGACTTTGCCTTCATTCAAGATTATAGCCACTGTGGCCCGCTCTAATGAGAATCCCATTGCTATGATCTGCTGAGAAAGTGCAATAATGTTATTGATTTCTTGCCATTTTAATGTGTACACAATACACCAATCCTTTCTTTTCTTTGACATGCACCAACCATCTTGAGATGGTATGCAATATTTCCCTTTTGTTTATTATGCTAGTTCCTTGTTCAAATTTGTGAGTTGTCCTTCATCAAGGTCTCTTCCAAACAAGCTCAATGTGGATTTGAAAAGTCTTTGCACACTGACACCTTTTTCAACCACAAAATGAAAGAAAAACCATGATCAATCTGGTGCTAATCACACATTCATTTTACATCCTTGCACGATTACCAAACCATACTAACTGGCATCTAGGAGCGGCTTTGAAAACAGACCAAATGTCCTAACAAGAAAATGCCATCAGGAACACATGATCACCTCCAACATTATAATATGCTCGCCAAAGGATAATGTTCATAAAAACTTGAGCTAAAAGATAGGATTGGTGAAACATGGCCATTTGAAAATTAGAACTGCCAGTATTGCCAAAAATACATAAATCGCCTCCGAATCCGACTTTAAAAACTCACCCATTTAGACTTTGAGGAACTGGAATCTTAGGCACTGACTCTCCCTCAAAAAGGAACATGAATCCATAACCAATTTCCAAAAAGATCAAATGGCCAGTTACAATTAATCACCGAAGTCAGCTTGTTAGATAAGTTCAGAATTTAGAATAGTGAAAAACATAGAAACCGGGTTTGGAATCAGCTTTGAAAACAAGGCTAAACATAACATCAGGATCTGAAAATAGGGGTATTTTTTCTTTGCCATTTAGAGAGTATAATTCCACAATTAGGGCTCATGATGAATAATAGGGTGCATTTGGAAATCATGCAAAGATAGGCTCTCAGAATTGCAAATTGGGAAACATAGTAAAATAGTGATTTGTGCACACAGAATGACCCTGGGAAAGTATGCTAAAAGATTCATCAAGGCTTCTAACCTGGCATACTTGTAGTAATTTTTAGAGTAGAACATAGTGTTACAACCCATTTAGGCTTATCAATCACAGACCAAAAGTTATAACATCACGAACAGGGGTACAAATCAATCTGCACATTTCACAACTTGTAAAACAACAGAAGTTGTATTTGGAATCACATTTGAAAACTGAGCAAACGGATTCGTCATGACCTCAAAATTGAAACATAGGAATTATTTGACCCTTTGAATATGATGAAAAAATAATTTTCTCAATAGGTTCAACTGGGTCAAAGATATGACTGGTCAAACAGGCCCTTCCAAAATTCTGAACAATTACACAAGTGCATGACAACAACAAACTACCAACTTTGAGGGGTTTGAAACCTAATCAAACGGATTCAAAATGACTTGAAAATTGGAACATAGGTTCTTTGATATGCATAATAAACATCCTCAAAGTGGCAGGTCATGAAACATTTCTGGACACAAGATATTTAAAGGCAAATTGGGTTACTGTACTCTATTTAACACTTAGGTAGAATTGTGCAATTTGACACTTACTCAAAATGGGACTTCACCGAATGATTCAGGATGATAAAATAACATCATATAATGCATGCATATACTGAATGGAGTGTGTTAAACACCTAGAACACCTAATAAGCTTCAAAATGACAGTCGGGTACATATGCATGAAAAGCATTTATAGGAGCTAAAATTTTATAATTTCCTCAAATTATGACTCAAAATGAGCATGCAATTTTGAGTCCCAATAGGCCTAAGGATGAATATCCAAGATGAGTTGAACCTCCTAAACCTTAACATTGTTCAAAATTATTTCCAATTATCCTTAAAGGTGGAAGAGAAGATTAAAAGGATACATGAGAAGAGTAACAGAGGTAGAGGGAGAAATTTTAGAGGAAGAGGAAACTCTAAAGGAAGACGACAAAGACCTATACTGCAAGGAGAATAAAAAAAGTAGTTTTTATGGAGAGGGAAGTTGAAGAGGAAACTATAGAGGCAGAAGACCAAGTAATGGAGGGAGATTTGGGGGAAGGAATTTGAGACACCCTAAGTGTTTCAGTTGAAACCAAGAAGGTCACATTTCACCAAATTTTCTACAGAGAGAAATATCAAGTTCTCATAGGGATAGAAGAACACATTTGGTCCAAGACACTGATTCCTAAAGTGTGAAATCTCCTGATTCATATGGAATTCTAGAACAAGGGGAAACATTGATGAGGAGGAGAACTCTATTGAAGGTTCCTACTACCTCTGAAACACCACAAAGGAAAACCATCTTCAGGACCACATGTAAGTTAGGAGGTAAAGTATGTAAGGTTATAATTGATTTAGGTTCTACTGAGAGTTTGGTTTCTTAATAAATGGTATAAAAGTTAAATCTTTGAATAATTCCTCACCCCTTTCCATATAAGGTTTCATGGTTGACTAAAGGGAAGCAAACATTGGTAGAAGAAAAATCATGGGTAGAGTTTTAGATTGGTTCCTATAAAGACAAAATATTGTGTGATATTGTTAATATGGATGCATTCCATATTGGTTTCTGAAGGCCTTGGCAATATGATTTGAAATCTCACCATGATGGACATAGGCACACATATTTTATAACTAGGGATGGAAAATTAATAGAGTTGGTGCCATTTCCTAATGAAAGTGAAGGAAAAAAGGAGAAGAAAGAAAAAATAAGGATCATGGATAGGAAAGAGTTCCTCAAGATGATCCAAGAGGCAAAGAGGTTCTATTTTGTAATCGTCCCTATAAAAAATCAAAGGGAAGACCTCAATACAGATGGGAAGGCATAAAATATGAATGGTGATTGTTTGTAATGAAGTGAAAGAGATCCTTGATAGAAACAAAGGGATAATTGCAAAAGGAATCCCAAAGACCCTACCACCCATGAGAGAGACCAATCATTGTATTGAATTTATACTAGGGGCTACATTTCCAAACAATCCTAGTTACAAGATGTCTCCCCAAAAGAAGGAAGAAGTGGATAAATAAGTATAAGAACTACTTGATATAGTTTTTATGGGGAAAATTTTGATCCCTTGTGTAGTCCTTGTTGTCTTGGCATCCAGGAAGGAAGGAACATGGAGGTTGTTCCTAGATTGAAGAGCTATCAAAAAAATAAATATTAGTTATAGATTTCTCATGCATAGAATAGAGGATCTAGTTGATTGTTTAGGAGGGGCTAGATACTTTTAAAAAATTGATTTAAAGAGTGGTTACCATAAAATTAGAATAAGGGTAGGTGATGGATGGAGAAATACCTTTATAAAAATGAAGGCTTGTATGAGTGGAAAGTGATTCCTTTTGGGTTATCTAATTCCCATAGCACATTCATGAGACTAATGAATAAAGTTAGTAAGGACTTCATTTTAAAAAAATTCATTTATATCTAGATGATATCTTGATATTTAGCAAAACAAAGAAGAACACTTGAAACACCTAGATATGGTTTTAAAGAATTTTAATGAGGAACACCTAATGATCAATATGGATAAGTGTGTATTCATGCAGGAAGAGATAACATATCTTGGTTTTGTGATCTCCAAATGTAGCTAGAAAATAGATTCTGATAAGGTGAGTGCAATCCTTTCATGGCCAACTCTTTGGACAATTGGGCACGTCAAGAGTTTTTATGGTCTTTCAACTTTTTATAGGAGATTTGTTAAGAATTTTAGCCAAATTTGTGCTCCCATGTTGGACACAATCAGAGGTGGTCAAAAGTGTAAATTTTCATGGAATCAAGTAGCATATGGAGCATTTGAGATTCTTAAATGGAAGGTATCCCAAAAGCTTGTCCTAACATTACCTAATTTCAACATTTTTTTTAAATTGAATATGGTGCCAGTCATGTAACCATAGGAGTAGTGCTTAGCCAATAAGGAAATCTAGTTGCTTTCTTTAGTGAAAAATTAAATGATGCTAAAAGAAAGTATTCCTCTTATGATTTGGGGATGTATGCATTACTATAAGCATTGAAGAGGTGGAGGCACTATCTACTCCCCAAGGAATTTTTTGTTTACACTGATAATTAGGCCCTAAGCTACTTAAATAGTCAAGACAAGCTAAGTCATAGGCAAATGAAATGGGTAGAGTCCTTGTAGGCCTAAACATTCACTATTAAACACAAAAAAGGGTGTGTCAATTAAAGTTACATATGATCTTAGCAGAAGATATTTATCTATATCAGATGTTCAATTAGAGAGTGTTGGTATTGATGCACTAAAGAACATGTATGTTGAGGATGAAATTTCAAAGACATCTATAAAGTATGTTTAGACTTTGATGATCGATATGATTTGGAATTCTCTTATTTTCTATTTTAGGAAGGCCTACTCTTCAAAGGAGGACAATTATGTATCCTCATATTCTCTATGAGGAGAAACATTATTAAAGAAAAATATAGTGGTTGTATGGGGAGAAATTTTGGTTTATATAATACACTGGAACTTGTAAGGAGACATTACTGTTGGCCTAAAATGCAAGAAGATGCCAGGAATTTTATGGAATCTTGTGTAATTTGTCAAACACCCAAAGAGACAAGAACAAATTCAGACCTCTATCAAACTTTACCTATTTCTTCAAGACCTTAGGAGAGTTTAACCATGGACTTTTTCATGGGCTTACCTAGGACACAAACCATCTTTGATAGTGTGTTTGTAGTGGTGGACAAATTTAGTAAAATGGAACATTTATTTCCATGTAAGACTACAAGTGATGAATCGTATGTAGAAGAAATTTTCTTCAAGGAGGTGGTAAGGATAAATGGAGTCCCATTGAATATTATCTCTGATATGGATGTAAATTTTGTTAGTCATTTTTGGAGAAGCTTGTGGAGAAAACTAGGAATAAACTTATCATTTTCTTTATCATACCATTAACAAAAAGATGGCTAAACTAAAGTGGTGATCAGGAAATTAGAGAACTTGATAAAATACCTTACAAATAACTGTTGAGAAGTGGGATTTTTTATTTCCACAAGAAGAATATGCTTATAATGATTTTGTGAACAAGAGTACATAAAGGACTCCATTTCAGATTGTATATGGTTTCAATCAAAAAGAAGTGTTGGGGTAAAGAAATTTTCCTTTATATGAACATATTACTGCCCATAAGGAAGAGCTTTTTGCAGGCATCAAAGAAGTGCATGATCAAGTTCAACTGTAATTCCAAAAGAACACTCAGAAATACAAAGAACAAGATGATAAGAAAATAAAATATGTATAGTTAGAAATTGGTGATTTCTTATGCAAACCTGCAGAATGAAATACTTCCAAAGGGAAAACATACCAAACTCATGATGAGGAAACTTGGTCCCTGTTAGGTCACCAAGAAGTTTGCCAAAAATTCTTATGAGATACAAATTCCTTCCAACATTGGCATATATCCTATATTTAATATTGCATATCTGACCCCATATAAAGGTAAATTAGATGTAGGTGAACCATTTTAGGTTCAACGGGATGAAGAAAGTCTCAAGGATTTCCCAAAGAAAGAGCCACCTAAGCTAGAAAGAATCCTAGACACCAAGGTGGTGAAAACAAAAAGAAAGAGGGTCTACAAACCATACTTGATCAAATATAAATGACTCCCTAAATCTGATGTTGTTTGGATGGATGAGGAACATATGAAGAAGCATGGAACCTCACTACAAGAGCTAATCTCAATTGCGCTTGAGATTCAAACACTAGGGGAGTATGGTGCAGGAACACCCCATAAAATTAATGAATCAAAGGATTTTGAAGCACAATTTGTGTCATAAGGAAGAGAATAAGATAATTAGAGTAGGTTTTCATTTTGTGTTTTGTTTGTAATCAACTAAACCCACAATGTAAGGCAACTGAGTTATTTTGTGAGATAAACCAACAAGGTCAAATATGTTCAAAGGGATGGTAGATGATAGGAGAATTAATAATTTAGTTATTTTCATAGGTTTGTGTTCATTTAGGTTCATAATACAAAGATTGGGTCATGTATGGACTCGTTTACAAGATTAGAACAAAATTTGAAAAAGTTGTTTTTGCAACATTTTGTAAAAAGTTGGCTAAATGGCACCAAACAACCTCCCCAATTTTCACAACCCTTAAAATATTGCTGGAATATTTTTATAATATATAAATATGTCTAATTCCATCATTAGGTGGGTGATGTCATGTTTTTGGGCAATTCAAGCAATAACAAGTTTAGATTTTCCTGCTAATTTCTCTATTTTTCATACACATATAGATTTAATGGTGGATTTGAAATGATATATTTAGGACTATAATTGATGGTGATGAGAGTATAGAAACCTTTTGGGTTGATATTTTACATTTTGGTAGAGTTGGGAGAGTGTACAACTCAGAATTTCCAAGACTAGTTCTAAACCCTCAATTTGGCAGGGTTTCAAGACAAATTGTCTCTTCTGGCAATTGCAATATGGGAATCCAATGACCACTTGGTGGATTCATGGATAGAGTATGTATTTAATGTTTCCAAAATATATACTTTGGGAAGGTCTGGCACATGGGGAAAACATTTCATCCCTAGCCGGGCATCTTATATGCGTTCGACATAATTTTGAAGAAAGGTGTGAAATAGTGACAAGAAAGTAGTGGATCTGTAAAATCAAATCATTGAAAGGATGTATGTGAAGTAAATTTAAGGTTCTTATTTAGTTTTATTTTTTATATCATACATCTAAAGGGTAGTTCATTTGTAAAAGTGTCCAATTATTCCTATTAGGCCTAGGAGACCTATTGGTGGGTTAGCTCATCATATGGAGTTGGGAATCAATCCTCTAGAACATTAAAGTTTGTACAAAAGGGTACTAATAAAACTCATTGGTTTGTCAAGTCCTTTGGGGTTTTATAAAATTATTCTTAAAATTTTCATTAGGAAGACCTAATAGAGAATTAGGCCTATTTGGAGAAGTTTGAATTATTCACAATGTCTCATTAAACTCATAGGTTTGAGTTGAAAGGTTTTATTTTATACCATAGAAGGTTCTCTGATCTACTCCCAAATAATAAGAGCCATTATTGTGTGGAGTAAGGTTTTGAAGCCTATTTGAGGGTATCTTAGGCAATGATTTCATGGATCTTGTCACACAAATGTGTAAAAATTATGAATCTTGTCGAAAAAAATGAAGGGATATTGATTTGTATGATATAAGATAAGTGAAATAGACAATAGGTTTAAAGTAAAAGTCTAAGGAGTCAGGTATTGAGTAATAAGGAGTTGTAGAGTTAGAGGTTAGGGAATAAGCCTACTAACCCAGTCTTCATCAAACCTACTTTTGGTCATTAGTAAGCTTATGGATTTCCTAAAATAGCAAGGTTTAAAAAATGATATCTTTATGGACATAGCTATAATCATTGCAAATCAAGTCTTCAGATTACTCAAGTATGGAAGCCTAAACTTGTTGCTAGCATAGAGAAATCTTTGCTAGTTCAACCTGGTTTGTTTTCAAATAAAGTTGCAAGATGGGTTTTAGATAGTAGTTTCTCACACCAAATAACATGAAGCAAATGGAAGTTTCAATCCTTATAAGATTTTGATGGTGGTTTTGTGAGATTCAGTCATAATTCAGGTATAAGAGGCAAAGGTTCTGTTTATTTAAATTATGACACTCTTATTCATGATGTGATAACTTGGTTATCATGTTTCTGAGTGTCAGTCAGATTTTTGATAGTGGTTATCATGTCTATTTTCATTCCAAGGGGTTTGAAATTAAAATTAAGTCTATAAAGAGAGTTGTTCTTGGTCTAAGGAATAGTGGAAATGTTTACAATCTGCTTGATTCGACAAGTTATGAAAATAATACAGGTCTTTGTCTCATGAGTCAAGTAGAAGAAACTTGGTTATGATATAACAACTTGGTTCACATCAGAAAGAACCCAAGTGTTAGAGGTCAAGTAGAAGAAACTTGGTTATGTTATAACAACTTGGTTCACATCAGAAAGAACCAAAGTGTTAGAGGTTTACCTATTCTAAGTAAACCTATAAATATACCTTGCATAGAATGTTTGAAAGGAAAACAAATCAAAGTATCCTTCAAATCCAAATAACATTCTTCTACTATGCCTTTGGAACTTTTTCATACACATTTGTGTGGTCCAACAAGGACACAATCAATTAATCATGAGAAATAATTTATGTTGTTTCTTGTTGAATATACTAGAATGGTTTGGGTTACCTTTCTTAAACACAAATCAAAGTCTTTTGAAAAGTTTAAGATTTTCACAAAAATGGTAGAACGTGAATCTAGCTTAAAATTAAAATGTTGAAGGTCAGATAAGGGTGGTGAATTTACTCCACAAGATTTTATTGAGTATTGTGAAAAAAATGGCATAAAAATGTAGTATGCTTCTACTCGAACACCCCAATAGAATGGGGTGGTTGAAAGGAAAAACATGATTGTCAAGGAAATGGTATAAACAATTCTTTCTCAGGAAAATCTACCTGACATGTATTGGAAAGAAGTTGTCCTCACAACTATCTATATTATGAATCATGTGCAAATTAGAGTAAAAAGGTATTTTACACCCTATGAACTATGGTATGGTAAAACTGCTTCAATTAAATAGTTTAAAATCTTTGGATGTAAGTGTTTAATAAAAAAAGATGATGAAAATTTTGGCAGTTTTCAATCTTATGTGATGAAGGAATCATTTTAGGCTATTCCACACATAGAAAGCTTATATGTGTTACAGTATCGGGCTGAATATAAATGTTGAATCAATAAATGCCATTTTTGAAAAAAATATGCTTCTAGATAGTAATAATGTTTAGGATGTTAAAGAGGATCATATTTTAGAACTTTGAAAAACTCTCGAATTGATTGTTCCTGAGTCTTCCGCACCTGAATCAGAAACCAAAAATGCCATTTCATATGAGAACGTATCAAATCCTAAAATATATACTACTCTAAAGACACCCTCTAGGATTATTACCGAGAAGTATCCTCAAACCTTGGTTATTGGAGATATGCATGCATATTAACTAGAAGGAGAGCCAAACAAGAAGAACTTGCCCAAATGGCTGAACATGATTGTCCAATAACTATATTTTAACCCACATCTATTTTAGAAGATTTACTAGATGAAAGTTGGTTATATGGAATGAAAAATTAAATTAACCAGATTGAGAAAAATAAAACATGTGAACTTGTTCCTAAATTTGATGAAAAAATTGTAATAGGCAGTAAATGGGTCTTAGAAATAAGCTTGATGAATCTCATAAGGTGGTGATAAAAAAAGCACATTTTTGTGTGCAAGGGCTATGCACAACAAGAAGGTATTGATTTTGGTGAAACCTATCCACCTGTAGATAGAATAGAATCCATCAAAATCTTGAAATAGCCTATGCATGTTACAAAATTTCTATTGTTTATCAAATGGATGTTAAAAATACATTGTCATATGGTTACCTCAAAGAAGAGGTTTACATGGACCAACCTAAAGGATTTGAATCTACAGAAAAACTAGACCATGTATGTAGGTAAAAAAAGGAACTTGTTGGCCTAAAACAAGTTCCTAGAGCTTGGTATTCTAGGTTAGATGCCTACCTAACATCTAAGGGTTTTATTAAAGCTACAATAGATAGCACCTTGTATATAAAATCTATAGAAAATGATATTCTAATTGTTGAAATATATGTTGATGATATTATCTTTGACTCCAATAATGATTCATTGTCAAAACAATTTTCAGCTATTATGGAGTCATAATTTGAAATGTCTTTTTTTGGAGAAGTAACATTTTTTCTTAGTCTTTAAGTATCTTAGCTTGAACATGGTCTATTCCTTTCATAGACCCAATATGCAAAAGAAATGCTCAAGATATTTCAGATGACAGATTGTAAGCAAGTTAGTACCCCTATGGAGATTGGTTTCAAGATTGTCAAATCTGATGATTCCCCTGAGGTAAACCAGTTATAATAAATATCTATGATTTTTAGCCTACTGTATTTAATTGTTTCATGTCCTAACTTAATGCAAGCAGTCTGTTTGGTTTCTTGATATGAAGTTGCACCTAGACAATCACATTAAATGTTTTCAAAATAAATTTTATAAGGAACACTTCACTATGGTTTGTGGTATCCATGTAATAATGATTTTTGTCTAATTGGTTTCGCTGATGTTGATTGGGGTGGTTGTATAGGTGAGACACGAAGCACTATTGGTGCTAACTTTTTCTTGGGAGAGCATCTTATCACTTGACACAATAAGAAACAAGATTGTTTCACATTGACTACATCATAATCAAAATACATTACAACTAGAACATGCTATACATAGTTGATCTAGATGTCCCATCACATTTTTGATATGGGTATTACTATTTTTAAACCTCTTTCAATTTTCTGTGATAACACCAATGTTATATAGTTGTCTAAAAACCTAGTAATGTAGTCACGAACTAAGCATGTTGCTATCAAATTTCACTATGTTCATGAAAAGGTCTTAAAAATGAAATCCAAGTTTTTAATGTAACTTCAAAAGCTCAAGTGGAATATATTTTTACTAAGGCATTACCTCGTGAGACCTTTGAAAGACTATGCGAGTGATTGGGGGTTATCTTCCAATATTTTCTTGCTTAAATTCCTACTTCTTGAATGGGGGAGATTTTCTCTCCAATAGCATCATCTAAGTTACTGCTCTTAGATGAGTGCACATACATTTTTTTTGCAGTATTGGACTCTGATTATGTTTACATCCTTTGTCCCTGAGACAAAAAGGGGGAGATACTTTCTCATTGACACATCAATTTCTCTGACATTATACAATAGTTTGTGTTTATATACAGGGACAATTTGTCAAGTTGATTGTGACATGTTATTATATAGATAATGCTTTGATAAGTTATTATAGTACTTTGACATGTTATTATATAGATAATGTTTTGACAGGTTATTATAGTGCTTTGACAGGTTACTATATAAACCAGTTTACAATATTTTGTATCGATAATGGCCTACAGGTACAAGTGATTTGGTATACAACATGTCCATATTAACAATGTCAGATAGTGGCCTACAAGTACAAGCAATTTTCCATAGAACATGTGCATATTGATAGTGGCAAGATGATATCTAGCCTTTTTGGTCAATGATGGTTGTTTTTTCATCAAGGACATAGAGGGAGTTTGTTAGCCCTTGCGATTTTTCCTTGATGAAAAAAATATGTTTGAGGTGGTAGTTTTGACTATGACCTAAAATTATTAGTGGGTTAATGGGCCTCTTGGTTGAAATGGTGTATATTTCTCATACTACTTTGTTGACACTTTGTAACCTACTCAAATATAATACATGGCATCATATTTGACCATGGATATCAAATGCATTTTGTTTTACTTATAGACATCAAAAGTTTATTTCATTTGTTTTGGGTCTTTTTAAAAAGGAAATAGGGAAAAGAATGATATAGTTTTCTCTCATTTGAGTCCTAAGTGGTTGTCCCCATGATTTTTATTTTGAACAATTTGATAAAATTTTTAGTTAGGTTTTCAGTATGTTGAGCTACAACAGAACATGATTCTTTTTAGTAATTTTTTTCCTAGATTTAGTGGGATTTCATTACAGTAACAAATGATGTTCCAGGTATTTTACAAAGATACAAGTATTCAAATTTATCATTCAGTTGCTTGCAGTTATTGTTCAAATGCAAACAATTTGTCAAGTTGAAAGGGCAAAAAATTAGTTTGGTGTTTTCAGTTTATGTTAAAAGTTGATTTGGTGAAAAAGGTTTGTTTTCCATAGGTAATTTGTTTAAACCTATTATATAGACTTTGTGTTTAAAATAGCTACAAAAAATTCAACATGTTTATTGAAAGATTTTCTTTTCACAATAACCCTAACTCCTACATCCTCAACAACTTATTTTTGGCAAAATAAAACTATGGTTTTGAAAGACATTTTCATAACAGGAAAATATTTTTGGCTTAACCCTTACTAGGGTTTGGTACTCTAGTTTGGGAGTAACCTTGAAAACATTGTAAAATTGTAAAATGGGTGAAATATTTTCATTTTCTATTAATTGCACCAGTTAAGGTAATCTACTTTTCTTAGAAGTATGTATCTCTGAAAAAAATATTTTCATATATTGCTTGTCATTTGGTAAAATAAAGGCTTGTAATCATATAATTATAAAATAAGTTTAGTTATATAATTATGAGTATGAATGAAAGAATTTGGAAGATTTGGATCAAGGGTTTGTGCTCCTAGTAGTTGGTGCTACTGAAGAATTGTACTTGAGTTAGCACTCATTTTTGGATAATAAAATTATAGGTTTAGAGAGATTTTCTTCCTCTATGAGGGTTTTCCACTCGTTAATTGATAGTGTCAATATGTCATATGGTCTCATGTGTTGCTATGTCTTGATGAAATCTTATGTCTTGTTTCATTTTATTTAGAAGTGTTTCTTTCATACTCTCTTACTACTACAAACACATTGGTAAGTTACATGATTTATGATATATGTTTCAACATATACTAAGTCTACATCATCCTTTGTATCAAATGTATTGTTTTATATTTTGATGCTTAAAATATTAAAGTATAATCAATGACATTAATTTAATGGTTAAATGTTTATCTCATAATTTGGTATATTTTTTTATGTGGTGATTATGTCTCCATCTTAATAAAGAGGTTCAAAATTGTCAATTTGTTATAGGATGTTTGAGGATGGAGTTGTAAAAATAACTGAGAGGGGGGGGAATCAGTGAAATCAGTTATCCTACAGTCCCAATATCCTAGATATACCTTACAAAATAATTTCAACAATTTATGCAGCTCGATAACATAAAATATCAATCTATCTGTTAACTTTACTGAATACTAGTATTTATCCAAACTGTGATTACCGACTAAATCAGCTATGCAGTATGTAAAGTATGATAGAAAAAAATCATAAAAAACAACACATAACACAATGATTTAACGTGGAAACCCTGCTAAGGGAAAAACCACCTAGGATGGGTAACCCAAAAATAATTCACTCTTTTGAAGTGAGCTCGGTCAGGAGCCAAACCTATTGAAGGTTACAATGCACACTTTTAGGTGTGACCTAGTTAGAGGATTTATCACTAATAGTTAACTTTTGACCAGAATTCACTATGGGGTAAAAAAGATAACAATTTATATTCAATGAATGTCATAGGGTAGTACAATAAGATTGTTAAGCCCACACGGTTAAAAGATTTTTATGAATCAATGGTTAAATTGATATAGTTCTAATCTAATTCAAATACAACTCAATTGAAAATATTCAGATCTATGCTATGCTCATAAAATCCTCTGATAATTAATCAATTCACTTCCTCAATATTTCTCAACTCACTTCACTCAGTAAATAGTTCTTTGACACTCGCTAATGTCTGCAGCTCAGTTCTTTCTTTAACCAGTTTGATCAGGAATGCATGAACAAAATCTTCATGCAAAATATCTGCAATCTCCTTTTTCTCCAGCATGTTTCAACAATGAAACTCATATCTCTTAAATAGACAAGTAAACCATTTTCATACCATCCATCAGATTTTTCCTCTTAATCTCCTTCATCCATTTTGTCGCTTAAACCTTCCTGAATAGATGTGTCCTTAATACATTTAAATCTCATCCTTTAGATTATCTCCGAATTATGTCAGTCGTGGATCTCATAACTAACTTCATCCTTTACTTCAAAATCATAACAATATGCATCTCATCAATTTCAATCAGCTATTCTTAGCATTTTATGTTTTCATCCATACTCAGTTAATACTGAAATGCATCGGTGGTAACTAAATCAATTATTACTGTCACTCAGTACACACTGCACTAGTTGGGTGTATACAGAAGTCTTCAATTACTGACCACATTAACTTTTTCAATTCAAATCTCTTCTTCATAATTGATTCATGTAACATGCTCAAGTCAACAATATAAAGCCATAGGCTCATCAATAAGTTACCCAATGTTTACCTTATCCTTATTTGTCGTATCCATCTTTTTCTTATGTAGATATCTCATTTCTTCATCTTTTCTTCCTTTTAAAAATGTTTAGATGTTTTTAACTATCATGATAAGCAGTGTCAAAAATAGGTGACATCAATGACAAGATATTGAGTGATTTAATCACCTTACATATCACTTCAATAGCTTGGTGATCACTAATCATTGTTCCTTCAGTTCATCTAGATATTCAATCAGTTGTAGATCATCAATCTCTCCCTTTGGAATTGATTGCAACACAAGCAATATGAAAATATGCCATACACATACCAAACATGTATTATACAACTATGTAGGTAAATATTGTAGCTCGGTAAGCTCTCCCTATCTTGATATTTTATATGTTCAATCACTACAAAACAAAACAACATTTCATGCAGACTCTCCATGTGGATTTGATCTTTTCAGTTCTCAGATTCTTTCTCCCATATATATTCTCAACAACAAATATTCTAATATGCAACCTCCCTCCCTTTTTGTGTTCTCAGTAACTATTATTTCATACGCAGTGTCTCTCCCTTTGACAAAAATGCCAAATAAAATAAACAACTCTTCAGCAACCAAGTTAACCTTTATATTTTGGTCTAGATCAAGTACATTCATGTACTAATAAATAGTTTCCTATTCCAGCTTCTACAATCTTTCACAAGATCAGAAAAACTAAAGTGTGATCTATGTGCATCAAAAAGAGTTATTTTATGATAAAGTACAGGTTGATGCAACCTCCTGATCACCTTAGTGATCAATAGACATGTTAGGAATGGGAACACTGAGAGGAGGGGGGTCAATCAGTGTTCACTGCAATTTAACTTTTTACTTTAATCTTTATGCAGAACATAAATGATTAAGAACTGAAGATAAACATGAAACATGAAATCAACACATGACACCAATATGGTTATGGGGAAACCCAAATAGGTAAAAACCCCAGTGGGACTTAATACCCACTAATATTATGCACTAGTGTTTTGTGATCCTTGTTAGAAGATCCTTTACCCTGCTAGGAGTAGCTTTACAATGCTTTAAGTACAGTAGACCTTGTTAAGGGTTGGACCCTGTTACGAATCTTTTAAAATGATCCCTGTTAGGGGAGTGGACTCACTGTCCTAGAGGTTATCAGAGAGTTAACTATCTGGAGATGGGTGCATAATGCATATTGAAGCTTCTCCATCTTCTCCAAGTCATTGATGGGACCATGATCATAAGTTACCATGGTGGCATCAATCTCCTTTAAATTTTGATTGAGGATGTCTAAAGAGGGTGCAAGACCATTCCTCAACTGAGTCTGTCTGGACCTTATTCTTGTTATCTCTTTTTCTTCCTTCTCAATCTTGTCTATCTATCCTTGGTAGACATTGTTGCACATGTTCACATCAGTGGATGTGTCTAACACTGAATTCTTTACATTCTCAATCATAGCTTCTGCTTCTTTTATCTTCTTGAAGTGAGCATCAGTGAGCTTGTCTTGATCCATGCATGCTGCAATGATCCTTCTTCCTTCATCAGAAAAATCTTTCAAGGATGCTTGACTAGACTTAAGAGAATTCAAGTCTAGTGCAAATTTTCTCATTAACTTATTCAGTCTCTTCTTTAAGTACTTTTCTTCTACTAGTATGGACATGGATTCTCCTAGGCTAGAAAATTTGCTTTTGAACTATGAGAGGACTAAACTCACATCATCAACCGAATGTACTTTTAACACTTTCTTATCCTGGGCCAGAAAACTATTCAAAATATTCATTGATTCTATTAGGAGAGGATTCCTCATAACTTGTTTTTCTTTTTCCTTCTCCATAGCTAAGCCGCTGAACTTAATCAAACCTTCTTCTTTCCAAGAGTCCAAACTCCTTCTGTTAGGTGTCAAACTTGACAACAATGCTGAGGAGGGAGTGATGCAAGTGTTGTCCATCACTTCTTGTTTTACCTTTTCAAGATCAATAGAAGTATCTGTTGGCATTAAGCAGGATTGCCACTAGTGACAACACTTATTTGAATCCTGAGTGCAAACTGAGCAGGACAGTGCAAACCGAGTAGAATAGTGCAAACTGAGCAGAACAGTGCAAACCAAGCAGGACAGTGCAAATCAAGTAGGATAGTGCAAACCGAGCAGGACAGTGCAAACTGAGCAGGACAGTGTAAACTGAGTAACATTATGTCTACCGAGTCACAAGTATTTACCAAGTTTGAAACTTACTAGTGGTTAGTATGAACCGAGCCTTCACTTCTACCGAGTGCATGGCGATGTTGAGTAATGCAGTGGACGCCGAGTATCAGAAAGTCACCGAGTTAGTTTGCAGGAACCGTGTAATCATACTTGGGCTGACTTAGTAGCACTTACATTTATTTGTTAAGCCGACTTTGTAATTGTAATTAATTATTTAGACTTGTATATAAACAATGTTGTACAAATACCAAGAAGTATGAATGTGAAATAAAAGAAGAGATAAAAGGTAGAAACTAGTGAATTACAAAGGGCTACTATACATAAGGAGTAGCAGAGACAGATTCATCATAGAAGGTGATCAGTACATTAGCGAATCTCATTCAGAAATCTAGTTGCAAAGTAAGAGATCTACTATTTCATCCTAACAGGTGAATCAGCTTGAAATCCTCTAACCGGGTAGACTTAACAGTCTTTGTAAAATCTCTTAACCGAGTGCATACTTCATTGTATGTTTGTAAATCCTCTAACAAGGTGGACCTAGCAGTCCTTATTGCTCCTAGCAGGGTAGATCATCAGAAGTGATCAATGTAAGCCTTAACCGGCCAACTTTATACTGCAGTATTAAAGCTTTGTGGGTTTCATCCCCACCCCAGTTTTACTTTCTTTTGGAAGGTTTCTGGGTAACCAAATCTATGTGTCATTGTTGTGAATGCTTTTATGTTTCATTCTTTCTATATGCAAAAGGATAAAGTGAACTATATGTTAATACATCTGATATTGAAAAAATTTGAAGTTACTGATTCACCCCTCCCCTCTCAGTAACCTAGTTAATTCTTGAATATTTCCAATAGTATCTTCTTCTTTCTTATCAGACACATCTTCTATGAGTACTTCTTCTTGCTGAGTGGGAGGTGAATTTTTGCATAAGATTTCATCTTCTTCAGTACTAACAAATGCTTCCTCAAACTTGTCCAAATCCTTATCAATAGTTGCCATGGATATCTCCACATTATCTATGATAATAGTGCTACCTTCGTGAGATTCTGAGATGGGTGCAGACTTGTCTACCTCTATTTGAGTTTCTACTATGGGCGCTGAGTCTTGAGGACCTGTCACTAGTACATTGAAGGTCTCTACTTCCTTGTCTTGTTTACTAGGAGCATGAGTGATGGGCGTAGTAGGTGGTTTTATTTTTTTTCCAATAACACCTTTTCAAAGGCCTTCTTTGTTTCCTTCGCTATCAGCTCATAGTTTTTATTCATAATATGAAGAGTTCTCATCTTTGTCCTTAAGTGTGGCTTCACCAAATTTAGTAACGATGACCTTTCTTAAATAGAACATACTAGAAGAGTGTCCTCTAATACTTTTTTTCTAATCCTTAGATATTCGTCATTTGATTGTCTCTTTAGGTTTTCTAAAATATCCCATACTTTATCTGGAATGGATTTTTTCAACTCCAGGACTATCTTCTTGAACTTGATCATATGTTTGACAATCATACTATGAATTTTTTATTATTCAATCTCACTGTATGTGTCATAGCACTTTTCTACTTGATCAATTTTTCCCTCATCAACAATTCTTGCATTCAAAACTTTAAGGCTAGGTCTGAATCCTGCCTGAGGAGGTGTTTGAGTGTTTTTCTTTCCCCTTAATGCTCGCAAGGATGGATGACTAGTGCTAGCTTCTTTCTTCCTTTTGAGTAAAGGTTTATACTACAGAGGAGTGGCAAGATCAACAGTGTCTATGGGTGCAGAAGGAGTATTATCCTCTTTACCCTTCTAACTATCATCTGATTCAATTTTTATCTTCTTCAACTTAGGATCTTCTTTTCCTTCCTTTGCTATTATGCCTTTCAATTCTAGGGAAATCTTTTCATCCCTTTCTTTATCAAGGTCTGCTTGAGACACACCATGTATTATCAAGATCCTAGAAGTGACCTTTGCAACCTTTCTTTCAGTTGTTGCACTATTATGTTTTGCATCAACTTCTCTAGTCTTTTCCTCATAGGTTCCCCACCTAGGTTCATTAGGATCTTTGGGGGTTGATAGAAGAACCTGAGCATAAGCTTCAAGAACTTGTTCCTCTACCTCATACCCAAGTGGATGAATACACTTAGTTCTAGGCTCAATAGCTTCCATACATGTAGTATCAGTCTCCACCATAAAGCATATTGAATCCTTATACTTTTCTACAATGCTTTCTGGAATCCTATATCTCATCTACATCTTAGCTCTAAAAGTCTTCAATTCAAATGTGATATAATCCCTTAGTGTACTCTCTATGGATTCTTTGTTGGATATCTAAGGCATGGTAGGAATGGACTTGTCCAAGTACAAATCTGATATCTTCCCAACAATATGAAGGTACATATAGATGATTAGGGACCCAAACCTGAATATCTTTGTTTTGTCATGTTTGATGGCCTTGATTTTATCTATCAACTATGTGCACAAGATCTCACACAAGTTGAATTCCCCATCTTCCTTCACAAGTTTGATAGCTGCTAGAATAGTGCCTGCAAACACACTATTCACCCTACTGGTGTGATGAAATATGTACCCCAGTATCATTGACATCAATTTGATGTCTTCTTGCTCAATAGGCTTGATGGTCATACCATGCCTATCGCTCCTTGACTTACATACTTGTTCTACCATTTTCCTAACATCCTTTCCCATAGGAAGGATGACGCCTATTCTAGAAAGGCCTGTCATCTCATGAATTAAGTCATTTGTGATTCTAACTAGAACATCTCCAATCCAAAATAGATCATCATGGATTCTGCTTAATAAGATCTTTATCCATTCTGTCTCATAGAATTCATATGTCATAGCATACTCAATGATGGGGTGATCATTCCATTTGGCGTATTCATCCATGAATGTTTTGTCCTATTTCAACATGTTATCCATGGATGCCCTTAACCTTGATAGTCCAATAGGTTCTTTCTTATAGTAGATGTAAGCCCTTATGTCTTCCACATGCATGATGCCCATAGGCATGTGGGAGAAAGCTCCCTCTAAATCATCTAGAGTGGATTTAAAAGGGTGCCTCTTGAAAACATATCTTTTCTTCTCAATGACATCATAAACAATGGGAGTGGCCATGACTTACTTTTTAATTGCTTTCCAACTAAACTTTAGAGATAATCTGACGGCTTCCAAATCAGCGCAATGAGCTAGGGTTTCTGCAACCGATCAACTGCACTGATAACTACAACAAATCTTTGATAGATCAATCACCAAGACTTCACAACAACTTCCAAGGCTCCTTCTGCTCTCTATCACTCTGAATTTGAATGCAATGAGCAATAAAATGACTTTTGTCTACTTTAAAAGTAAAAAATCTGCCATTAATGCATGTCGCATAAACCAGGTTGTCACTTCAAAATTAAAAAACTTGAGCTCCACAAATAATCAGCATGTGCACTCTTGCATGAGGGTTCCTATACACTCTAAAAGCTTAAGTCCAAAGGCACATACTCTAAGGATGAGTATACCAGCCATGCAGGGGTCTAGAGCTAAATTAGCTCCCCCTATGACCTTGAGGGCCATTCATGCAGATATAGAGGGTGCATCCACTGGGGATGCATCCAATACATTCTCATCAGTATTTTAATTCTTTTTCTCTGACCAAATCATGCTCACATCTTCTGAGGCTTTAACAAAATAAACTTCTCCTACAGGATCCAAAACTATTTCTTCGGTCTTTTTAGGGCTTCCTTGACCTTGCATTCTTGATCTACAGAACCTTGAGATATGTCCAGCCTTGTTACAAGAGTGAAAAATGACTGGAGGTCTTATATTCCTTGGCGCATTGACATGAGTCACCATTTTGCATTGCTTTGTTGTGTGACCATTATAGTTACATATCTGGCATGTAACATTCTGAGCACTTCTTACATTTGTTTGGTTCTGATTTCTCTAATCTTACTAAATTGCATTCTTCTTACTATTCTTTCAATTCATAGCTCTATGACCAAACTTGTTGCATGAATAATAGTAACCATTAAAAGGTTTTACCTATGTACAGTTCCTGAGAATGTGTCCATGCTTGTTACAAGAAAAACAGGTGCATTCTACTTGCTTGCGCTCATTCTTAGGTGGTTCACTATTATGTATGGTTTGATCTTTAGTCTTTTCAACATCAGTAGAGTCCTTTTGTGAATCCTTTCTTGCTCACATATTGTGAATCTGATTTTGTGCTTTATTGTATCCAATATAGCTAGTGTCTCCTTTGGCTCTTCTTGCATACAACTGAGATTCTACCAAATCAGCACTGGTGTGTAATTTATCAATATGATTCCTTGCTTCTTCAAATTCCAAGCTTTCTTTGTTATTTCTTAGCTCCAAGATTTCCATGTTTTCTTTCCTTAATTCTTCATTTAGCTGAAGGTTCTCTTTGATTTGTTCATCAAGGACTACCTGATTATTAGTCAACTTATCATCAACCTCTTCAAGTTTTTCTTTTAAGGATTTTTTTTCTTCATTGAGCTTCTTTACCATTGTCCCTAGATCACTGGTAGAGCATTCTTTCAAATCTTTCCTTAGCTTCTTGATGACTAACTAAGCATCACTGAGTTTATCCTTCATTTCTTTAGATTCTCTTTCTGACTTGTCCAGATCTTCAAGAGAAGCTTCAAGATTTCTTTTCAGATGTTTCATTTATTCTTTGTCCATGATCTCCTTAAGTGGTTAAACTTCTGTGCCGAGGACCAGAGCTCTGATACCATTTGTTAGGAATGGGAACACTGAGAGGGGGGGGTGGTGAATTAGTGTTCACTGTAATTTAAATTTTTACTTTAATATTTATGTAGAACATAAATGCTTAAGAACTGAACATAAACATGAAACATGAAATTAACACATGACACCAATATGGTTATGGGAAAACCCAAATAGGTAAAAACCTCAGTGGGACTTGATACCCAATAATATTCTGCACTAGTGTTTTGTGATCCTTGTTAGAAGATACTTTACCCTGTTAGGAGTAGCTTTACAATGCTTTAAGTACAGTAGACCTTGTTAAGGGTCAGACCCTGTTAGGAGTCTTTTACAATGATCCTTGTTATGGGAGTGGACTCACTATCCTAGAGCTCACTACTCAAATGGTGAAGGCTACAACCTTCTGAATTCATATACACACTATATCTACCGGTGAACTATTATTGTGACACTGCTTGTCAGATCAGTTCCTTTGGTGCGTTGATGCTTTTTCCTCTAGAAAAGCTTTAATACATCTTATTATATCTTCACATATCTCTCCTCTACTTATCACAACTCTATTTCCACTTCCATACCAAATACAATGGGCGCACCTTATATTTATGCGCTCATACAAAATACATAAATAGGTCAGCCCTATAACTAATTACAAACAACACTTCTAAATGAATTGGCTTAAGTGTGCTTACAATTATACATATAAACATTTCGGCAACCTAAATACAATAGGTGGATGGCCTTTACAATATTACGTTACAATCACAAATGAAAATGCTAACTATCAGCTCCAAGCTCTATTCTCTACTGGCACACACTATCTGTGCAACTTCAACTGACTGTAACTTTCACATCTTTGCATATCTACTTATGCACTCATAGACTAAGCATAATTATAGTCTAACAAGCTTAAATTTTAGGGTGCATATAATAATTCGTCTGTACACACATGCACTGATGCTCTGAGTTGTAGGAACTTTGTACACTGTCTAGTCTTCAACACTTAACTGAATGATGATCTTTACACTAAGTGCGCTGACTCCAAAATACTATATGACATTTTTTTCATAATGACAACACTATATCTAGTCATATACTTCATTATAGACAACTTTCCAACAAGATAGGGGAGGGATCCGTAGTCTAGTCCTCAAATACTAAAATGCATCCTTCAGTAAGGGTTTGGTAAATATATCATTAAGTTGTTCTTTAGATGTTACACATTCTAGTTTCACCTACTTCTCTTGAACTTGTTACCTTAAGTATTGATACTTAATAGATATATGCTATGTTTTTTAATGCATCACAAGATTCTTAGAAATATTTGTAGCACTAGTGTTGTCACAATATATAATCATCGAGTCAGTGATTACCTCATTCATTCCTTCCAACACTTCTTTAATCCAAGAAATATTTGAACAATTTGTAGCAACAACAACATACTCTGCTTCAATAGTAGACTGAGAAATGTATGCTTGTTTCTTTCATATCCAAGTTAGAATCCTTTCTCCTAAAAAGAATGCTCCACCGGTTGTTCTCTTCCAGTCATAAATGTTTCCAACCCAATCTTCATCAGTATAAACTTGGAGTTCAAATTTTCCTTCCATTGTGTACCATAAACCATATTCTTCTATCTTCTTCAAGTATCTCAAAATTACTTTAACAAAAACCATATGTGAATATTTAGAATCGGTAGAAAATCTTTCCACAATCCGAACTACATGTGCTATATCAGGCCTACTCTATACCACATACATCCATTTTCAAATCATAGATATATACAATGTCTAATTTACTTCTATAGATTCATCATCCTTTGTCAACTTACATCCTATTACCATTGGTCTTCTTACCGGTTTTCAATCTTCCATGCCAAAAGTCTTTAACACTTCTTTAATGTATTTTGATTGAGTGATGAAAATCCCATCATTCTATTGTATAATCTGAAAACCTAGAAATAATTTAATCTCTCCAAACATTGACATCTCAAATTCCTTTCTCATTTCATCAGCAAAATATTTGCAAATCAGATCATCTCCACCAAATATTATATCATCAACAAATATTTCAGCAATCAAAATATTATCATCAGATTCTCCTTTAATGTACAAATTACTATTTTCCCTAGTCCTTACAAAGCTAATACTGATAAGATAAGCATGTAGTCTTTCATACCATGTTCTCGGTGCTTGCTTTAGTCCATACAAATATTTGTGTAGTCTACATACCATGTTCTTCTAATTTGGATAAACAAAGCCTTCTTGTTGTTCTATGTAGACCTCCTCCTCAAGAATTCCATTTAGAAAAGTTGATTTCACATGTATTTGATATACTTTGAATCCCTTATGTGCACCATATGCAATTAGTATATGGACTCCTTCAAGTTTAGCAACAAGTTGAAAGGTTTCACCATAATCTATACCTTCTTCTTGTGCATATCCCTTGCATAAAAGTCTTTCCTTATTCCTAGTGACCTCACCATTTTCATTTAACTTGTTTCTAAAAATCCACTTAGTACCAATTACCTTTTTATCTTTCTATCTAGGTACTAATGTCCATGTCTTATTCTTCTTAATCTGTTCAATTTCCTCATTCATAGCCTCAATCCATTCCTCATTTTCAAGTGAATCCCTAACATTCTTAGGTTCAAACTAACAAACCAAGAATTGGTTATGTCTTAACTTTCTTTGGGTCATCATGTCATCTTGCTTATCTCCAATGATTTGTTTCTACGGGTGGTGTCTTCTAAAAAAGCTTGCTAGAAATTTTTCTCTTCTTTTCTCATCATTCAGCTCAGGATCTTTTTCCTTCTCGATAACTTCTTCCTGGTTCTTGGTTTTCATTTTCTAATTCTTGGTAGCATTTTCTTGATGCTGGGTAGACTTAGCCTATGACTTTAGTAGATAGCTTGGATCTTCAACATATGTAAACCTACCATAGTCTTCTGGTTCATTCATGCTTTCTTCATCATTATTCAATGTACATAGCCAAACCATAACTCATAACATGTCTTGTTTTGTGTCTTTCTTTAGTTGAACTCAGTTTAGGGTGTATACTGTAGTGCTAACTACTTCTCTCCAGTACATTTGTGCAACATTTTTCTCAATCATCAATGTTCTAGCACAATCAAAACTAGATCGGTTCCTCCTTTCACCAATCCCATTCTGCTATGGTGTCATAGGTGCAAAAACCTATCTTTTGATTCCATGCTCACTACAGAAATTAGTGAATTCATCAAAAATAAACTCATCTCCTCTATCAAATCTTAAGCATTTCAATTCTTTCCTGGTTTCTTTTTCAACTTTAGCTTTATACCATTTAAATAATTTGAATGCCTCATATTTTTCTTTTAAGAACATGAATGATGTCATCCTAGAGTAATCATCAACAAATAAAATAAAATATTTATCACCATAGTAGCTTTGAGTTCTCATAAGACCACATAAGTCGGTGTGTACCAACTCCAAAATACCTTTAGATGAATAGTCTTTACTTTTAAAACTAGATTTAGTCATCTTTCCTTTCTGACATTGATTGCACATAACATGATCAGGTTTGGTTAGACTCACTAATCTTCTAACTTTTCTCTTTGTACTGATCTTAATAATGTTATCAAAGTTTACATGACATAGCCTCTTATTCCATAACCATAGATCTTCATTCTTCACTAGTAAACAAGAAGTTTCAACATTGTCAAGATAGAATAAATTTCCCTATTGATTGTCCTCCAGTACCAATAAGATTTCCATTTTCATCATAGATTTTCACCTTATTTCTTTCAAATGTAACTCAATGACTTGAGTTATTCAGCTCTACTACAATAAAAAAATTGTAGTGTAGTCCTTTTACCCAGTATGCATTATCAGATCTAATTCTATCATTCAATAAGATAGACCCTTTTCCTTTCACTTGACAAGGTGTATCATTTCTCATTTTCACTAGTCCTCCATTATAGTGCCCAAGATGTTCAAACTTATCTTCATCACCAGTCATGTGATGTTTACAACCACTATCAATGATCTAAGTATAATTCTTACTAAATTTAGAAATAAGGGTTGTTTCTACATACCTTTCCTCTTCTTCTGAATCATGTATTTCATTGCAACAAATACCACTTCAATTTCATCATTATTGTTGGTGTTGGTTTCATCTTCATTTTCTCCAACAAGGTAATATGCCTTCTTGACTTTGTCTTTGTAATCTCAGTTTTCTTTTTTGTAGTGTTGTTTTCCTCTGTTATTTCTTCTGCTAAACTTTCCATCACCAGATTGGTCATTGTCTTTATCTTCCTCTTTCCTATTAGGACATCTAGCAGCAATATGGCCAATCTCTTTACAATTAAAACAAGATAAAGGTAACTTTCCCTTATAACTTCCTTTACCTTTTTGAAGTCTCTGAGCCATAAGTGCTTCAAGCTCATCAAGCTCATCTTCGCTATCACTATCACTTTCATTCTTTATATTATGCTTACTGCTAGATTTACCAATCTTAAGAGATGACATAAAAGTAGACTCAACACTCGGTACAACACTATTTCCATAATTATTCAGCTCAAAAGTAGTTAACTTTCCAATCAGACTATCAAGGGTAAGAGTGCCATTAGGTGCATACCTCATTTCATGAATAGAAGATATTCTGATTACATAGATAGGCAACAAGGTTCTCAGTATCTTACTTACCACAATATCTTTAGAAATAGTACCTTCTACTCCTTGGATAGCATTGACTACCTCTTTGATTCGGTTTGATTATTGTGTAATGTTCTCACCTTCCTTCATCTTCATGTCATCAAATCTACCTCTCAAGCTTTTATCTCTGGCTCTCATTACATTCACATAACCACATTAAAATAGAGAAAGTTTATCCCACATTTTCTTTGATGTAGTGCAATCCTTGACATCTTCAAACTCAACATCAAATAGAGAAGCAACAATCTCTATCATACTAATATTATGTTCATGTTTGTCTCTCAACTCATCAAGTGTTAACGGTCCAACATTCAGTTATAAGCAGCCATTGTCTAGTAAATGTATAGCAGATTCTTTGATTTTGGATATGTGAAGCCTCATCCTTCTTTTCCATGTGGAGAAGTTATCTTTGTTCAGCTTAGGAACTTCCCTCTTATACATCTTGTGATCTTTTTGCTCAAGTCCTTAAAACTTTCCTCCAAGAAAACAATATTCTTTGATACCCATTGTTAGAATAACTGAGAGAAGGGTGAATTAGTTAAATTAGTTATCCTACAGTCCCAATCTCCCATATGTACCTTACAAAAAAATTTCAACAATTTATACAGCTTGGTAACATAAAATATCAATCTATCTGTTCACTTTACCAAATACTTGTATTTATCCAAACTTTGATTATCAACTAAATCAACTATGTAGTATGTAATGTATGATAGGAAAACAATCATAACAAATAACACATTGATTTAATGTGGAAACCCCACCAAGGGAAAAACCACTTGGAATTGGTAACCCAAAAATAATTCACTTTTATGAAGTGATCTCAGTTAGGAGCCAACCTTGTTAAAGGTTACAATGCACACTATTAGGTGTGACCTAATTAGAGGATTTATCACTAACAGTTAAATTTTGACTAGCATTCACTGCGGGGTTAACAAGATAAAAATTTACATTCAATGAATGTCATAGGGTAGTACAATAAGAGTGTTAAGTCGACTCGGTTAAGAGATTTTTAGAATCAATGGTTAAAATGATACAGTTCTGATTTGATTCAAATATAACTCAATTGCAAATATTTAGATCTATGTTATGCTCATAAAATCCTCTAATCATTAATAAATTCACTTCTTCAATATTTCTCAACTTACTTCACTCGATAAATAGTTCTCTCACACCCAGTAATGTCTGTAGCTCAGTTCTTTCTGTAACCAGTTTGATTAGGAATGCATGAATACAATCTTCATGCGAAATCTTTCCAGTCTCCTTTTTGTTTGACACGTTTCAACAATGAAACTCATATCTCTTAAATAGACAAGTAAATCATTTTCATATCAACCAATAGATGTTTCCTCTTAATCTCTTTCGTCCATTTCACCGCTTAAACCTTCCTCGAAAAATATTTCCTTAACACGTTTCAATCTCAACCTTTAGATCATCTCTAAATTATGTCAACCATGGATCTCATAGCTAACTTCATCCTTAACCTCCAAATCATAACAATATATAGCTCATCAATTTTTGTCGGCTATTCTTAGCATTTAATGTTTTCATCGATACTCGGTTAATACTGAAATGCATCAATGATTCATAACTTGATTATTACTGTTACTCAGTATACACTACACTAGCTTGGTGTATACAAAAGTCTTCAATTACCGACCATATTTACTTGTTCAATTCAAATCTCTTCTTCATAATAGATTAATGTAACATCCTCAAGTCAACAATATAAAGCCATAGAATCATCAATAAGTTACCCAATGTTTACCTTATCCTTATCTGTCATATTCATCTTTTCCTTATGTAGATATGTCATTTCTTTATCTTTTCTTCCTTCTACAAATGTTCAGATGGTTGTAAGTATCATGATAAGTACTGGCAAAACTAGTTGGCATCAATGACAACATATTGACTAATTTAATCATCTTACATATCACTTCAATAGCTCAGTGATCTCTAATCAATTTTCTTTCAATTCATCTAGATATTCAATCAGTTGTAGATCTTCAGTTGTTTTCCTAGAAGGTTCATGGACTTTACTATTTGGATTGTTTTGTTGTGTTGGGTGTTGTATTCAGGCTTTAGGGAGTTGATGTTTGGAATTCTGGTTGGAGTCATCCGTTGTTAATTGTGGCCTATTGGTTCATTTGATGAGTGTTTTGGTCTTACTTGTGGTGCTCCTTTCTAGCTAGATTTGGAGCGGTTGGGGGTATTTTGTCTCTCCTCCCTCTCTCTTGTTGATGGTCAGTCCTTGTTCCTTTTTTTTGGCTAGCTAGTTTTTTGTTTCTTTTGGTGCCCCTATTTTAGGCCTCCATCCTTGATTCCTTTTTGGTGTGGCTGAGGTGTGGGTGTTTAGGTACTCGAAGCTATAGATTTTTTGGGACCATGTGTCTTTTTTATGTTCTCTAGTGGGGATGATCTTTTTGGGCTTGAGCAAGAGTCTTGGTGTTTTCCCTATTTTTGGTGGGGAGCTTTGTAGTGGCTATTTATAGTTTTTGGATATTTTTATTCATGTTTGTGTTGTTGGTCTTCCTAGTGGTAAGATAGTTGCTAATAGTCTTCTTGGGCCAGTGCTATCCACTCGTTATTTTGGTTAAGGTTTTTTTTCTAGTTTGGGGCTTTCTTTGCCTAGTTCAAAGCCTGATTCTTTCTTGTTTGTCTTCTTTTTAGGGTTTCTTATTTTTGTCTTTGGTGGTTCCTCCATGATATTTCTTTAGAGGTAGATTTTCTCCTATTGAGGTGGGGTTTCTTCATTCTTCCATGAATGTGATTTTTCTCATTGTGCCTCTTCCTTCCTCTTTTATGGCTCCTATTAAGGTGGAAGCATATTCTATTGAGGTCAATATTTTTGTTATAGGAGAGGTTGTTAGTGGCACTATGTGGGTTTTCCATGTTGTTGGAAATTTAGACACATGTGTGAACCAGGTGTTGGAAATCTAGACACATGTGTGAACCAGGTATTGGATTCCCTTTAGATTTGTTCCATCTTGGTTGTTCTTATAGAGGTGGATTCCTTCCCTATTGAGGTGAGAATGATTATTTCAACTAAGATGGAAAATCTTAGTGGGTGGCTTGTGTTGGTTTTCATTGATTGGTTGTGGGTGCCATTTCAAAACTTCTAGGCTAGTTTAAGGAGCTGATCAAAACCCTAAGTTATCCTTCTTGGTTGTGTTGGCTCTTTTCCTTGTAGGACCAAGCTTGAATCATAGGTTAGGCACTCAAGCTTGATGAGAAAAATACACCAATTGATGAGTATAGAGAGAAATCCTCCTTCTTTGAGCTCCACATTCACTCAGGTGGGTATTGCCTTATCTGCACATTCAAGACACCTCATGACAAACCAAAGACCTGCAGATAGATTAATGTGGAATAGAAATCAATCTCCTATAGGTATCCTGTACCCCAATGATAGAAAGTCTCATGCAATAGCCCTACTTATATGGAATGAGATTGAAAGCCAAAAATCTATCCTAACAAAAAGAAAGGGAAAGGGTGGGATTGAAAGGAAATAATTTTAAATGGATTTGAACGGACCCCTGAGATAACCTAAGTCCCTGATAGACCAGTGCCTTATCCAATGGGCAGCAGAGTCAAATACTTCACTGCAATAGAGCTATGAAACAAGAAGACAACACACTCACCCTGACTAGATCATACATTACCAAACCACCTGTGCACCCAGATATGCTATCAGCTATCCAAAGAAAGACCTAGGAATAGGCAATACATTAACCAGCATCCACTGGAAGACAAGCATGATGCATCTTTGATACCTCAGCTCATACATATTTGAACACCAGTCCTAGACTCAGTTGCTTCTGTAAAAAACAACTCTACTATAGACACTCACTGGAAATGCAAGTAGAAAAACTATAACACCCTTGATGCTACAATTAATAATTCTAAAACCCAAATGGAGACAATCTGAGAACAGAACAAATATATTGAAATGTTATACATAAGACAAATCTGTTACAATTTCATTATATTCTCTCAACCAGCAATGGAAGTAGAACACCCTATATGCAGAGAGAAGGAGAAATCTACAGGAAAAAGAGCCTTCACATGGAACCAATTCTCCTCAAAAATTTGTAGAAGGAACCCTTACAAAAACAAACAACCTGCCATTTATACCACTAGCTGCCTTGGAATTCTCAGAGAGAATGCAACAAGCTACAGACAGCTAGGGTAAGGGTTTCAACTACCCAACCAACCAAAGACTAAATCAAGATTTATTACAGGGGAAAGAAATGAAGAAATCTCAAAGAAATAGATCACAGACGATCTCCAATCATCATAATTCTCAGAATAGAGCATATAAGATCACTGATCTATCAAGAGAGAAAATCAAATCAACCCCCTTGAAATCACACCTCGAGCCAAGAAAACTATCCTCCTCCACATGACACAAATCCCTGCAATCACTCATGGCACCCTAGACCACACTAGAACGGCGGAGAAGAACAATCTTACCAACTCTAGCCCTTTCTGTCATCAATTTCAGTCCTTCCTGGTCACTAGAAATGTCTCTAAGATTGAATTTGAAAACCAACAGTTACTTCTTGGTGCCAGCAGTGAGTCGGCGGTCCTGATTCGATCAAAGATCGGTAACAAGTCCTGACCATAGATCTCTTCATCATTCACGAGCTTCAGATCTTTAACTCATCAAGCACCTTGGGTTTCATTCCGCGAACTAGCGATAAGGCAATATCCCAATCATGAAATGAAAATCTTAACCACAGTTGAATCCCATGAACACATGACCGCACATTTTAAAATAGCCCACCTAAGTCATCTAGCGAACTGGCAAAAAAGGACTTTCACCAGTTCACGGAAAGAATAGCGCTGCCACCAAATCATCCCATGAACCTGTGACAAGAAGAAAATCTATCAGGCTGCTAAACTTTATCCATTTTTCCAAAACTTAGATCTCGCCATTAACTTTGCAACCACAACACTTGATGCCACCTATCACAACACCATTCACTGAATACTGTTCCGTCACCAACACCGAACCCATGCTCTGCAAGCCTTCGAAATCAAATGGTGGGTGCATGATCGCAAGGGGTCTGACACCTCCCATGAGATCATGCGCCAACCACTAGATTTACCACACCATCCTCTCTATTGAATCTCCCAGGCCCACTGCAAACAAACCCGTCGGCATCAAATCAGACGGTGGGCGCATGATCGCAAGGGGAAAGAATATTCCTTGTGATCGCACACTGATTGTAGATTACAATCATTAACACAATCCCCACTAAGACACTGCCACATCATCACATGGACCAACAAGAAGATGCCACATCACCACCTTTGACAGTGTGAAGACCCAGGTCTACCATTCCACGACCACGCGACTACGGGAAACTAACCGTCAACCAAGTCGCTAGATGCTCACCGGTAACCACCAGGAATGAAATGATCATGTGACTACACAGTCACCAAGTCACGAGATGCCAACTACTAGACTGCCAGAATCAGGAGACCAAAGATAACTGCCAGTCGCTAGGTCGCTGAATGAAAAGCTAACCGCCAAGCAGTCGAAAACCATGAAGAACTGGGACCACGTGGACAGGTGGCAGGCGGTCGCATGATCGCATATCAAAAAAGTTTAACATGCAGCCATGCGATAGCCAATCAAGAAGAGCCCTTGAAGGCCCAGGCCCACCTATCATCGCACTTGCACACTTAAGGAAAGCCGACAGACAGGGAACAGGGAGGTCGAAAACACACAAAGTTTTCACAACAACAAAGGATCGAAAACACACAAGGTTTTCAACATTGACACAAAGGTAAACAAGGATGCGAAAACATCAAGGACTTTATGCAAGCCAAAAAGGTCAAAAACATCATGGATTTTTGAAAACACTATGGGTTTTTGACACTTAGGCAGATTTTGACAATACTTCCAACAGACATTAAACTTTGAAAATCTTTCTAGGTCTTATGATTTAGGAGATGCAGATTGGACCAGAGCAAGGTGACAACACTAAAGAGCATGAGGCAGGACATTTTGAAGAACACTGCAGGGAACAGGCCAATTTCACAAGATTTTGCAATGACAAAAAATTGGCCTAATAGGTTATTTCTTCTTGGAAGGTTTTAGCTATAAAGGATTGCACTTTTAATCTTATCTTGATTTTTGTTTCTTCTAAGTTTGTGGGTACCTTGCAAAAATTGATGCATTCAACTAATTTATCAATGCTAATTTTCTTGAGACTACTTTTCATGGTTAGGAGAGCCTGTCAAAATCCCTTATTTTTCCTCCAACTATATGTTGCTTGGGAGGAGCATATTTATTTGGACACATTTTTCAAAGTTAATCTTAATTTCCATTCATTTCTCCCAGGTTGTGGGTGTCTTGTAAAACCCATGGTCGGTTGTATTCAAGGTAAGGAAGCCTTGGAAAATCCTACTGTATGACTTGTTAGGCTTAGGCCTGGTACTTTTCAGCTGTAACTTACTTGTTGATTTAGATTTTTGGGTTGTTGGTTAACTCTTATTTTTTAATGTAATATTTCTTGTCATTGTTAGTTTTAGGTGGGTTCTAGATCCCTCTCAAAATCTATTTATTAATGGGTTTCAGGGTCCCATCAAAACCTATTTTCCCTTAATCAAAAAATAATATTTTATAAAAATTCTAAAATATCTTTAAATAATATATGTTAAAATCATGTCATTTTAATTTTAGGTAGATTTTAATAAAAGGAGAAGAAAACTAATATTTAAATTGAAGTAAAATATGTTTGTGAATTTATATTTTTAAATTTTAGATTAATTTTGGCATTTTTATCTTGCATAAATTATATAAGATATAAGAAAAATGCTAATGCTTACTAATTTATTAGAGTTAAATTATTTATCCAATAAATAAATGTCTTATATAATATAAAATAATGGAAATAATACAAACTCTACATTATAAGTGTCTTTTGTAAACATAAGTTACAAGAGATGATTTATAATGCCTTGGAGCCATAAACCACTAATAGAATGGGTATAATAATGTACTAAATTAATTGTAATATCGTAATTTATTATGTAATTTTGTTTAAAGGAAAAATAAGTTTTAAAGGGATGTCAAACCTTGTAAAAATGAATTTTTTTTGAGATCTGAAATCCATTTATAGAACACTACGAAAAGATAGAACGCAAAAAAACAATAGTGAACCAACAACAACTCAAACGATACAACTCAGTTTTGATGGGCACCCAAAACACTTTACAAACAATTGAAAGACAAACCAAAGAGATTGAAACTAAAGCACCATTGGAGCCTTCAGACCACCTCAAACATAATTCATAACATGTTACAATACATTAGAATATTAGTTTTCGTTCATATCATAATGACATGAATAATTATTTATAATATATATGATATACATAATTTGAAGAAAAAGATACAATTTTTTTTTTTACAATACTTATATTTCGAGGGAAGATGGCGCATTTAAACTTAGCCTCCAATTTAGAATATCAAATAGATGCTACTTTCTATGTATGGATGTTCCAAAAGATTCATTTATATCTATAGCATCTTCACTTATCAAATCAAACTACTGAAAGAGATGCCCTAATGCAACCTCAACAATAGCAATGCCCATAGAAGCGTTGAGACAACTGCTCCTTCATACAACAAAAGAAATCATGTTTAATTCTATATCATTGATTATGTCAAAAATTTTACCTATAAACTTCTCAGACATAGATTCCAATAGATTTTTCCATACTCTTAAATCCCTTCCTATAACCCAAACATTAACTATAAACTCCCTTTTTAAGCCATCTATTATAATCATTGTGATGCACATCCTAATCTATTATTCCTGGCACACACAATCTCCCATTCTTTTTCCTCACTCATCTCATTACAAGGGAGATAAACACAACAAAAAATGAGTCTACAAGACCTATTGTAGAAATGGTTATTTTGATATCCATTAATAAGGAAATCCAAAGAGGTGGAGAGGGAATTCTCTATATAAAACAACAACATGGCATATTTTCCCTACTACAGGTTATACAAATAGAATGGTATGAAAAGAAACATGTTACTATGTTGTCCACTGATATGAAATATTAGAACACTAGCTATTCCTACATTTTTAAAATGTTGAAGATAGACTTCCCCATTTTCCAAGTTGAAACTGCACCACTTTGACATGTGAAATGGTCAGCCATCCTTTACACTTTTTATTGATTTCATTTTATAATAAAAGTCAGTTTAACAGTAGAAATGTTCAATTTGAAAAGATGCACATCTGTTAAAAAAATTATTTAATTAAAAAACATTTATTTTACATTATTATTATTTTCAAGTGATATTTATCAATTTTATCCCAGAAGGAAAGTAGACATTTTGTTTAATTTCTTTAATGAAAAGAATGAAACAAAGTCTCCATCTTGAAGATATTCTTAGATAAAGGAAGAATTTTTTTTGTTTTATATGGATCTTTTTATCTTTAATATTTTTTGAGATATCATGGACAGAGGTATTTTAGACCTCATCAAAGAATCTATAAAATCAAAGTTACTTCTTAGTTTATTTGTTCTAGTTGAAAAAATATTTTTAATGTTGAAATTGTATAAAGAAGTGGTAAATTAAAATAATATATAAAAAAAAATTTGAAAATTAGTGGGAGTCGTCCTTCATTGACCTCTCTTTCAAGAACATAAGTTTTTCACCAAAATACTATTTCAAATTGTATAATTAAAATGTTTTATATATGGCACCTTTTGCAAATGATACTATATCTAACTATTAGTCTATAAACATGTAGAAAAAATTGACAATAAAATAGGATCGATGAAATATAATTTTTAAAACTTTAGGTAATTATACTATAATAAGTATTAATCTTAATGATAGTAAGACATTAGTAAATTAAATCAAGAATATTTGTTGGCATTCATATTAATTGAATGGAACCTTTTTGTACTCCAAATATTGTTACAATTAACAAGACATGAATAATAGTTACATACAAATATAACCAATATCAGAAAATAATAAACCAAACATAAGAGAACAATAGACACAAAGATTTAACGTGGTTCATCCAATCCCTGGGCTATGTCCACCAAACAATGAGTCCAATATTATTATTATCCAATGATTACAACTTGATTACAATTTGCAATCCCTTACAGCTGAATATCACTGCACGAAACTACTAAAATGTAAATTTAAATTCTCTAAACCTAAGACATTTTATATAAGATTTTTGCCACTTTAGGGTTAGAATCAGTTACAACATGTTAGCCAAAAAAATAGATGTATGAATATTAGCTGAAAAATTAGCTGTCCTGATCAGTCAACACAAGCCAACAATCTCCCACTTGGTGACTAATAAAACTCCACTCTAAAAAACAATCTCCCACTTGGAGACTGATCCGGTAGCAATATAGCTACCATATAAGGCTCCCACTAGATTGAACCACCCTAGACTTAGCTATTCATTTATTATGTTAATTCTAGAAGACTAACCAAAGCTGAACCAGAGTTCAACTTCTCTCTTGTTACTACCTTTGTAAACATATCTGCAGGATTATCATGTATATGTATCTTTTCGAGCTTAAATTGTCCATCATCCAAAACTGACTGAATGAAATAATATTCCAACTGTAGGTATCTTTTATTTGAATGGAGAGTAGAATTCTTAGCAAAGTGAATGGAACTCTAGCTATCTGTAAACAAATAATTGTGCATCTATGCATGTTTCAATTCCTCCATGAAGAATTGAAGCCATATCATCTCCTTGGCTACCTCTTTAGAAATAACATACTCTACCTCGGTAGTGGATAAAGACTTCACCTTTTGTAACCGAGAAACCCAAGTCACCATAGTCCCACCGATAGTAGATATATATCCTGTAGTACTTCATAGGGTATCAACATCCCCCACCAAATCTGAGTCAACATAGCCTTGTAAATTAGTAGTAGAGCCCTTCAAATGTAAACATTTACTGCATGTTCCTCTCAAGTATCTGAGAATCCATTTTACTGCATTCCAAAGGTTAATCCCAGGATGAGTCATATATCTACTAACCACTCCCATTACATGTGCAATATCTAGTTGAGTACGTACCATAGAATACATTAAACTTCCTCCAACTAAAGCATAAGATACCTTGGACATTTTATTTTCCTCTTCTAATGTCTTTGGATACATATCCTCAGTCAATTTCAAATGAATAGGAAACAACATGCTGACAGCTTTGGCATTCTCCATAGAGAAATGGTGCAACACCTTCTCAATATAAGTAGCCTGAGATAGAGTTAATTTTTTATACTTACTATCTCTTCATAGAAAAATAGTGTGCTAACTATTGTTTCAATCCCTTAATGTGATCCATGTTAGACCCATCTACAAGAATATCATTGACATATAAACATAAAATAATGTAGCTATCATCATCCAACCTCTTAAAATAAACACAATGGTCTAAATGACACCTAGTATATCCATGCTCATTCATAAAACTATCAAATTTAAGATACCATTGCCGAGGTTCTTTCTTCAATCCATATAAACTTTTCTTCAATGTGCACACTAAGTGTTCCTTACCTTTGACCTCAAATCCCTGTGGTTGTTCCATATATATTTATTCATCCAAATCACCATGAAGAAAGGTTGTTTTAACATCAAGCTTCTGTAAATAAAAATCTTCAGTAGCCACAATACATAAAATAATACGAATAGAAATCATTTTAATAATGGGAGAAAATATCTCATCAAAATCAATACCCTTTTTCTGTGCAAATACTTTTACAACTAACCTGGCTTTAAATCTTTTCTTGGCTCCATCCTCTTCTTTTAGCCTGTAAACCCATTTATTCTGTAAATCCCTTTTACCTATAGTTAATTACATAGATTCCAAGTTTGATTTTTCAGTAAGGAGTCCATTTCTTCTACCATTTCTAACACCCACCAAAGCTTCGTATCCACCTAAACAACTTCATCATAATATTTTGGTTCACAAGCATCCATTATTAAAATAGAATACAAAGAGGGAGAAAATCTTTTTGGAGGTGTACTTAACCTTGTTAACCATCTAACATTCATTGGGGTTTGTGGTATTTGTTTTTGTTATTGTTGCAGAGCATAAGGAAGTACTAGAACATCATCTTTTGGAGTATCATCCAGTACTACATAGTCATTTTCTTTCTTCTCAAGTTGCTGCAACAAATCTTTGTACAACACTTTCTCATTAAATATGACATCCCTGCTTCTTACTTGATTTTATGATTTTTAGAATCCCAAAGCCTATAACCAAACTCATCAATGTCATATCTAACAAATAAACCTTTCTTTGACTTAGCTTCCATATTGGTTCTATCTTTAGAATCTATATGTGCAAATGCTTCACAATCAAAGGTTTTGAGAAAAGAATAGGTCACCTTCTTACCAGTCCATGCTTCCTCTGGAAAACCATAGCCAAAATAAGTAGAAGGACCTCTATTGATTAAATATACAACTGTATTATAAGTGTCCACCCACATGTTTAAGGGAAGCCTATCATACAATCTCATACTCATTGTATGCTTCATTATTGTCATGTTCATGCATTCAACCACTCTATTTTCTTGTGGAGTCCTTGGTACAATTTTTTGCCTACAAATAACATTAGAGGAACAATAATCTATAAATTTTATGCTATAATATTCACCACCATGATCAGATTTGAGACATTTTAGCCTTTTACCAGTCACATTCTCAACCAAGCATTTCCATTTTGTAAAAGTTTGAAATAGGGTGGCTGCAAGAAGTTGAGTCCCACTTTTGGCCAAAAAGTGGAAGTGCTTTTCCTATTTTTCAAAATTTCTGTCAATTGATGTCCAAATTTGAAGCACTTAAAGATTGAATCTTGAAAAACTTTAGTAATATCAAATTTAGTGCTCAAAATCTAGTTTTCAAATATGTAATTTTTTTTAATACCCACTTGTATAAATTGAATTTTAGTATGCATGTCTAGAAACCACTTTTTCAAAATGCCTGTTTCAAGACCACACCTTATGCGTGTACGGACACCCTTTTTTGAAGCAAATAAATGTATTTTGGGGAATCCTTTTGGGAAAAGGTACCTAAAACACTGAAGATTGGTCATGATATTTTTTCTTATTTTTTTATTGAATTTTTTTTTAAATTAATTTTTAATTGACTATAAAGTACTTTTTCATAACTTCTGGTGTACGGACACCATAATTTGATGAGGATTTCATATTTTTTCAAAATTGTTTTTGTTATCTTTAATAGAATTATATCTAGTTTGGTCTCATATAATTTATTTTCAAAAAAACCTAAAAACAAAAAAATTATTAACGTTTTAGTGAACCTCACTATTTTACGTTTAGGTACCACTTTCAACTAATAAATAATGCAAAAATAGTAAAATAAATCACATCACTATGAAATTTACATTTTTAAAATTAGGACAATGAGAACTCTAATGGGTTTTTTTTTTATAAAATGATACGATCGGGAAGGCCCTCAAAAAATTATGGCAAGGTAGAAATTTGGCATTCCAATGCCTTAACCAAACTTTTGAAAGTCAAGGCATAGGCTTGGTTCTACCAAGCATAAACCAAACCAAATTTGAAATGAAGTTTGAGGCAGATGTGTGCTTCCCGCTCATGACTTAAGAAACAAGGGCCCATTTTTTGAATTTAAAAAATGGGCGCCCATTTTTTAAAAATAAAATTAAAGTGTTAAAATGCATTTTTTATTCAAAAAGAAAAAAAAATTAGAAACGGGCACCCATTTTGAATTCAAAAACGGGCACCTATTTTTTGAATAAAAAAATGGGTGCCCATTTTGAATTCAAAAACGAGTGCCCATTTTTTGAAATCAGGATCGTGTGCCCGAACCTCAAATGGGCACCCATTTTGAGCGACGTCTTTCATTTCTACAAGACTTCCGTGAAATTTTCCCCCAACTTTGAACTCTTACCCAATACATAAGCTTTGTGTCTAAGGAAATAAATCCATACTTTTCTTGTTGCATCATCTATAAATGTAAAATAATATAGAGAGACACCAAGGGAAGATACCTGAGCTGGTCCTCATATATCAATATGCACAAGCTCTAATTTTTCATTTTCCTTTTCCTTCCCACTCTTCACAAAACTAACTCTCTTATGCTTTCCATACACGTAACTTTCAGAGAAATCCATATTGACACATTTTAGACTTGGTAAAACTTTCTTTGAATGAATTAATTTCATATCATTTTCACTCATGTGCCCAAGTCTGTTGTGCCATAGTGTTGTGTTAGAATCTACAACAAAGTTGTTTGATGTTCTTCCTGCTCGACTATAGTAATTTCTCTTGAACATTCATTTTTCTTAGAAACAATTAAAGTAGAAGGAACAGTATGACCTATATAAAGATATAAGGTGCCTACTTTCACATCTTTTTTTACTACTAAGAAACCTTTTGAAACCTTCTAATTTCTATCATTAAAATTAATTGTGCAACCTTCATCACCTAGTTGCCCTTCTAAAATTAAATTTCTACTCAGCCTTGGATCATGCCTTACCTCTTGTAGTAGCCAATGATTCTCATTCTGCAATTGAATCTTAATTTTCCCTTTCAAACAATTTGACAAGTATCATTATCTCTGAAATAAACTATCCCAAAATCCCCTTGGACATAACCAATAAAATAACCTCTATGGGGTGTAGCATAAAATGAAGCCCTAGAATCTAAAACCCTTGAATCATCAACACTTTCTAAAGAAAGAAAAAAAGAATCCTCTTCAGATTTATTACTAATCACATTTGCCTCCTTTACCTTCTTGTTTCTCTCCTTCTTTATTATTCTGAGTGAAAAAATCTTTCTTCTTATGACTTGGTTTTCCACAATACAAACAATCATTTGGTCCTTTGGATTCAGACCCCTTTCCCTTAGATTTTCCCTTTGATTTTCCATAATTTCTAGAATTATTTCCTCTCTCATTTGTTCTGCCTATGCTTTGTATGTTCAAGAGACTTCTAAATGTAGATCCACTTGAGCTTTTCCTATGAGTTTCATCACTTAGAATCATACTAATAACATCATCAAATTTTAGGGTATTAGAACTAGAAACAGAGTTACTAACAACCATTAGCAAGCCATTCTAGCTTTAAAGCAAAGAACACAAAATCAAGAGAGCCCTAATTTCTTCATAAAAAATAAAATTTATAGAATGTAATTAACTGTTAACTATATTAAATTCATTCAAATGATTAGTAACAGATCCACCTTCTACCATCTTCATATCAAATAGACACTTCATGAGAAATACCTTGTTTGAAGCAGAGGGCTTTTCATACAACTTTTCTAGAGTTTCCATCAACTCTTATGTTGTCTTCACTTTTAGAATATTAAAAGACACTGATTGTGTGAGGAATAATCAAATACTTCAAAGTTCCTTTCTGTCAAGAATATCCTAGTCCTCATCAATCATTGTTGATAGTTTCTTGGATTTTCCTTCCAATGACCGCCATATATATTTTTGATAGAGATAGTCCTCCACTTGCATTTTCCATAACTAAAAGTTCTACCCATTAAACTTCTCAACCTTCATCATACCCTAATCTTCCATTTCTCCCAGTCAACCATGAGACTCCCACTAAACCGTGAGACCTTCCTATAGAGGCTAGGTAAAAAACAACCTCACTCAGGTACCACTTGTTAGAATTAACAAGACATAAATAACAGTTACATGCAAATATAACCAATATTAGAAAAAAAATAAACCACACATAAGAGAAAACAAGACACAAATACTTAACGTGGTTCACCCAATCCCTGGGCTACATCCACTAAACTATGAGTCCAATATTATTATTATCTAATAATTACAACCTAATTACAATGTATAATCCCTTACAGCTCAATATCACCATAAGAAGCTATTAAAAAATATATATGAAATCCCTAACCCTAAGCCATTTTATACATGATATTTTCCACTTTACGATTAGAATCAGCTACAACATGTTAGCCGAAAAAATAGCAATACAAAAGTTAGCCAAAAAATTAACCATAAAAATAGCCCCATGAATGAAAAGTGTACAGTAATTTCTTGATCAGTCAGCACAAGCCAGTAAATATAATGTGATATGCTACAAAGTTATACAATTTTGTCCACCCATCATTCTTAGGTTGCACAATTTTAATGTTTAACAGTCATATTTTGTATTCAATAAATGATAATTTAATGCTTATTGTTGATCTATTGGCATATACAAAATATTCCTTCCATAATAATTTCTTAGGGGATGAACAATTGTAGCATCAAATATAATATGAATATCCTGTTCAAGAAAATGCAAGTTATACATACTTGCATTATGATGATGTATTATTTTTTTCAAATTTTGTGACTGTAAATCCAGTTGCTTGTTGTAATTTATTCATCACACATGAGTATTTTAGTAATTCACTCATTAAAAAATTAGAGTGCACCTAATTATCTCTAATAATTTTTCATGAGATACAAGTGATATCAATCAATGATATTTCAACTAATTTAATTAAAATGAAAGTACAACTATGTAACATAACCTCTTATTATTTTCTCTTGTTATTTGAACTGAGTCCCTAATTAAACTTGAACTTATAGCTTCCATATTTCATTTAATAATTAAAAAATAGATAACCATTTTTTACCTTAAGAAATGTGATTTAAGTTTATATAACGTAATGTGAAGTGAAGATGAATAATTACCCTCACAACTAATGGAAATAAAAATATAGAGTAATATGTATACTCACATAATAGATTATTAAATATAATAAAATATTTACACAAACAAAGGGTAACATTGATTACAAGTAACATAAGAGCTTATTATTTAGAGGAAGATGATCGTTACCCAGATCTCATCTGGGTGGCCTCACCTTTTTCATGCTCTATGTTCAATTTCAGAGCTTTAGCTTTGTTGTGGGAACCATGGAACAAAATGTGGGGTTTTGCTAGTTTTAGGAGAGGGAATTTTTCTCTTCTATTTGTTTCCAAGGCCCAATCTTATGTTAGGAAATTCTACGTTGTGTCCAATTTCTAAAGCTATGGGAAGTCAAATTCCATGTTTATAGTTTTAGCATTTTTTCTTTCTTTTTTCTAGACTATTTCCAAAGAATTTATGGTGTGTTAGTGTTCTATTGGGTTTTTTTGCCCACAACATGATCTAGACATTGCTTTTATCCCAAAATTTTGAGTGGGTTCTAAAACATGCTCATACAGATGGCTGGGTAACTATGGCCCCCATCTTGGCTTGGGGTTTGACTATTGTTGTGTGTTGAACATACAAAGGCAAGGGAGTGTATGATCTAGAGGCTATGCCTTTTTTCATAGAGTCTCGTATTGGCCTAGGGTGGTGCCACAATAGTGTGTCCTACTTTTTTGCCAACTTTGACACTAAAACATACTTTCTAAAAAATCTCGCATTCACACACTTATTGCTACGAAACCATTAGGAATTTGGAGATGATGTAAACTAGTAATTCTAACACCTTATGTGTAAGTTCTAAATATATTAATTTTTTTTTGAAAATGTAATTGATTTGTATTCATTTTTTTCATCTCCTTCGAAAAGTAGTTGCATGAAACAACAATATTTTTAAATAGCGAGATTCAGTTAGGTCAACATAACTTTTTTCTAAAAGGGATTAAAAATGTAATTCTTTAAATTTAGGTTTATAACACCAATATCTAGTGTATCAAATTGGGTTCATTCAATTTGGTTAAAGATTATATAGTTTATTAAGTTTTGAAGTGACATTATCTATAATTTAGACATAGGTTCATTTAGAGACACCTAACTTGTTCGGTATATATTGAATTTTTTTTTTTTTTTTAAAGAGACCATAAATACATAGTATTTAGATATTTTTAATTATTTTTTAATCTTGGAGCTCTAAATTTTGTATAATTTAGAGTTCCATATATGACAAAAACCCTAAGAATAGCCCCTAAAATTTCATAATGAACAAGAAAAATCCTCATGGAATCATATTCATCACCTATAAAAGAGGATTTAATTTCAATCTTAACTTCCTAAAACTAGATTTAGAACATCCATCAAATGGTAAAATATCAGGGTGTGCATATGTTTTATAATTTGAAAATGTAAAATATTTTGAAATAGTCTCGTTTGGAACATAATGTTCTCATAGCTAAAGACCCTAATTTGAGTCCAATTATTCCTGTATATTATTTAAATCATAATATGGCCTTATGCTGATTTCTAGGGTCTCGTAACCTCATTTTCTATTTTTACTAAGTCCATTCTATTCATGATTTATTCAAAATTTCACATGCACCTTGTGAAACTGATCGAAATGGCCTTTTATTAAAATTAATATATCTCATCCATTTTATTTCTAGTAGAAACCAAGTGATCCATGAAACTATTTTCATTTCAAATAACTTCTGTGTAGACCCCTAGTACTCCATGAGTCCATTTGATGTTTCTTCTTAGCGATTAGAAAGTCTGAGTACTCACCATAATGCTATCCAATCTTCGGTTTGAAAGAGGGGTTATTTCTTTCAGAGCATTAGTCTCATCCATAATCCAAGAAAAAACATAACTCTATCTCTCAATCAAAATTTTGACAGCTCTATTAATAATAGGGTTCTCCAACAACATCAAGCCCTTCTCCATGGAGGTGGCTTTCTCAAATACAACTGAGATATCCATATGGATACCCACATAAAAATACTCATTGAAAGGATGAGGGGAGGGGAATAGGGGTGGGATATAACCCAAAAAGGGAATTAATTTTCATCCTGGAGGACTATTTCCTCTCCTTGGTTGATAAGGGCATAGAAGGGTTCAAAGTATTTTTGGATTTCCTAGATACAAATGACTTCATTTTAGCTTTCCCTTTCACATCTCGGAAGGGGGAACATAGAGTCAAGGACAATGCCAATCGATGCAAAACAATCTAAATAATCATCATCAGAACTAAACACATTTTTACAATCAAATGGAATATATGAGGGTCATTTCTCCTTGTAGATATGGAAAATATCATCACCATCCAAATCTAAGTTTTGTTCAGAGGAGGTATCACCATAGCAAGCCCTCATATTCTTTTAAAACAAATTCCCCTTAGTTACTAGATTTTATTGGTGTGATATTAGACCTATTCTCTATGTGTATATTATGTGTAGTTGAGCTAAGTCACTATATCTACAAGCATGGTGGGGTGAACCTGAGGGTGCCACATGGTTGGGAGGTGTTGACTACCACTAATAGGGACTAGTGCAAAGATGATGTGCTACTTCCAATGATAGTGTACCAATCATAAAGTATGTTGGTGTTTCTTTTTCCCCAAAGGTTAGCTTCGCATTAGGATTGATAGGGCTAGTGTCACATTCACTCAACACTCCGAATCTGACAGGAAAAAGGGCCAACTGATAAGGATCAAAGAGAGATCCTTCTACACTTTGAGGTCCACATCACTCAGGTAGGTGTACCTCATCTGCACACTCATACAACTTGTGTCACACTACAGGCCTGCAGGTCACTGACTGTGAAATGGTTCTCAAACTCTTCTAGGTATCTTGTACCTCAATGAAGCCAATATCTGATGCAATAGCCCAACTTGCATGGAGTGAGTATGAAAACCAGAGACCTAGCCTAGCAACAAGAAAGGGAAAAGGTGGAACTGAATGGAAATGATTTGAAATGGATAGAAGGGACCCCTGAGATACCCTAAGTCTCTCATAGACCAGTGCCTTATCCAATGGGCCACAGAGTCAAATACCCTACTGTAAGAGAAAGCTATGAAATAAGGAAACAATATATTCAATGTGTTGATGCCTTACATCAATCACACACCATGACCAAACCTCAACTTAACACCCACCTGTGCATTCAAGCATGTTATTATCCATCAAAGGATTTTGACCCTCCCCTTAGAAGAGACCTATGAATAGACAATACATTAACTAGCATCTATTGGAAGACAAGCATGACCTATCCTTGATATTTCAGCTCATACATACATGAATACTAACCCTGAACCAATTAGCTCTATGAAGACAACTCCACTTGCAAACACATAGGCAATACAAGTAGACAAATCAAACACCCTTGATGTATCATCAATGAATTCAAAGCTCAAATGGAGATAGCTTGGTAACAGTAAGAATAAATTGAGTTCTCATACATAAGACAAATCTACTGTAGCATGCATTCTATTCCCCTAAACCCACAATGGAAGAAGAAGAACACCCTATATGCAGAGAAGAAGAAGAAAATCCATAGGAAAAGGACTCTTCCTGGAACTGACAAAATTTAGAACCATTACAGAGTCAAAATTTTGACTATTTATACCATTGGTTACCCTGGAATCCTAAACTAGTAGGATGCAACAAGCTACGGGTAACCAGGGTTAAGATTTCACCCACCTGCAAACACACCTCGAGCACAAGAAAGCCCTTCACTAGGTACAAAACCATCATGCAGTCAACCACAAGAATCCTGGATCACACTGGAGCGGTGGAGAAAATCATTTTTACCTACTCTGGCCCTTTTCGTCATCAATTTCAGTCCTTTTTGGTTGTAGGAAACGTCTCAGAGATTTGAATTTTGAATTGCAAGGGCTACTTTGCACTTTGCAAGCTTTATGTTCCTTAACTGCTTGCCCATAGTCATGCAATTGCACAGCCATCAACTTGACTACCATAGGAAAATGGGTTTCACTTATGCCTGGTCGCATGATCGCAAGGCACCCAACTCATCCTTGCGATCATGTGACCGCCGATTCTTAGCTGTGGTTGACAGTCGGTCACAAACCTTTTGCAAAGTCCTTGGCCCCACCACCAGTTAGCGGCTAATCAAAATCAAGCACGCTAACAAGACTAGCACCGTGTACTCACTTTAGAACTCCGCAACCACGACATCTGGCGATTAGTTGCATGATCGCATAGCCTAGAAATGGGCTATGCGAACATGCGACAACCCACACCTTAACCGCCAGTATAACCACCGCCGCTACCTGCCACTAAGTGACGGTCCCACCAAGCACATCCACCTCAGCACCATGTCACTGTTCCCCACCAACGTGGCACCCTTGTTGCATGATCGCAAGGTTGAAAGATGGCCCTTGCGATCAGACAACAAGGGAACAAGACTGCCACCTCACCCCCTTTACCTTGCGGCATGCCCTGTCACAAACCCATCGACCAATGAGAAGCTTCCAACTCTGCAACACCTAACACTTGACCCACCACCAAGAAAAGCCTTACCCCTTGGGAAGATCCGATGGTGGTTGCATGATCACAAAGGGGAGGAATATTCCTTATGATCATGCGGCCACCGTAGATCTCCCTGCATTGTCATTCCACCTAAGAAATACCGGGCCCACCTGCCATCCTACCACCTCAGACCAATCGGAAGATGCAAAATCACCACCTGCTATCGGGCCTCAGGGACACATGTCAACCGGTTGCATGATCGCATAGCCAAAAATTAGGCTATGCAATCATGTGACAGCTAACCAAAGGCCACCACATAACCACCTTCGGGACCACTGCTAAAGAAGCCTTACCTTTCAGAGGATCAGACAGTTGTTACAAAAGCATAGAGGTTAAACATCATGCAACTTTTCCATGCGAACCAGCGACAGCCATAGATCTTGTCTGAATGTTAACTGCACCAAGCAACTGTGAAGAACTGGGACCCACACGGATAGGTGGTAAGCGGTCACATGATTGCATGTCAGAAAATTCTGACATGTGGCCATGCGACAACCAATCAGGAAGAGCCTTTGAAGACCCGAGCCAACCATCTAGTCGAACTTGCGCAGTTAGAAAATGCCAACAAACAGGGCAAAAGTGCGAGGTCGAAAACACACAAGGTTTTCAATGAAAGAGGATTGAAAACACACAAAGTTTCCTGCACCAAAAGACAAGTGCACAAAAGATGGAAGGCACAAGTTCAAAAACAATGAAAGTTTTCACACAGACTGGAAACATCATGGATTTTCAAAAATACTGTGGAATTCAACACTGTGGCAAATTCTTAAAATTTATTTACAGCAGACCTTAGAAATTGAATAACTTTTAGGATTATGTGATTCAGCACGTGCAATTTAGACTGGAGCAAGGTGATAACATGAAGAACACAAGGCTAAGGGCGTACATCATGAAACAAATGGATTGTCTTTGCAAGCTAAAACTGAGATTGCAGGCAAAGCGGGACACATAAAAAAATTTGCAAGGAAAATAGGCCATTTTCATAAGATTTTTGCTATGATAGAAAAATGGCCTAACAGTGGCTCTAGTTGGGGATGATGGGTAACTTGTGCCCATGTGAGAATTCAAGATTTCTGGGAGAGCAGACCACCCACTAGACAAAAACAAGGAACTCAAAAAACGCAGGGAACAGGAAGGAAAAGCACACAACAGGAAAGGGAAAGACTATACAAAGATTTACAATATTTACAAAAGGCTCAAGGCCCCAAAACTTTTGATCAACCTTTACCTCTATCAAACAAGAAATTTTCATCTCCACAAATCAGAGACAAACTGAAAATTTTGCTTCCATGTGACTGATCAAACTTATATCCATCCTTCCACAATTTGAAACAAAATTTTTTAGTACATACCTCCTGAGGGCTGTAAAAGTGATCATACCCATTCTGAAAAGAATATGGCATATGCATGTTGCATTCCTTAAATAGGAAAATGCTGAAGGAACTGCAACATAAATCACCTTCAAATTTACCACCACGTTCGAGAAGCTTACTATCCAACTGAAAAGAAAAATTCTCCAGCTCTATCAAACTGTTAGTGCAATCACCATTGGATCCATTCATACCAGAAATTTGCAGCTCCAAGGAGAAGATACATCGATCTTCATGCAAACACTGAGGGAACTCATCACATGGGACATGATCACCGAACATAGGAGCAACCTGCATTTTGTCAACAACTGACAAAACCAAAAATTGTTGATAGGTGGGAAGAGAAACATCAACCTATCCATGAGATGGTGAAGCTTGAGTAGCTGAAAGGCCATCCTTCCATGGCTTAGCAAAAGATTCAAAATCAGAAGAGGATTCAGAATCCACACAACTCTTTCAATCAGTACTCAAAATAATATCAGGGACCACTGAGTCACTTGAAACTGAGAAAACACTGGTAACCTCATCATCTGACACATCATATATAATAGGGTTGCTTCCTGGTGGTGCTGGGGTAGGAAGGGGAGAAGAGGCACACATGTCAAAGTCAGATCCCATTGACTCATGTTCCATATCAAAATCAATGTGTGCTGGATGTAAGAACTCAGAAACATCCCTCCCTGAATATCTAAGATATTCACAAGACAAGAGGTCTGAAATTTGTTCACTATGAAGTGAATAACTGTCCTCAAGAACATCATCTTCTACCATACAATCATCAGCAATACCTTCATCTATCTAATCCTCTTCTTCATCTGACTGACTACACAAATCTTCTGCCCCATATTGAGAAAGAGCATCACTCTCATGATTACAAGAAAGAGTGTCAGCATTTGACACATCTCCTTCATAGGTTCCATCATTCTCAATAACATTACTACTAGAAACAACCCCAAATGTATCTTCAAGACCAAGATTAGCATCATTAAGTACCCAATCCCTGATACATCCATAATACTCCTTCCACAAAGCATCTGACCAACTGGTTGACTCAGGAAAACAAAGCTCCACGAATAAACCAACGAAGTCAGATTCAGGAAACTCAACATCCTTAGGAAGCTCATCATATACTTCACAAAATCTATCATAGAAAAAGGATATGGATAAATTCTTTCTACTTCCCACTTTTAATCTTACTAATCTTATGCAATCCCTAAGGATGCCCTCCTCAAGGAAAGCCAGCTCCTTATTCAACTTATCCATTAAACTTAATGCAATACTTCCATATAATTTTGCCAAACTGCAACTGAAAACTTGAAGTATACAACCTCTATTCATACCTCACCCTTTCTTAGTGCTCGATCACTTTATAAGGAACATTTGAAACTTGAAAAGTACCTGGAAGAATCTTGTAGCAGAAGACCTTGTTGACTGGAAGGCAGGGTAGATCTTGAGCTCACCTTGAAGCTCCATCAGATAACTTTGTCATGTAGAGTCACCACCTCCTTGAGAGTGAAATAATTCATTTTTTTTTCTTCTAACCAACACAAAGCTACACCAGGTATACACACTATTTATCAGGGAGTGCACTAATCAAAAAGAGAAAAATCAGAGCCGCCACTCACAACTAGGTGAGAAGATATCAGCAAATGCTTTGTTTTTGTATTTGACCCTTTCCAATGGCCTCCCTGGTGGATTTGCCATCTTTTTGGTGTTTCTTTTTCCCCAAAGGTCAGCTTGGCATTAGGATTGATAGGGCTAGTGTCACATTCACTCAACACTCCAAATCTAACAGGAAAAAGGGCCAACTGACAAGGATCAAAGAGAGATCCTTCTACACTTTGAGCTCCACATCACTCAGGGGGGTGTACCTCATTTGCACACTCATACAACTTGTGTCACACTATAGGCCTATAGGTCACTGCCTGTGGAATGGTTCTCAAAATCTTCTAGAGATCCTGTACCTCAATGAAGCCAATATCTCATGCAATAGCCCAACTTGCATGGAGTGAGTATGAAAACTAGAGACCTAACCTATCAACAAGAAAGGGAAAAGGTGGAACTGAATGGAAATGATTTGAAATGGATAGAAGGGACCCCTAAGATACCCTAAGTCTCTCATAGACCAGTGCCTTATCCAATGGGCCACAGAGTCAAATACCCTATTGCAAGAGATAGCTATGAAATAAGGAAACAATATATTCAATGTGTTGATGCCTTACATCAATCACACACCATGACCAAACCTCAACTTAACACCCACCTATGCATTCAAGAATGTTATTATCCATCAAAGGATTTTGACCCTCCCCTTAGAAGAGACCTATGAATAGACAATACATTAACCAGCATCCACTGGAAGACAAGCATGACCTATCCTTGATATTTCAGCTCATACATACATGAATACTAACCCTGAACCAGTTATCTCTACGAAGACAACTCCACTTGCAAACACATAGGATATACAAGTAGACAAATCAAACACCCTTGATGTATGATCAATGAATTCAAAGCTCAAATGGAGATAGCTTGGTAACAGTAAGAATAAATTGAGTTCTCATACATAAGACAAATCTACTGCAGCATGCATTCTATTCCCCTGAACCCACAATGGAAGAAGAAGAACACCCTATATGCAGAGAAGAAGAAGAAAATCCATAGGAAAAGAACCCTTCCTGGAACTAACAAAATTCAAAACCATTACATAGTTAAAATTTTGACTATTTATACCACTGGTTACCCTGGAATCCTAAACCAGTAGGATGCAACAAGCTACGGGTAACCAGGGTTAAGATTTCACCCACCTGTAAACACACCTTGAGCACAAGAAAGCCCTTCACTAGGTACAAAACCATCATGCAGTTGACCACAGGAACCCTGGATCACACTGGAGCGGTGGAGAAAATTAGTTTTACCTACTCTAGCCCTTTCTGTCATCAATTTTAGTTCTTTCTGGTCATAGGAAACGTCTCAGAGATTTGAATTTTGAACTGCAATGGCTACATTGCACTTCGTAGGCTTTATGTTCCTTAACCGCTTGCCCATAGTCATTCAATCACTTGGCCATCAACTTGACTGCCATAGGAAAATAGGTTTCACTTATGGCTAGTCGCATGATCGCAAGGCACCCAACTCACCCTTGTGATCATGCGACCACAAATTCTTAGCCGTGGTCGACAGTCGGTCACAAACCTTTTGCAAAGTCCTTGGCCCCACCACTAGTCAGCTACCAATCAAAATTGAGCATGCTAACAAGACTGCCACCATGGACTCACTTTAGAACCTCACAACTGCGATGTCTGGCGGTTAGTCGCATGATTGCATAGCCCGAAAATGGGCTATGCGAACATGCGACAACCCACACCTTAACTACCAGCATAACCGCTGCTGCTACCCACCACTAAGTAACAGTCTGACCAAGCACATCCACCTCAGCACCATGTCACTGCTCCCCACCAATGTGGCACCCTTGTCACATGATCGCAAGGCCGAAAGATGGCCCTTGTGATCATGCTACAAGGCAACAAGACTGGCCACCTCACCCCCTTTACCTTGCTGCATGCCCTATCACAAACCCATCGACCAATGAGAAGCTTCCAACTCTACAACACCTAACACTGGACCCACTGCTAAGAAAAGCCTTACCCCTTGGGAAGATCAAACGGTGGTCGCCTGATCACAAAGGGGAGGAATATTCCTTACGATCATGCGGCAACTGTAGATCTCCCTGCATTGTCATTCCACCTAAGAAATATCGGGCCCACCTGCCATCCTACCACCTTAGACCAATCGAAAGATGTGAAATCACCACCTACTACCGGGCCTCAGAGACACGTGTCAACCAGTCACGTGATCACATATCCAAAAACTGGGCTATGCGATCATGCGACAGCTAACCAAAAGCCACCACATAACTGCCTCTGAGACCACTGCCAAAGAAGCCTTACCTTTCAGAGGATTAGACGGTTGTCACAAAAGCATAGAGGTTAAACACCATGCAACTTTTCCATGTGAACCAGCGACAGCCACAGATCCTGTATGAACATTAACTGCACCAAGCAAATACGAAGAACCGGGACCCATGCTGACAGGTGGCAAGTTGTCGCATGATCACATGTCAGAAAAGTCTAGCATGCGGCCATGTGACAACCAATCAAGAAGAGCCTTTGAAGACCCAGGCCCACCATCTAGTTGGACTTGCGTAGTTAGAAAATTCCAACAAATAGGGCAGAAGTGCCGGGTCAAAAACCCACAGGGTTTTCGACGAAAGAGGATCGAAAATACACAATGTTTCCGGCACCAAAAGACAAGTGCACAAAAGCTGGAAGGCACAAGGTCAAAAACAATGA
>BSBK01010596.1:10000-67500 GCA_027943335.1 Chamaecyparis obtusa | reverse complement strand
ATATTATCATTGGCAACACTAGGATCACCAAAAAAACATCTGAAAAATATACTATCATACACCTGATCATAATAAAAAATCTCTTTATGTGTAGGAATAAGGAGTAACCTATAAACATCCTCCTGAGTGATTCTGATCTCCCCAAGTGGAAAGTGGTAGGTATTATGGTTTGAGTGCCAACACTTCACCATAATAGTGATTAAACCTTGATTCACTTAGACTCAAGGTATGTCTAGCAAGAATGACAAGCTACACTGACTAATCAGACACTTCTCATGAGCACTCAAGTCATCAACCATGTCCAAAGGCCATGGGTACAAACCTCGTACATACAGCTTCTAGAGGTAAACCTCCAGAATCAAGTGACATTAAATCAGTAATCAATCATCAAAAGTGAATTATCAAAAGTCAATCAAATGAACATCCTATCTTATCAATATCATCATCAATTTTCCTAATTCTACTTAGAGAAGATGGAAAATAATTAACCTAATCAAACAACCAACTAGGATTGACAATCAACATTCATCAAACATGATTAGAACTAACATTAAACCACTCATTTCATCATAGGATCAATCATTTATATTCATCAATAAATTGTGTGAATCATTCGAACAATATGACTCTATCAAATTTTGAAAAATAGTTGCAAAAGGGTGTACGTGCTACTTTATAAGTTGTACGCACTAAAACTCATAAGCTCTACTAAATTTATCATACATACTAAAAGACTTATTAGAAGTATCACATAACTTGTGAGATGAGGAATCACCTAGCTCATGAGATGAGGAAAAAATATTAATTGAAATCAAATCCAAAAATAATTAAATAAATCATTTAATTATGCAATTAATCTAATTAATTGTATAACTGAATTAAATTAAATTTAACCCATTCAAGGGGTACCCATGGCTAAATAAATTAAACAAAATCAGTTAATTAAATCCTAACATTTCTTACCTACCACATGGGAGGGAATTACCTCAACCAGTATGAATCAAGGATTTGACTCACATGGATCAAAGCTACATTCGATCTCAATCACTCACTTGGAGAAAGCATATTGACCACCCATTTTGTCTCATTGTCGCAAGTTTTGAGGACAAAATATTTCAATTGTCTCCATATTTGGAACCATGGACTTAACTCAAACTCAACCATGATCAAAATCACTCCACCCCCTATGCTTGGATAAATCTGTAAGGAAACTTAGGTGTAGAAACAACTTCCTACACTAATCTCTAAAGGAAAGTATTGTGCAAATTTTTTTAAATCCTTACAATTTTAGATTCGTTAACTACTTTAACAAAGATATTGCAGCCATATACCATGCATATAGAAAATAGAGAATGACACAATGATTTAGCCTGGGGAACCCTTTCGGTAAAAACCCCAGCACTCAAAAACCTGCACTGTGTATTAATCAAAACTATTACAGTTTACAATACACTTGCAATGCAAGTTCTTTTAGAAGATTTTCCAACTCTTGAAGACAAATCGCGGCATCAAAAAAAATTTCAAGAATACACTAACTTCTCCTCTCTTCGCAACCCTAAAAAATGCTTGTATCATGCACTTCCTTTTTTAGGGCAACTTCCAAAGATAGCCGTATTAGAGTTTTACCATTCTCTAAGAAAATAGGAACCTGAAAGAGTGTACATTACTCAATTTTATCAGTTGCCACATGTGTTCACCTATCATTGAATCTTCTAGACACAACTCTTACATGTCATAGGAAACTGTCATAGCCGTTTCAGCCATGATCTCCTTACACACAATTCAAGATGCTGACACATCAAGTGGAGTGACACATCAACATGCCAACTAGACATGTACACTCACACTTAATTACATTATTTGCAAGAAATACATTTTACAAAACAAATAATAATAATAGGAATTATCCAAGGTTGAGACACCTTATTCCTAACATTCTCCCACTTATCGAACACCTTGTAAGAGCAACATGAACATAACAGGAACTAACTGCTATAGGCCAAAAGGCCCATAGACTCCGAACACCATCTGAACTTCTCAGTGCCCACTAGTTTCATTAATGCATCTGAAACATTCTTCACAGTATCTACCTTCTCCATATTTACCTTTCCATCTTCCACCACATCTCTCACAAAGTGAAACTGAACATCAATGTTCTTTATTCTGGCATGAAAAGTTGGATTCTTCGCAAGGCAAATAGTGCTCTGACTATCACACCAAATAATAATCTATTCTGCATCAATACCAACATCAGAACACAATCTCCTAAGCCAAATGGCTTCCTTACAAGCATGAGTAGTAGCCATGTACTTAGCTTCTATAGTGGAAAAAGCTACCACAGGTTGTCGCTTACTCATCCAACTGATAGCACCACCAAACATAGTGAACACATAAGCACTAGTGGATCTCCTGCTGTCAATATCACCTGCCCAATCTGAATCCACAAACCCACGAATACAAACTAAATGCAGAGATCCAGAAGAGTTACCATGGTAACATAAGGAGTAGTCTAATGTACCCCTCAAATATCTGAATACTCACTTAACTACATCCCAATGTACCCATCCAGGGTTAGCCATAAACCAACTCAGGACTCCCACTGCTTGGGCAATGTCTGGTCTAGTACAGACCATAGCATACATAAGACTGCCAACTGCACTAGCATAAGGTACTCTACTCATGTCCTCCACCTCACTAGGAAATTTTGGACAATCATCTATAGATAACTTTGTTCCCATAGAAATAGGAACACATAGTGGTCTATAATCTGCCATGTTGAACCCGTCCAACACAGACTTCACATACTTACTCTGACTCAACCAAAGTTTTTTGTTAGACCTATCTCTACTGATTTCCATACCAAAGATGTACCTTCCTGCCCCAAGATCTTTCATCTCAAATTGTGCTGACAACTGAGATTTAAAATCAAAAATCATACCCTTACCCTTCCCAAACATCAACATATCATCAACATATAATGCAACAATAAGAAGGCGATCATTTTCAACTCTAAAATAAACATAATGATCTGATTTCGATCTTAGAAATCCAATCGACAACACAAAGGCATCAAACTTAAGGTACCACATCCTAGGAGATTGCTTCAAACCATATAGAGATTTCTTTAATCTACAAACTAAGGATTCTTTACCTTTAACAATGTAGTGCTCAGGCTATGACATATAAATCTCTTCCTCCAAATCACCATGAAGGAAAGCTATCTTCACATCCATATGTTCTATCTCTAAATCATATGATGCAGCAAGAGATAACATAAATCTAATGGATGTCAACTTTGCAATAGGAGAGAGTATTTCACCATAATCTATTCCCTCTACCTATGAATACCCCTTTGCAACCAATCTAGCTTTGTACCTTTCAACACTACCATCTGCACATAATTTCTTCTTAAACACCCATTTATAGCCAACATATTTTCTCCCTTTAGGAAAAGGTACAAGGTCCCAAGTTTTTTTTTTCTCTAATGAAGCCATCTCATCATCCATAGCCTCAATCTAGGAACCTGCGTCTTACATGCCCAAAGCCTCTTTCACAGATCTAGGCTCATCAATGTTAGTAATCAAAGAAAAAGCACAACTGGAATCTAACATAGAATAACCAAACCTTTCTAGTTTCTTTCTTTCTCTCATGGATCTCCTCAAGGGTTGAGGTTGAGGTTTTTCTTCCTCTTCTTCCAAACTATCAAAGCTTCTAGAGCTCTCCTCATCATTAGGCCCAACATGGTCTCTCTGTTCAGTCTTCTCAGGGGTGGGAGGCAACTGAACAACATCTTTTTCCTTTTCTTTTTCATCTAGTTGTAGCACAATAGGAGAAGATGTTAGCTCTTTGAAAATAAAATTTCTACTATACAACACCTTACTAGTCACATGATCCCAAAGCTTGTATCCTTTCACACCAACACTATATCCGATGAAAATACATTTGACAGCTTTGTTTTTCAACTTAGATCTTTTCTCCTTTGGAACATGTGCATAAGCTTCACAACCAAAAACATGAAGATGTCTTATTGAAGGCTTCTTACCAGACCACACCTCCATGGGTGTCTTACCAACAAGAGCTGATGTAAGAGATCTGTTAACCAGATAGTAAGTAGTGGCCATAGCTTCAGCCCAAAACCTTTGTTCTAAACCAGCTCCACTAAGCATACTCCTAGCCTTTTGCATCAGTGTCTTGTTCATTCTCTCTACAACTCCATTTTGTTGTTGGGTATAAGGATTTGTCTTATGCCTCTCGATACCTTGTTCTTTACAGAACTATTCAAACTCTGCTGAGCAAAACTCACCACCATTGTTAGTTCTCACACACTTAATCTTCTTACTAGTCTGATTCTCTACAAGAGCTTTAAATTCTTTGAACCAACTAAAGACTTGTGTCTCACTTTTAAGGAAATAAATCCAAGTCCTTCTACTATAATCATCTATGAAAGATACAAAAAAATATAGACTTGGAGATTGAAGGAACTTTTACAGGACCAAATACATCAGAATGAATAAGATCCAAAACATCAGAAGATTTGTGAGAACTAGAGTAAAATTGAACATGATTTTGTTTACCATAGACACAGTGTTCGCAAAAGTCAAACTCAAGATTTCAATCATTTAACCCCTCAATGAGGTTTTTATTTTTTAGGGTTTTGAGACCCTTTTCACCAATGTGGCCAAATCTCATATGCCACAACATTGTCTTTTCTATAGGAAGCTTACCTTCCAAAGTGTTTGCACTGCCATCAAAACCAATAACCATAGACTTCTTCACTCCTCATTCAGATGATGAGGATGAAGAAATATTACATAGAGGAATACATGCATCTAGTTGAAATAAGGTACCTCTCCTAGTACCCCTCGCAAGCACTATCGATCCTCTCATCATCTTGCATCCTTCTTTAGAAAAAACAACCTACACACCTACATCATTCAACATACTTATAGATAATAGGTTTCATGCCAAACCTGTAATGTGCATAACTCTGTTGATTCCCTTTACTCTTCCATCAAGAAATTTGATAGTGACCCTTCCACATCCAACTATCTTTAGGTGAGAATCATCACCCAAGTACACCTTTCCACCATCAAACTCTTCATATTTTGAGAACCAGTTTTGATGAGAGATCATGTGAAAAGAAGCACCTAACTCTACCAACCACACATCATTAGATGCATGGGATGCCAAAGCTGCAATAAAAGCATCTCCATCTTCTTGAGATTTTTTAGAAGCTGAATCTGAGCCTTTCTTCTTCTTCTTCAGTTCTTTGCAGTCCCTCTGAAAGTGCCCAGTTTTATCACAATTCCAAAATTTCACCTTGGACTTTCTAGGACTCTTAGAACTCCCATGGGATTTAGATCTACCCTTCTTTGACTTGTTATCATTTTTCTTTCATTTGTCATTGGATCTCCCGCGAATAGCAAGGGCTTCCTTAGACAAATTCGAAGTCTTTCTTCACATCTCCTCAGATAGCAATGAAGACACCACATCATCCATATGGAATGTGACAATAGTATTTTTGAGAGCCATCACAAGATGGTCCCATGAATCTAGCAAGGAAAAAAGAAGGCTCATACAATGATCTTCCTCCTCGATCTTGGCACCGGATGATGCCAACTGTGCAATCAATAAATTGAATGTGTTGAGATGATCAGTTACAGATCCACCTTCCTCCATTCTTAAAGAATACAAATTATTTCTTAGGAAAAACTTATTCACCAAATATTTGGCCTAATACACAGACCCAAGCCATTTCCACAAAGAATTTGCAGTAGTCTCATCAAGAACATTCAGAAGAATGACATCTGCTAGACAGAGTCTAATGAGACCCTTAGCCTTCCGATCCTTGATCTCCCAATCCGCGTGAGATATCGCTGTAGGTTTCACATCAAGTGAAGTAGCCTCCCATAGATCATGGTCTTCAAGCATGGCTTCCATCTTGAGTTTCCACAACTCGAAATTAGTGCCATTAAATTTCTCCACCTCCATTCTACTGTATGAGGAACTTGCCATCTCAATCTGCAAATAAGATTCAGAATGCTCTACACAAAACTCCCACTCAACTTGAGATTAGCTCAAAAAACCCTACCCAACAACTAGGATCAAAATTTGATTAGGCTCTAATACCACTTGTAAGGAAACTTAGGTGCGGAAACAACTTCCTACACTAATCTCTAAAGGAAAGTATTGTGCAAATTCTTTTAAATCCCTACAATTTCAGATTTGTTAACTACTTTAACAAAGATATTGCAGCCATATACCATGCATATAGAAAATAGAGAATGACACAATGATTTACCCTGGGGAAACCTTTCAGTAAAAACCCCAGCACTCCAAAACCTACACAGTGTATTAATCAAAACTATTACAGTTTACAATACACTTGCAATGCAAGTTCTTTCAGAAGATTTTCCAACTCTTGAAGACAAATCATGGCAGCATAAAACTTTCAACAATACACTAATTTCTCCTCTCTTCACAACCCTAAAAAATGCTTGTATCATGTGCTTCCTTTTTTAGGGCAACTTCCAAAGATAGTTGTATTAGGGTTTTACCATTCTCTGAGAAAATAGGAACCCAAATTTTTTTTTGTGTACATTACTCAATTTTATCAGTTGCCACATGTCTTCACCTGTCATTGCATCTTCTAGACATAGCTCTTATGTGTCATAGGAAACTATCATAACCATTTCAACCATGATCTCCTTACACACAATTCAAGATGCCGACACATCAACATGCCAACTAGACATGTACACTCACACTTAATTACATTATTTGCAAGAAATAAGTTTTACAAAACAAATAATAAGAATAGGAATTATCCAAGGTTGAGACACCTTATTCCTAACAAAATCTATATATAGAAGGCAAAAATCAGGAGAAAAGGGTCTCAATTACATTTTAGAATTGCGTCATCACTATAGTGAAATTGATCTAGAAGCATAATTTAGTATTGTTGAGTATAATAGATTTAATTCATCATCATTTAGCATTTTATTCTCATTTTAGAGCTGACTCTAATGGATACTTTCTAAGAGCATTGTATTAGCATCTTTAAATAGGGATCCATGAGATGTTTGTTTTTTTAAGATTTCAATTCATCATGTTTTAAATTTAAATTAGCTCAATTTGAAATGATTCATAGCAAACTAATCTCATGAAGGTATTTTAGGTACACACTTATCATTTCTCCTCTAAGAATAGCCACAAGCATCAATGTAGAAGCTCTCCCTAGACAGATGCACCAATTTGATGCTCAGAGTTAGAAGGAGGGGCAACACCCCCAAGATTCTCCCAAAGAAACTCCAAAGTATCTTTTGCAAGAGCTTTAGTAAATGTGTTTGCAATTTTCTCCTTTCTAGAAATGTACTCTAATATTACTTCCTTTTTAGAAACCTTTTCTCTCCATAAATGGTATTTGATTAATATATTCTTTATTCTAGAATACATCGCTAGAATCTTGAAAATATTGATTACACTTGTATTTTCACACATAATAGGAATGAATTCATCAAGTGTCACTTTTATGTTATTGAGTATTTGTTTCATCCCTAATACCTAAATATATAAGGATACAACTATTAGAAAGTAAAGTCCACCAAGATAACTAAGAGGAGGGGGGAGTGAATCAGTTATCAGATAATTATAAATTTTATCATCTTCAAAAACATTAAACCATATAAGAAATATAATTACCAACCATAGAAAGATATTCATACACAATAACACAATGACACAAGATATGTTGACTAGGGAACCTCTTGATCAAAGAGTAAACCCCAATGGTAATGATGCCCACAAAAGATGCACTAATATGAATATTCCTTATGAAAGGATGGAATCTATTAGGAGTCTTTTGAAATACATTCAGCACATATGAATCCCTATTAGGAGATTTTCAATCCCTGTTAAAAGATTCTAACCCTGTTAGGAGTTATGGAAGAAAGAAGGACCCACTGCCCACATAGCTTTAGGGTAAGATCACTGAACACACTGTCCAAATAATTTTTGCATTACTCAACAAAATAATATGTTACCTCTTCTCTAACTATGTCAAATGGCACTCACTATTACATCAGATATCAATTTCAGATCTTTGTACCTCGCATGTCTTCCTTCACAAATTTTCTTTCATACTTAGCTATTTTTTTCACTTCATGCATACAAAATCACACACAACTGCTACTTCCATATCATAACCACTACACTACAACAAGGAAATACATTCTTTCCTTTATACCACACTCAAATAATTATAAATGAATCGGCATACAATTACAATATAAAAAGTTTCCACATGCTACACCAAAATTACACAAAACTGTCGGCTTCCAAATACAATATATCTTCACTCATGTGACCTCGAAGCCTATGTTGTCATCCACATCACTATCAATGTGTCTTCAACTTCCCTTTAACTGCACAAAACTAGATTCCATCCTGATTAGGAGATATCATTTGATTTCCACAAACCGCTACTCAAGAACACTGCCTGAATACTGCTTCCACCAAAATGCTCATAACTTCCATGATTAAATGAATTAATGTCAGCTCTCTTAACCATAGACATATAACATATCAAAGATTATAACATCAACATCATATATCTCCAACTACAATAACCCACGTGCGCTAATCCAAACTTTTTCTTCTTCTCTGCAAGTCTTCGGTAAATCACTGTGTTGACATCAATGATAATCATAGTCATGAATGCAAAAAATACTACTATAGAATGGTTTCCAAACATTTAGCATTCATTCCTAACAATCTCCCCCATTAGCATTGATGGCAACATAGATGAAAAACATCCAATGTTCCAAAAATCCAATACTGCAACACTGCTTCTTCAAATCCTCTTCATCAATCAAATCTTGCTTCGTTATCCTAATAAAATTTCTCCAATAGATGTTTCAGATTGTTTTTCATGTATACTTCTCCCCCATTGGCATCAATGATATAAATTTCATCATTATGTCAAGAACAACTCAATGTCAAAAGACACTATTTAGAAAATGCATTTACTAGAGTCCTCATGACTCAGCTCAAATACACATACTCCCCCATAGAGGAAGTACCAACATCTAGTCTAGAAGAAAGATAAGGCTCATATACCACTACACAGATGCAACCAACTATATCACTTTTCAAAAGTAGGTTGGGGCATAACCCCAAGCATACCTCTCAGATACTCAAATGTATCCTTAGGAAAAGGCTTTGTGAATATATCTGCTATCTACTTCTTTGTACTTATGTACTCAAGTCGGACTTCTTTCTCAGAAACTTTCTCTCTTAAAACATCATACTTAATCTCTATATGCTTTGTCTTAGAATGTAATACAGGATTCTTAGACATACTAACTGTACTAGTGTTTTCACAATGTATGACAATAGGTTCAACAAATTTTATTCCAATATCCTTCAGCATTTGCTTCATCCAAATTATCTGGTTACAATTGTTTGCTGCTACTACATATTCTACTTCTGCTGTGCTTTGTGAGATACAATTTTGCTTCTTGCTTAGCCAAGAAACTAATCTTCCTCCAAGAAAAAATGCTCCACCACTGGTGCTTTTCTTATCATCAACACTGGTTCCCCAATCAGCATATGTATATGCACATAGGGTAAAATCATCAGATTTTTCATACCATAGTCCATAGTCCATTGTGCCTCTTAAATATCTCAGTTACTGCTACATAATGTGATTCTCTAAGTTTAGCTTGAAATCTTGCTACAATTCCAACTGAATGTGCTATATTAGGTCTTGTACGAGTCAAATACTACAATCCTCCAATCATAGGTTTGTATTTTTTCTATTCTACTACAGGAGTCTCATATGTACTAGATAACTTATGTCTAGTAACCATGCATGTTCCAACTGGTTTACAATTCTCCATTCCAAATCTTTTCAACAAGTCATTCAAGTACTTTGTCTGACTTACAAATATACCATCATTGTTTTGTATTATCGGTAATCCCAAAAAGTATTTCATTTCACCAATCATTCTCATTTCAAATTCAGTCTTCATTTCATCAGCAAATTTGTCACTAGCTTTATCTTCTCCTCCAAAGATAATGTCATCAACAAAAATAACTATAACTAAAAAACCATTTTCAATTTCTTTTGTGTACAGATTGCTATTAGCTGTTCCTTTTGTAAATCCCAATTTTAACAAATACTTATCCAGTCTTGCATACCAAGTTCTAGGTGCTTGTTTAAGTCCATATAAAGCTTTCTTCAATTTACATACCATGTCTCCTTCTTGAGTTAAGGGAAAACCTTCAGGCTGCTCAATGTAGACTTCTTCCAATTCTCCATTCAGAAATGTTGACTTCACATCCATTTGATATACTTTGAATTTCTTGTAAGCTGCATATGCCAAAAACATTCTTACTGCTTCAATTCTTGCAACAGGTGCAAAGGTTTCTTCATAGTTAATTCCTTCTCATTGTGAGTAACCCTTACATACCAATCTTGCTTTGTTTCTTACTACTTCTCCTTGTTCATTCATCTTGTTTCTGAATACCCATTTATTTCCAATAACGTTCTTGTCTTTAGGTCTAGGGACCAATTCCCATGTCTTGTTCTTTTCAATCTGATCTAGTTCTTCTTTCATAGAATTAGTCCAACTTTCATCTTCAAAAGCTTCATTAGTAGTCTTAGGTTCAATTTGAGAAATCAAACATAACTATTCTTGTGCCTTATTTCAAGTTAGAACTCCTCTTTTGATGCTCCCAATAATTTGTCCAATAGGATGATTTCTTAACAAACTCTTGCTAGGTGTCATTGTCTCAGATCTCTCTTCAGATGTAGGTTCTTCAATGACTTCACTATTGCTTTCATTCAACAAATCATTTTCAATTTCATAAAATAATTCAGTAGATCCAGTGTTAGGTTTAGGATGAGCTTCTTCATCTGATTCATAATCAAGCATTCTTTCCTAAATTTTGAAATTTTCATCAACTTTAACATTTGCGCTTTCACTAATAGTCTTAGTTCTTTTATTGTAACATCTATATGCTTTTGTTTTCAAAGAATATCCAAGAAATATACCTTCATCACTTCTAGGATCAAACTTTCCAATATCATCATCTCTCTTGATATAACATTTGCTTCCAAAAATTCTAAAATACTTAATCAAGGGTGCATGTCCAAACCATAATTCATAAGGTGTCTTGTCTGTGTCTTCTCTAATTTGTACATTGTTCATTGTATACACTGTTGTGTTCTCTACTTCTCTCCAGAATATCTTTGCCAAATCATTCTAAAACAACATAGCTCTTGCTACTTCAGTCACTGATTTGTTTCTTCTTTCTGCAATGCCATTTTGTTCAGGTGTTCTAGGGGTTGAATACTGTCTCTTAATGCCATTTTCTTCACAAAAGGTGTTAAACTCTCTAGAAGTAAATTCTCCACCTCTATCAGATCTCAAACATTTAATCTTCATTATAGATTCATTCTCAACTTTATTCTTAACAATCTTAAACTTATCAAATGCTTCAGATTTTTCTTTAAGAAATGCAATCCACATCATTCTTGTAAAATCATCAACAAGAATCATAAAATACCTTTCTCCATAGAATCCTCTAGTCCTGGTAGGACCGCTTAAATCTGTATGAACAATCTCTAGCTTCTCTATAGATGTAAACTTTGTACTGGGAAAAGAACTTCTCTTCTATTTAGCCATTACACATTCTTTGCAAATCATGTTAGTAGGCTTCATAATTTTAGGCAAATATCTTACTACAAGTGTAGTACTTACTTTCACAATGTTATCAAAGTTTATATGACAAAACCTTCTATGCCATAACCAACTATCATTAATCTTAGTAATCAAACATGTCATCTCAATAGGATTCAATTGAAATACATTACCTCTGGTTCTAGATCTAGTTCCAATAAGATTTCCATCTTTATCCTTTATCACACAAATTTTCTAAGTAAACCAAACTTGATATCCCTTATTAACTAACTGTCCAACACTCAAAATATTATGTTTCATTCCATCCACAAAATAAACATCATCGGTATTAGTCTTTCCATCAAGAGTAATAGATCCTATACCTTTAATCAAACAAGGTGCATTGTTTCCAACTCTAACAACTCCTCCATCATATTCATTAAACTTTATGAACTTTTTCATGTCTCCAGTCATATGATGTGAACAACCACTATCTATAGTCCAATTAGCTTTCTTTTCAACTTGAGAAACTAAAGATTTTTCTTCCTTAACATCAGTTTCAGGATTTTCTTCTTTAATTGCTACAAATCCTATGTCATCATTATTCTCAGTATCACTTTCACTTTAAGTTCTTTCTATACTAGCTTCAAGATCTTCATCATTAGCATAATAACATTCCTTAGATCTTCTAGGTTTCAAATTGTTTCAATACTTTTTAACTCTCTTAGGACATTTAGATGCAAAATGACCATATTCTTGACAAGTCCAACATTTAAATATTTTCTTACCATCTAGTTCTCTTTGCACAAGCAAGGAAATACCTTCTTCAATCTTCTTGTCTTCATCATTTCTAGATCTACTACTGCCAGCATAATCTCTGCTCACACTGATGCTTCTTGACAAAGTAGGGTGAACACTAAGAGCACTGAATGTTGTCTCCATTCTAGATAAGTCTCCTGAGAATCTCAGGTTCATTTCTGATGCTTCCAATCTTCCAAGAGGAGTCTCTCTTGTAAAGTTTATTTTATGAGGTATAACTTGTTCAATCATCTGTGTTGTCTTCTTAAATATAGGAGTCAATGTCCTCAGAATTTTCCATATCACCTCATTCTCTATCTTTGTTCCTCCACAAGATTTTATACCTATAATAATTTCTGACATTCTACCAATATAGCTTCTAACAAATTCATCTTCCAACATTCTTATATCTTCAAATGCACATATCCAATTATGTAATCTAACTCTTTTTGCATGTTCATCACCTTCAAAAGTAGAGTGTAAAGCATTCCAAATTTCATGAGATTTTTTCAAATATTTTACTTGATTGTACTCATTCCCTGGAAGGACTGTCAAAAGTGTTTCTCTTGCAAGTATGTTACACATGAATAGATCTCTCTCATCAGTAGTACATGTTTCAAGATTGTCCTCTTCAATGGTAGTCTTATCATTCTTTGTAATAAACCAATAACTTGGTCCTAAACATAGTAGGTGTGTCTTCATCTTTTCTTTCTAGTTGTCAAAATTTACTCCATCAAACTTAGGGCTTTCTTTCATGAAATTAACCATGGATCTCCTTAAGCTATTAAACTTCTTTTTCAAGGACCTGTCGCTTTGATACCAATTGTTAGAAAGTAAAGTCCACCAAGATAACTGAGAGGGGGGGTGAATCAGTTATTAGATAGTTATAAATTTTATCATCTTCAACAACATTAAACCATATAAGCAATATAATTACCAACCATAGAAAGTGATTCATACACAATAACACAATGACACAAGATATGTTGACTAGGGAACCTCTTGATCAAAGAGTAAACCCCAGTGGGAATGATTCCCACAAAAGATGCACTAATATGAATATTCCTTGTGAAAGGATGGAATCTGTTAGGAGTCTTATGAAATACATTCGGTACATATGAATCCCTGTTAGGAGATTTTGAATCCCTGTTAAAAGATTCTAACCCTGTTAGGAGTTATGGAAGATAGAAGGACCCACTGCCCAAACAACTTCAAGGTAAGATCACTGAACACACTATCCAAATAATGTTTGCATTACTCAAGAGAATAATATGTTACCTCTTCTCTGACTATGCCAAACCAGACTCACTATTACATCATATCTCAATTTCAGATCTCTGTACCTCGCATGTCTTCCTTCACAAATTTGCTTTCATACTTAGCTCTTTTCTTCACTTCATGCATACAGCATCACACACAACTGCTACTTCCATATCATAACCACTACACTACAACAAGGAAATACATTCCTTCCTTTATACCACACTCAAATAATTACAAATGAGTCGGCATACAATTACAATATAAAAGTTTCCACACATTACACCAAAATTACACAAAATTATCACCTTCCAAATACAATAAATCTTCACTCGTGTGACCTCAAAGTCTGTGCTATCATCCATGTCACTATCAATGTTTCTTCAACTTCCCTTTAACTACGCAAAACCAAATTCCATCCTGATTAGGAGATATCATCCGATTTCCACAAACTGCTACTCAGGAACACTACCTAATACTGCTTCCACCAAAATGCTCATAACTTCCATGAATATATGAATTACTTTCTATGCTCTTAACCATAGACATATAACATATCAAAGAGTATAACCTCAACATCACATAGCTCCAACTGCAATAACCCATGTGCGCTAATCCAAACTCTGTCTGCTTCTCTGCAAGTCTTCGATAAATCACTGTGTTGATATCAATGACAATCATAGTCATGAATGCAACAACAACTACTATAGAATGGCTGCCAAACATTTAGCATTCATTCCTAACAACAACAAAAATGTATTCTAACTTTACAATAGATAAAGATATTAATTCCTATTTTTTATTGAGACATGGAACTAATCTATCACCTAAGAAGAATGAACCACCACTAGTGCTGTTGTTGTCAGAAACACATCTAGTCGAATCAGCATTAATAAAGACCTTCAAAAAGATGTTTCCTCCTATTTTGTACCATAAACTATAATCATTTGTACCCATTAATTGTCTAAAAATTCTCTCACATCTTGATCATGGATAGCCTTTGGTTTAGCTTGAAATTAGGTAGCCAAAAATACAACATGTATAATTTATTGTCTTGAAGTTATCAAATCTAGCATCTCACAAACATTAATCTATACTTTGTATGATCTACTTCTAGAGATACATCATTCTTACTTAAATTTCATCCAACATTCATACAAGTCGCAATAGGTTTATAGTCACTCATACATCACTTCTTCAACATTTCATTTCCATATTTACTCTGACATATAAAGATTCCATCATTAAGTTGACTAACCTCTAACCTAGGAAAGAATGGCAACTCACCACTCATTGACATTTAAAATTCTTCCTAAATTTCTATAGAAAACTATTTACAAAAAAATTTGTCTATGAAATTTGATGTCATCAACATATACTTCAACTATCAACATTCGGTCACCGTCTATTTTGAAATAGAGATTATTGTCCACAGTTCCTTTCTTAAATTTTTATTATATCATATATTTGTCGAAACTTTCATACCAAGTCCAATATTCCTATTTGATTCCATAAAGTGTCTTCTTCAATCTTGATACCATATGAAGTTTTTCCAAAATCTTAAAACCTTCTGATTGTTCTATGTAGACTTCATCTTCTAATTCTCCATTTAAAAGAATGATTTTATATCCATTTGATATGCTTTGAAATTCTTCTAAGAAACAAAGTAAATAAACATATGTATAGCTTCTATCCTAACAACTAAAGAAAATATCTCTTCAAAATCAATTCCTTCAACTTGTGATTTTTCCTTGTTAAGTTAGCTTGTTCTTGAAAACTCATTTGGTTCTTAGACCACATTCTTGTCCATTGTTCTTGGTACAAGTTCCCAAGTTTTTTTCTTCTTTATTTGATTTTACTCCTCTTCCATTTCTTTAATCCAACTCTTCTTCTTTCTTGCCTCGCTATAATTTTTCTTGGTTTAGTTATTAATAGAAAATAATTCTTTACATGTTCTTGTAATCCAAAAATTCTTCTCCTTGTCTATACACACTTTTCTTTATCACTGATTATCTAATCTTTTAGGTGTTTCCTTTGAACATATTTTGCTTGTGTCTTCACAATGACTTCTAATTGTATTTCTTCAATAGTTTTATTTTCTTTGTCTTCTTTCATATCATCCTTTTCTCTGAGATGTAAGGATTTGTATAATAGTAATTTTTTAGATATATCAGTAAACCTATAATAACAATGATTAGGTCTAACCACAAAAGACCTAAATTATTGCAAATCCTACTCCTTACTCAGGAGAGAAATATTAACTAAATGTAAAGATATAATGATAGTATCAATCAAAACCAAATATAAACATTTGAAGACTAAAATGGTCTCCCTTGTCTTCTCTCCTTTTTTGTGCAATTGTAAGCTTTTAGTTTCACTCTAATTATGATAACATGAAAATTCAAGAATTATGATTAGAAAACGTTGAAAAATAGCTTTTAATTTATAGATTTTAAAACTGTAACAAACGATTGAGATTAAAAGACAATTATTAATTATTGATGGATGAGATTCAATAAAGTTTATTTATGATGATTAAAACAAAATAAAACTAATTTCTTTATTTGAGACGTGGAAGGAATTGAAGAGTTAATTAACAATAAATAATTAAAAATTATTTTTGTCATGTAAATGAGAGAAAAATAAATAAAACAAACATTTTATTTATTTTTTAGGAAGTTGCTTTCCTTAAAAAAAAGGGAATTAAGTAATTTTTTCAAAAAACTTATTTGATTGGAGAAGATTTGAGATAATTTAATAAAATAAATATTTTATTTATTTTTAGAAGAAATTTTTATTTTCTTAAGAAAACACAAACAATTAAATAAATTAAATAATTTATTTAATTATAGAAGATTCAGATGTATAAATAAAATAAAAAATTTATTTATTTTTAGGAGAGAGTTTATTTACTTTGAAAAAACTAATAAATTAGAGAGGATTGATATAAATAAAATAAAATAATTTTTTTATTTATATTTAACAGACTTTACTTTCTTTGAAGAAAGTGAATAATTAAATAAATTAAATAATCTATTTAATTGTAGAAGACTTAATTATCTAATTACATTATTAAAATAATTATTTAATTATAAGAGGAAATTGAAGAATGCATATAAATAAATAATAAAGGTTATTTAAGAATTATTTAATTAATTTAAGAAAAAATTAGATAATTAAATAATTTAAGAATTATTTAATAATGAGAAGGGATTGAAATGTTAATTTTTTAATTTGATTTAGAAGAATGACACTAAATTAATCAAAAAATTAAAATTATATAATTAATTAATCAGAAAGTTAGTAAAGTTGTTGCTTGAAGATATTAGACAGTTTTAGGTGTCTATATTTTACCCTTGTTCGACACAATACAACTTTGTGTGTTGTTTCAAATAATATTCATAAAAATTTTTCCCAAGTATGTCGTGATAGGAACAAGCTGACTATGGGGTATTATGGTGCCCCCTTGAGAGATTATTTGTGCAACAAAGTCATGAGTGATCTCTCGAAAGAAATGTTACATGCAAAAATGAAATAGGATAAAAAAGAAGAATCATTAGTAAGAAGTGAGAAATGTTTGTAGGTGATGATGACTATTTGATCGACATGTGACATAGAGATGATTGATGGAGAATCATATCTGGTTTCAAGAAGGACCCATCCTATATAAAGCTAGTGACAATGTATAATTTCAAGGAAGATATACCCTGTATAAGATAAATGACGCCATCTAGATTCATGAAAGACATGTTCTATATAAGACAAGTGATGATTGATTGATTGATTGATTGACTGATAGAATGATTGAGTTATTTGACCAATTAAATGATTTACCGATATAGGAAATGTTAGTGACATGACTAGATTAAGAAATGACTTGGTGGGTCAGATGAAAGCATAAAGTGTCCATTGAAATCTTGAATATATAGATAGTAGTTTTATTTTTTAATATTCTTATTGGATGAAAATATTTTCACCATTGGACCACTTTTATTTAGAAAAATGGGTATGCCCGCACCAAGATGTTGAAAATAAAGATGGGATTGTCCATTAGTATATGATAAGAACTTATAAAAGACAAGGAATGTAAATCAATCCTTGTAAGAATGCAAGATTTAAGGATCAAGGTATGTGTAGAAGAAATCATAAGCGTTTTTATTCTTTGCAATATTTTTCGCATTAGATAATTTCTCATATGTGAACATGCCTATTGCAAACACCCAAAATATGTATATTCTTAGACTTCATGAAGAAAAATCACACAAATATCAAGCAAAGAAGAATATAGTCATGACTCATCTTAGCATATCTAATCACTTGTAGATATCCTAGAGATGCATAGGAACATGACTTGTGAAAATCAAAATATGATAAGACTTGCACATAACCAAACTAGTCAACAACCATATTGATCTTCTTGCCAAACATGAGTGTTGTTTGAAAAGATGTCCATTATAGGAAATGTATCCATTAAGGCATGATATATAATATCGGTCCTATTCTAGGAAAGATATATCCACAAATACACATTGTTTGATAGCTATGTCTAAAATTGATAGGCAGTTTATCAATTAGGTTGTATACTATCTTGATAGGTTTATATATGTTGATGCATGATTTTTTAAGATTAGTGTTTCATTTGATGTTCTACTTGTGTCTACTCAAAGTTTTTTTCATTGCAAAGGGATTTATTTATTGATGATTGACAAAAGATAATTTATTGGAAGATTTTTTAATGATTTTGTGATTTTTTAGGATATTTTATCTTTTTTTGGATATTTTAGACCTGTTTTCATATTTTTGGATTTTCTCTAGGGATTTTAAATCAATGATTGAGGTGAAATCCATATATAATGGTTTAGCCTCAAATATGATGTACTTATTTTCTCAAGTTTCTAGAAATAAATGAAATATTATAAATAGATGAATAAATTGATAGGATAGAAATGGACAAGTCAAAGATGGGCATAAATTATTATGGAACCTAAACTAATTTGGTTACAAGGGCTATCAAACAGTTATAAAAACATGTTAATAATAGATATGAGATTAGATATATGGATATGTAGGAAATGACATGCCACATTGAATAAAAAGGGGTCCATAGGAATGAAAAGGGAAAAAGGTTTTTGAAAAAATGTTCTTCACTTTTATGTCCTTCAATTTGATGAAGATAAAGGGATGGATTTTGATAGGGTGGAGATGGGATATGTTCAATAAAGGGTGATAATGAATGACATAAGTCTTAAGGTACATTTATAAGATAAATGATATGGACTGAAGGGCATGGATAAGGTGAAGTAGTTAGGAAGCATGATGCTTATGGGGGTCCTTAGTTTTGTCAAGTTCAAAGATGGAAAAAGGGATGTCAAGGTAGATGGGTTAATGGAAACTAGAGATTAAGGCATCATGAAGTATGTAGTAATTACAATAGCATTGAATAATCCTTCCCTCAAGTGTACAATGCAAGAGGGTAAATATTACACATGATATTTGTTTACTAGGATTTCATCATGGTACTTTTCCAAGGTGTCATAAGAAGTGATTTTCACCATAAGATGAATTATTTAGATCTTTATTCTTTTCTTTTCCATTTTTTTGGAATTTTTTTATACCTTTAACTTTTTGGAAGATAATGGATGCCAAAAATGACGTCAAGGAATGACACAAGCATTTTTTTCTTTAGATAGTACCCCTGATTTAGACGTGATATAATGGATCATGAATATTGAAGGTATTCTCAAAGATGTCAATATAGGGTGATGAGAAAGCAAGAGGAAATGGATGACAGGATATACTAGGGTAAGACTGTATGCATAGGAATGGATAAGACGAATGGAAAGATGGAAATCAGGTGCTCGATAATGGATAGAGTATTAGAAGATACGTGTATAGGTGGATGGAAAATATGGAAAGATCAATGTTGGCACACACCTTGAGAGATGGTGGAATGATGGAGGAAAGATGGATTTTGGATTCTGAGATTTACATGGAGGAGTGGATGTGGAATTTAGGACACAAGGATCCAAACTCACAGGAGTAGGACATTGATTATCTACAGGAGTGTATTATGAAACATAGGAACCCAAAATAGATTTGGAAGATAGAATATATTTAGGTGGAGGAATTATGGAAGCCTTTGTAATAGAAAGATTGGATTCCAATTTTGATTTTTCTTATGCATTGCCTCTATGAGAAACTTGGGAATACACAAAGATTTTGATTTTGATTTCCTTTTTAATTATTTTAAACGCTTGCTCCAACAAGATACTTAAGAATCTGCAAAGTTTTTTAATATTTACATTTTCCCAATTGGCCTTTGTATCCTTTTGAATTTTTACATGTCTTTTAGATGATACATGTTAATCTTTGGATGTATGCAAACTTTTGAATTTGTAGCTTTTATGCTTGTCATCCAAATTTATTCCAAGACCATTGGGATTCATGGAGGAATATGGATTAGATTGAGCTATTTTGAAGGATTCATGTAGATGGATGGTTGGAACGTTCTCCTAGATGTGTGCCTTTTATGATATTCATTTATGAAAGGGTAAGTAGATAGTGAACTAAGGATGACATGGATAGCTGATGGAGAAATATAAGGACCTAATATGGATAAGAGAAATGAAGACTTTGACCTTAGCATATTAGGACCCAAAATGGATTCAGATGATGGTAAAAGTAGATGTTTGGGTTTATATAGAGGAATGAAGGATTTTAGAGGAATAAAAACATCTTGAGAGTGAGCTATGCAGCCAAGTCCATGATAATTAGGATTTTATTTGATATGAAGGGGTTATAATATACCTTGTCCAATGAGGCCTAACCTCTTTCCTTGATAATGAATATTCTAAAAAATTATCTTGGCAATGGGATACTTGTTATTTTTTAAACAATATGTAAGTTCATTTTGAGGTGGATGAGCCATATAGGGAATGATAGGATCATAAAGTAGACTAGAAAAAATGAAAGTGAATGAACCAAATTGATGCGTAAGAGGCTCAATATTATCTAAGATACATATGAAAAATATTGAGGTGGATATGGAAGATGATGATAGGCAAATATATTGTTGATAGGATGTTGCGGTAGACATGGAGGATTATGAGAAGGTTATGGCGGATGATGGGATATTGTAGTGGACATGAAAGACTATGACATAAACATGGAGGGATACTTTGATCTTGACATGGATGAGGATCATTGGAAGGAGTGGAATGGACATCATGGTCTTGCATGGGAAGTTGATTATGAATGCCACTTGGAAGGATTATCTTCTCTTGGGATGAAAGGGGATCATCATGAGATTCTAGGGAGTCAAGATCTTGGTCAAAGATTGGATGGGATTGGACATTCTTGGTATCTTGATCTTAATATTGATAAGTTTTAGGGAGTGTTTCTTCATACTTTTGATTATCCTCTTGAAATGGGGTATAACTTTGAATATGTGTGTTGGATTCATGGAAGGATTCTAGATACTTTGGCATGATATGAATAGAATTTGAATGAGACTCATTAGAGTAGGTTTTCTTGGGAATGGAGAATATAGTGGCATTGGATCTAGGATTGATGAATTATAAAGGTGATTTGTATTGAGGAATGAGCTGGATTGGATTTTCATATTGTTGATAGCTCTTTGGGGTAAACTCAAAAGGTGTCATCATTGGATGCATTGTATGCTGGAGATGGTGTGGATGAAATAAAAAAGAAAGAGTATTGAAGTGTGTAGTAAAGAATGCTTTGCATAATGGATGGGGTGTTAGAAGATACGTCTATGGGTGAGTGGAAATGGTGGCAAGATCAATGTTGGCACATACCTTGAGAGGTGGTGGAATTATGGATGAAAGATGGATTTTGGATTCTAAGATTTAAATGGATGAGTGGATGTGGGTTTGGGGACACAAGGACCCAAACTGGCAGGAGTACGTGATGGAATAACTAGGGTAGTGGATTTTGAGACATAGGGACCTAAAATAGATTTAGTTCAGATAGAATATAATTAGGTGGAGGATTGATGGATTCCTTTGGAATAGAAATATTGGATGCCAATTTTGATTTTTCTTATTCATTGCTTCTATGAGAAACTTGGGAATGCAAAATGATTTTGTTTTTTCTTTCCTTCTTAATTCTTTTGGATTCTTGATCCAATGAGATACTTAGGAATCCACGTGGTTTTTAATATTTACATTTTCTCAATTGGATTTTGTATCCTTTTCAATTCTTACATGTCTTTTAGATGAGACATGCAGATATTTGGATGTATGTGGACTTTCTAATTTATAGCTTTTATGCTTGGAATCAAAATTGCTTCCATGAGAATTTGGATTCATGGAGGAATATGGATGAGATTGAGGTATTTTGAAGGATTCGTGTAGATGGATGGTTGGAACATTCTCCAAGATGTGTTCCTTTTCTCGACATGATTTTTGAAAGGGTAAGTAGACAATGAAATAGGGTTGATATGGATAGTTGATGGAGAAATATAAGGACCTAATATGGATAAAAAGGATGAAGACTCTAACCGTGGCTTATTAGGACTCAAAATGGATTCAAAGGATGGGAAAAGTGGATTTTGGGGTTTATATGGAGCAATGGTGGATTTTAGAGGGATAACAACATCTTGAGTGTGAGCTGTGTATCCAAGGCCATGATGATTAGGATTTTCTTTGATATGAAGTGGTTAGAATATACCTTTTCCATTGAGGCCTAACCTCTTTCCTTGATAATGAAAATTATAAAAAATCATCTTGGCAATAGGATTCTTTCCATTTTTGAAACAAGATGTAAGTCAATTTTGAGGTGGATGAGGCATATAGGGAATGATACAATCATAAAGTAGACTAGAGAAAATGAAGGTGGATGAACCAAGTTGACATGTAAGAGGCTCATTATTATCTTGGATAGGGATGAAATTTTTTGAGGTGGATATGGAAGATAATGACATGGAAATAGATGGTTGATAGGATCTTTTGGTGGATATGGAGGATTATGAGAAGGGGATTGGGGATGCTAGGATATTGATGTGCACTTGAAGAACTATGACATAAATATAGAGGGATACTTTGATGTTTACATGGATGAAGATCATTGGAAGGAGTGGAAGGGATGTCATGGTCTTGCATGGGAAGTGGATTATGAATTCCATTGGAAGGATTATCTACTCTTGGGATGAAATGGGCTCAACATGAGATTTAGGGAGTTGGGATCTTCGTCAAAGATTTGATGAGATTGGACATTCTTGGTATCTTGATCAGTTTTATGAAGTAGTTCTTCATACTTTGGATTACCCTCTTAACATGGGGTATATGTTTGTGATGAATTCAATGAAAGGTTCTATACTTTGGCATGATAGGAATGGACTTTGAATGGGACTAATTAGAGTAGGTTTTTATGGGAATGGATCGTATTGTGGCATTGGATCTAGGATCGATGAATTTTAAAGGTGATTTTTATTGAGGAATGAACTAGATTGGATTCATATTGTTGATAGTTCTTGGGGTTAAACTCATAAGCTATCATCATTGGATGCATTGTATGGTGAAGATGGTGTGGATGAAATAAGAAAGAAAGAGTATTTGAAGTTTTTATTAGAGAATGTTTTTCATTCCTCTAAATTTATTAATGATAGATTGCAGTTCTAAGTATAGTGCTTATATTTTATAGATGTTTCACTCTTATGTTTATAGGTCCTCAATGTTGGATTCAATGTTTTTAGTAATTGAAGTTTTTTGAAAGTCTAGTTGTTTGTTAGGATTGGTCTATAGAATGTTTGGCACTACTTGATAATAATGTTTCTAGTTTGATAATTTGGAGGACATATTTGGAATACTTGTGTAGTGTCTCAATTGAATTTTTAATGGTTGGTTTTCTTAGCAATAAGAGGTGTGATAATATATTTATTGGTAGTTTGGTTTGTGTTGGTCTCTAGCCAACTCAATTGCTTTTCCTATTTGGATCATATTCTTTTGGTTTATAAATATATTGGAATTTGTGTAAAGAATTTTTGGGGCTTACTATTGGGGTAAGAGTTTGGAGTTGGGGGACAATTCCACGGAAGTCTTTTAGAAATGAGAGATGTCGCTTGAAACGGGCACTTGTTTTCAAAAAATAGGCCCCCGTTTTAGATCTAGGCACCCGATCCTAAATTCAAAAAATGGGTGCCCATTTTTTAATTCAAAACGGGTGCCCATTTTTTAATTCAAAAAATGGGTGCCCGTTTCTAATTTTCTTTTTTTTCTTTTTTTTAAGATTTAAAAATGCATTTTAAGACTTTGAATTTTTTTTAAAAAAAATGGGCACCCGTTTCTTAAGACATGAGCGGGAAGCACACATCTGCCTCGACTTTCATTTCAAATTCAGTTTGGTTTAGGCTTGGTAGAACCAAGCCTATGCTTGACCCTACAAAAAAATGGCTAAGGCATTACAGAGTAAAATTTCTGCCTTGCCATAATTTTTAGGACAACTTCCCAAATGCATTTTTCGATAAAATGAAAACCCATTTTAGCTCTTATTGTGCAGATTATAAAAATATAAATTTTATATTGATATGATGAGTTTTAATATTTATACAATATTTATTTAGCCAACATGGTACCTAAACTTGAAATACCAAGGTTAACTAAAACTTTAATAACTTTTTTAATTTTTTGTTTTTTGAAAAATGAGTTATATGTCATCAAACTACATATAATTCTTTTCAATTTTTTATAAAAAAAAATTGAAAAAAAGTGAAGTTATCATCAAATTATGGTGTCCATACACCAGAGGTTTAAAAAATGTACTTTATAGTGAATTAAAAATTAATAAAAAAAAACATTCAGTAAAAATATAAGATAAAATATTCTCATCAATATTCAGTGTTTTAGGTACCTTTTCCCAAAAGGATTCCCAAAAATACATTCATTTACTTCAAAAAAGGGTGTTCGTACACGCATGAGGTGTGGTCCTGAAACAGGCATTTTGAAAAAGTGGTTTTTAGACATGCATACTAAAATTCAATTTATATCATGTGGGTATTGAAATAAATTACATATTTGAAAACTAGATTCCGAGCGCTAAATTTTATATTACTAAAGTTTTCGAAGATTTAATCTTTAAGTGCTTCACATTTGGACATCAATTGACAGAAATTTTGAAAAATAGAGAAAACACTTCCACTTTTTGGCCAAAAGTGGGACCCAACTTCTTGCAGCCACCCATTGCATGTGAACACCTACATTGATATATTGGCATCAGAAATGTTTTTGGAATGACTAGTTATGTGCTACATTATTTATCTACATCTTACATTTGATGACAACTTTGGAGGATCTTTTTTTTCATTTGACTCATTGAAAGCTACCCAAAAAGATGCATTATGATTTTTTTGGGTCCCCTTTATCTCTTTCAGTGGACCACATTCACTGTATTTGAGTTTGGTGGCCGATTTTATTAAAATTATGTTTGTTATATTTTGGCCGGCCTAATTAAGGGTTTTGCTGAGTTTGATATATATTACAAATCATTTCATTATTTTGATGTGTGGATCAAGTGTGGAATGTGTTGTGGAAAAATGTGTTCTAGAGGAATTAAAAGGTTAGTCTAGATAGTGTGCCTCCATCATCATATCAATCAATTTACTAGTATTTGAGATAGTTTGTGTTTGTGGTATTCCTTATGAAGTTGGTTGCACTTGAGACAGTTGTATAAGGATATCTTCTTTCTTAGAGAATCAACGGAAGTAGTGTGTTGAAGGCTTGTTCATTTTGATTCACAATGTTCATGTATCATGCCAAAAGACAGTGAATCCTTCTTGGAATATTTGTATCTTTTATTTAGGTAGCGTGTCTCAATCTGCAAGCCTTTTCTATCATGACCTATGGTTATGTGCCTTACCCTACAATTCAAATCCAGAGTAGTGAACTTTCCCGATAGTGCTTCCAAAATATTCATTATAATATTGTTCTTCACATAGTGTAGGTTGGATCTCATTACGATTTTCATGTTTTTAGGTTTTCTACTTAAAAATTTTGGATCTCACATGTATGAAGCTCATTGCTTTATCTTTCTGTCTACAAATTTGGTTAAAGTTAATTTAAGTGGAATTGTGACTAAAAAAGTTATAAGTATTTTTCTAGGACTAATTAACCCAGCACTAGTCTTGAAATATTCAACAATTATTTTTTCATCTAACATACCCAACTTTTTAAGAACATTGGATAATGAGTTAAAATCATCTAATTGAATAAAGTTGTTATCAACCCTAAAACAAAGTACCTTATTTATTATTTAAATTCCAAACATATTTAAACATATTTAATTAATATTCATCAATTGATCTATTTTAACATGCTCAATAATTTTTCCTATTTTTTTGAATAAATCTTTTCAATTAAACATCCTAAAAATATAACTCTAATATTTCTTTCTTATTAACAAATAATTATAAATTGTTAATGAAGGATTTTAGAGGGATAAAAACATATTGAGAGTGAGCTATGCAACCAAGGCCATGATAATTAGGATTTTCTTTGAGATGAAGGAGTTATAATATACCTTGACCATTGAGGCCTAACCTCTTTCCTCGATAATGAATATTCTAAAAAATCATCTTGGAAATGGCATACTTGTTATTTTTTAAATAATATGTAAGTTCCTTTTGAGGTGGATGAGGCATATAGGGAATGATAGGATCATAAAGTAGACTAGAACAATTGAAAGTGGATGAACCAAGTTAATATGTAAGAGGGTCATTATTATCTTGGATAGGGATGACACATATTGAGGTGGATATGGAAGATGATGATAGGGAAATAGATGGTTGATATGATGTTGCAGTGGACATGGAGGATTATGAGAAGGGTATGGGGGATGATGGGATACTGTAGTAGACATGAAGGACTATGACATAAAAATGGAGGGATACTTTGATCTTGACATGGATGAGGATCATTGGAAGGAGTGGAATGGACATCATGGTCTTGCATGGGAAGTGGATTATGAATGCCACTTGGAAGGATTCTCTACTCTTGGCATGAAAGGGGATCATCATGAGATTCTAGGGATTTGGGATCTTAGTCAAAGATTGGATGGGATTGGATATTATTGGTATCTTGATCTTAATCTTGATTTGCTTTAGCAAGTGTTTCTTCATACTTTGGATTATCATCTTGAAACAGGGTATAACTTTGAATATGTGTGCTAGATTCATGGAAGGAGTCTATACTTTGGCATGATATGAATAGACTTTGAGTGTGGCTCATTAGAGTAGGTTTTCTTGGGAATGGAGCATATAGTGAGATTGGATCTAGTATTGATGAATTATAAACATGATTTGTATTTAGAATTAAACTTGATTGGATTCATATTGTTGATAGTCCTTTGGGGTAAACTCGAAAGGCTTCATCATTGGATGCAGTGTATGGTTGAGATGATGGGGATGAAATAAGAAAGAAATAGTATATGAAGTGTGTATTCGAGAATTCTTTGCATTCCTCTAAATTTGTTGATGATAGCTTGCAGTTCTAAATATATTGCTTATGTTTTACAGATGTTTCACTCTTATTTTTAAAGGTCCTCAACATTAGATTTGATGTGGTTAGTAATTGAAGTTTGTTGACAATCTAATTCTTTGTTAGGATTGGTCTAGAGAATGTCTAGAACTACTCGACAATATTATTTCTAGTTTTATAATTTGGAGGACATATTTGGAAAACTTTTCTAGTGTCTCAATTCAATTTTTAATGGTTGGTTTTCTTAGCAAGAAGAGGTGTGATATTACATTTCTTGGTAGTGTGGTTTGTGTTGGTGTCTAGGCAACTCAGTTGCTTTTCCTATTTGGAACATATTCTTTTGGTTCATAAATATATTGGAAATTAAGTAAAGACTTTTTTGGGCTTACTATTGCATGTGAGCACCTACATTGAGATATTTGCATTGAATATGTTTTTGGGCTAACTAGTTATGTGCTACATTATTTATCTACATGTTACATTTGATGCCAAGTTTGGAGGATCTATTTTTGCATTTGACTCATTGAGAGATACCTAGAAAGATGTGTTATGGTTTTTTGGGTCCCATTTATCTCTTTGAGTGGACCAAAATGACCGTAGTTGAGTTTGGTGGCCGATTTTATTGAAATTTTGTTTGTTCTATTTTGGCCAATCTAATTAAGGGTATTGTTAAATTTGATGTATATTGTAAATCATTGTAGTCTATTGATGTGTGGATTAAGTGTGGAATGTGTTGTGGAAAAATGATTGCAAGAGAAATTTGCAAAGATTAGTTTGGATAGTGTGTCTTCTGGATCATATCAACTAGTTTACTAGTGTTTGAGACAATTGGTGTTTGTGGTATTCCTTATGAAGTTGGTTCCTTGAGACAATGATATAAGGATGGATTCTTTCTTAGAAAATCAATGGAGGTAGTATGTTGAAGGCTTGTTCATTTTGATTCACAATGTTCATGTATCATGGAAAAAGATAGTGAATCCTTCTTGGCATATCTGTATCTTTTATTGAGGTAGTGTATCTCAATCTACAAGCCTTTTTAATCAAGCCATGTAGTTGTGTGCTTTACCCTACAATTCAAATCTAGAGTAGTGAGCTTTCCCAACAATGCATCTTAAATATTCATTGTAATATTGTTTGTCTTACTAAAAAAAAATTATAAATTATTAATATTGGCATAGTCTATGATTAAATTATAGTCGTGTTGTTCTTGTTATCAAAATTCAAATCTTGTTGAAATGCTATTAATAAATGTTTAAATGAAAATAATATCCCTCCTTTATAATAAGGAATTATATAAAATATTATGCTCCAAAATTTTGAAATGAAAAAATCCGTTTCTAAAGATATAAATTAAATAAGACCTATAACGCTCGATTACTCCAATTGTATCGAACACTCTTCTACCATCCTCTCTATATAAAAGACGTGTAACACCATTCTTGATATCTTTAACAACTCGAATGTAGAGCATAGGATTCAGATGATGTAAAACCATTTGCAGCGTTGTTTTATTAAGATAATTCAGTTTTCATTTCAATTGTACCGGCCATGCGGCGTCCTTATGTGAAACGAGGAGACAACCAGAAATTATATAAATACGATCTTGCAGTGCCCATGTATTCTTTTGAAAAAAGAAACCCGGTTGGAGAGTTATTTTCATCGATTGTTATTTGTTATCTGTGTCCAGTATCTTTTCCATATTCCTAAGCGAAATAATGTTCATGATATTGAGAACCGACATTTAGGACCCCACACAACCGCCCTCCATTAAGATTGACTTAGAAGATGAATGATTAGATGGGAAAATTGTTTTGTCTATTTACAGAAAGAAATGGTAATCAGGCAAATCGCTCTATTACCAGGAAATTTTACAATGATAGCAGCAAAATGTCAAATGCAATGCACAGTTACAGTAAGAATAATCCCATCAATATCAAGTCCCTTCGAACTATCATGACTTACTGAACGGCCATCTTATCTTTTCATGTCGCTTAAAGTAAACCGAAAGCAAGTGGATATGTACTTGATCAACTTCTAATCTCCACCTCCAAGATTCTCAATTGTTTACAATGTCCTTTCAACCGACTTGAGATTGTATGCCACAGTAGCATATTTAAAGTTAGCTGAGTAATTTACACTTGTGGAAGCCGCCAGAGGAAAATAAGGAATGAATTAGACAATGGAAGGCTGCCTGTCTGCATCTCTATTAATTCTGAAGCTTGAGGAATGGTCTTTAAGCAGTTTCTGTAGCTTGAACGCACTTGGAGAAACCACTGATCATAACACATGCATAGTGTAGCAACAGAGAAAGTAATGTTAAGATTTGAATCATATATCCTTATCAATAACCTTCAAATGTCAAATAATCTACGTGGGCAGCGACCTTATATGCAATGTTCAGCAAGACAAATTATATTCGAAACAATAGCCTAGGTCAGAAAATCAAGCAGCAATCTAAAATCATCATGTTTGTTTGTCAATAGCAGCCTCTGATGTGTAAGCAAGAAATTTTTTCAATATAAGGTACTATAATTGTCTGCTAACATGTGAGCAATGTTAAAAGTTGTAGAACAAAAGTCAAATCATATATTCCATTGTGCAAAATTCAATCCGTCAATATCCAGGCTACATTTGATATTGATAAAGATTTTTGGAAATAAAAAGAAACTGGTAGCTGAAAAGAATAACCATTCCCCCATTAGACTGTCAATAGGAAGTAAAAAATGGAGGCTACCTATGAGAAATTGCCAATGGAAAGCGTCTGCCAATAATGGGAAAAATATTAAGTACCAATAACTAGCTGAGAAACATTTATTAAAAAATATAGTGCTCGATAGTTCACTTACATAACGGAAGTTAACATCATTCAAAGCACCTGTCAACCTCTGAGTATTGTTGTTTGGCAACAATCGTAAGTTATGTTTTACAGCCATTTGTCACTAATTTTAAAATCCCCAGAATGATGTTGTGACAAATTATCATGTCATATTTCTACTATTTATCTAACTTAAAATGCCCATATGGAAGTAAATACCCGTGCTCAATTTGGGTTCAGTAAAACCTAAAAATAGAACTAATTGGCAATTGAATGAGAGTTAGATATTGAAAATACAGATAGTTAGTACATACAATAGCCATGACCACCAACTGAAGTGAAGGGAAGAAAACATAATGACTGTCCAAGATATGAATGTTGGATCCAGGAACACTTTTCTCAATTGGATATTTCTCAAGAGGAAAAACACTATTACAAAATTAGTTCATTAGCAGTATCAATGAAAATACCCGCTGCTAAACTGTAAATATCCTCGTAGGGTTAATGAGAAAGAAACTATAATAATGTTAATTTTATAGAACTGGAGTATACATCAGAAATTTTTAGTGGTTTACTTGAATCGAGAGTGGAAAAGAGAGGAAAAATCAGGACATTGATTTCGACAAATTTGGAGATCAAACAAACAAATCTCATATTTCTATGCGCGCTGTTTTAGTTGCTTTTCAACCAAAACACTCTAGAATTAGATTTGTTTTCTTCAGAAGATTGGTAAGCAAGCAAACAAACCCATATTGAGATCCAATTATATAAGCTATTGCATTCTGGTTTGAGAGAGGAAATACTAAATTGTAGTCTCCAAATCTAAACCGTGTTCCATTTAATCTTCCTATTCTGGAATACTCAATCCTTATCCCAATGGATCACACCATCAATAACAGAAAAATGTTTCCAGATTTTAACTCAAATTGTGCAAATATGCCATCACAAAGGTCAAGAGGTAAACTAAATATTGGAAGCATAATTTTAAAACTAAAACAATAAAGCTCAAATTAACAATGAAGAAAAACCATTAAACATGCGCCAATTTTATATTTTTAGATAATGCATTTATTGTTAAATAGGCCTAAAGGATACTAGTCCTCTTTGCAATTATAGACATTTTTGGTTTTGGAAGATTGATTAATCACCATTGGTATTATCAAAATCAAAGCATTATAAAATACTAACGAATAATGCATTTCAGCTAAACTTAGAAAAAATAAAAATAAGTTGTATTATTGATAATTAGTTCAGGATTTCATGGCTTAACTTAGATTCCAATCATAAGTGATTGATAGTATTACACTCCAGTTTCATAAATTCTTGAAACAAAGGCTAATATGTTAAATTTCTCATGATTATTGATTTTACCCATTTTATATCAATACTAGTCATACTAAATCTTATATATCTATGAAGGTTAAAATAAAATGTATACGTGATTACTTCTTTTTATATAAGAAAGTGTTCCCACTTCAATTTTGTAAATAATTTTATTAAATATTATAATTTTATTATATCTTAAAAGTTTTGAGTACATAAAAATAAAAACAATCTACATATATTTCATATTGTTCAAATATATAAATTGTTTAAAAAATTAACAATGGATAATAATATAAAACTTTATTTCAAGTAAAATAATATATAGCTTTGTTTATGATTTACAGATCTATTTATCTATATTGAATCTTAATTCTATTTAGCTTAACAATTTTAATGTCAAACAAAAGTATGGCACTATATCTAAACACTTAATGATAAAGGGAATACAAAACTATTTTAATGTATAATATAATATAATGAATAAAATTTAAATTATGTGGGCAGACCTTAAATATCAATATTCTCTAATAACATGAAGTATAAATAAAAGAATATTTAATACAAATTATGATATAAATATAAGGTTTCAGACTTTAAAAAAAAAAAATTTTACATATGTTCTTAAATTGGAATAACATAACATAATAATTGAAACTTGTTGAAAATATCTACAAATTTATGGTTAAAGTTTTATGATTATCAAAGTAATGCTCTAGTAGACCTAAATAAATCTTAGTGTAAATAAAAAATATTTTATTCTAGACTAAAAGTTCAAGCATTTAATTGTATGATATTTAAGAATATCATTACATTAATAAAAGAAAAATATTTATAGATAAAACAAGAAACATTACAAAATTCAAGTATTAAACATAATTCAAGAAAGAACTAGAGAAATAATAACAAGAATTCATATTTTTTCTATTATATTATTCTTTCTAGACATTAGAGTTAAATGAATATCTTTTTAGGTCCAGCATAGTTTGGGAAAAGGAACTATAAATGGAAGGAGAAAAAATATATGTATATCAAGAATAAAAGAAGAAAGTGTGATTCTATAAAGTTTGATATTAGGATTGTTGATGATGAAGGGTAGAAAAAAATATTTTTATTTCACATGAATTAATACTTATAATAATATTTAATAGTTTTCATGAGTCATTAATATAAAATAAGTATTTCATATATGGTACACCAATATTAAGAAAAATGTAGAAGTAACAAGTAATATCACAAAAATACCAAATGATAAAATAAAGGATATAATTATAATAGAAAATAAGGAGAGTGTTATTTATCAATAGCATAATGAAATAGAAATGGAATAATAGTATTATTTTGTATTTTAAGCATCAACATGATTTGACCTAATTTTTTATATTGACTCTATTATGGGTATTTGGAAGAAGAAAAGTAATCTACTATTTATTTGAAGGCATTAAAGACTATTTGATAATCTAAGATGTAAAAATTGGAGAAGATACACAATCACAACAAAAGAAAAAAGAGTAAAGCTTTTGAGAATGCATTGAATTGACAACTACAAAAGACTTACAAAAGAAAGAGATACTAGAATAATAATTTTATATTCATGAGTATAAGGATGTTATCTGATAAGAAATACAATAAAGTAATAATTAATTCATATTAATATATTATTTTGAAAAATAAATTCATATTATTATATTTACTACAAAAGAAAGTAAAACAATTGTATATAACAAAATATTGAAGTTTGAGACAGCTGCTAAAATATATTTTTTCATGAAAATGGAAACTAAACATGACCCAATTCATATACTTTTTAAAACATTTTTTATTTCTATATCTTAATTCAAAAATTTAAAAATTCAATAATTAATAATCTTTATAATATATCTTAAAATTTTGAAATAGGTTTTCTAATAATATTTATAAAAGCTTAATAATATGTATATTAATTCTTTATCAAATTAATTTACTCCAATAATATATTTTGAAGAAAAATAGATAATTGAAAAACAAGAAACATCTTTGAAGAATGTTATAAATTCTATTTTTTGTCATGAAAATATGTCTCCAAAAAAATGAGCTTTCATTGGACTAAGAATGAAACATATAGAATACAAAATCCATTCTAAAGTCTATGAAGAATTTAGAGTATGTATCTATAATAATAGTTGTAGCAATGAGATATAATGGTAAAGATATATTTTATAAATTAATTGAAATCTAGATATAAAGATCACAATGTTTAAGTTAAACTTGAGTTAGAATCATTAGAGTTTTGAATGTGTCTAACTTAATTGTGAAAAGTAAAATTTCACTATAGAAATATATATCATTTAGATTCACTACACAATACATCCACTAAAATATATAATATTAAAATAGAATTTAATATGACTCCCTATATTCAAGAACAAGAAAAATAAGACCTACTGAATTTCCAGCAAACTACTTGTTGGGCTTTCCTACAGATCTGATTACCATCTAAAAGGAATAGAGGTGTTTCTACTCCATTGACAAATTTGGATTTCTTCACGCTTAAGTGAAGCTTTAGAGAATAGGGCTGGAGTTTAGACTGCGAGGGATTTAGACGTAGATGCATATTCATATGCATCGGGTATTCCTAGATATTTTCTTTGCTTTTTCTTGTTGTATTAACCAAGAATAATTAAACAGGTCTATGAAAACGACATGTCACAGGGTGACGAAGGAGGAGAGGGGTAAAATGTTGTTACAGGGCTCTCAATGTCCATTTTACAACTGTAATGTATTATATTTGTACTTGAGCCAGCTTTCTCGAAAGCTACCTGAATAGTTTGAGCTAGGAGAAACAGAGATGTACCGTCTCTCCAAACGAGAAAGTTGAATGATTCCGTCAACCACGTGGAAGTTGTTGATTTTCTGAATCGGAAAATAAGTTGATTCAAATTTCAAACATGGGAGCTTTCACGGATTATAAGATGGCAGGATGTTATCGAGTGCAATGGATTCGTACCCCTTTTGGGGACGGGTTAATCCATATTGCAGAGCGTTTCGGGAAAGATCTTCCGGTTCAAATCTGCAAGTGATTCGAAATAATTAGAAATGAAGGATTGCTTGCACGCGATAGTATCGTGTAAATACTGTAGTTCTGAGCTTTCAGATCGTTATAATGGTTTTTTCTGGTTATAATGGTTTTCTCAGCACGGAAGCATTTTTTTTGGCTTTTAGGAGCTCTGATAGTTTACTAATCATGGATTCCTAAGCCCTCGGTTACACAGTTACTAGTGCTTTGGCGTTTCGGTCAATGGAATGTTCACGTGAAGCATACTGTCGAGAGACAGAACTAGGGAACCGTATTCGAATATTATCACAGTAACAGGAAGAAGATTTATGCTAGTCCCTTACTTAGCCTTTTTAATGTCTATGTTAGGCTATTTAATTAACGTCAACGTTGGGTACGAAAGATAGAATCTCTGGGGGCGGATGACAAATCGATTCTCAAGACTGTTCGGGTAGCAGAGAAAGCAACTCATCGAAAAAATCTGTACACTGTTTTGTACCATTGCGTGGCACAGTGCTTAAGCTGTTGAATTGGTATGTTTTTTCCTTAAATCCATTGGTTGGATCAATTCACTGACGCTTCGAGCTGGGGTCTCAATTAGAGCTCATTTCGCAGAAAATGGTGAAAATTTGGAGGTCCAATCAATGACTATTTTTCTTTAAAAAAAAGAACATTTTTCGTTTTTTTTATTTCCCACTATTTATATTGCATTGTAAAAGCTACTTCAGAGCTTGAATGCGTAAAATTTGTAAACAATTATGATTAATCATACAGAACTTACCCCACATTGAATGATAATCTGTTGAAATCTAGAGTTGCGGTGAGCAATGCTGCTGGTTCTGCTTCTGAATCAGTGGTTTCCATGTGAAGTTGATGAGAGAAATTAAGTGGATACGGCGGCATCCCAACAAGTTATTGGACATGATTGATAGGAAATAGCTGCAATTTTTAAGCTCTGTGGTTATTGAATGAAGCGATGTTTATGCCTGAACTCAATGAACTGAAAGTGGCTGCAAGATCATGATCCCGCTGTGAGAAAGTCCTTCCATGTATTCCTCCAACTTGCACTCCACCAACGCCCAGAAAATCTCTGGTCAATCCATCTGCTGACCCATCTTCATTCCTAGCAGGATTACCCATGCCCATTGGGTTTCCTCCTTGTATCATCAACATCTCTTGTGAGCTTCTCTGGAGGGATTGCTCAATGCTCTCCTTGACAGGATTCATATTGGGTCTAGGAGGAATCATATTCATGGGTGAGAAGGTCCCACAATCTCCCATGTTTGCCCCAAAAGCAGACTGCATGGCATTCAAGCTGCCTGCTGTAGTGAGTCCACTGCCATCCCCAGATAAAGAATTCATCAGATCGTGAAGACCCACATTCTCTGATGACCTGGTGCTGCCACTGAATGACTGGGTACGTTGGAAGTTGGAACCGCCATCATGATCCATTGTCCCTTTCATGAAGGGATTTGAATTATGAGACCCCTGCAAGCTAGTATTAAGCATTGGAAGTGTTCCATGGCCTCTCTGGTGGTCTTCAGGTGTTCCTTGCCATGACAATCCCAGACCTACTGATGTAGAATTTGATCCAGCCATGCCGAATCCTCTGAGCAAGGACGAACTGCTGGACGTTGCACCCATTTGTGCAGCTTTCTGGAGCAAGGCAGTTGCAGACATTTGGGCGCTGTGCACATGCTGTTGACCACTGTAGGTCATAGAACTGGTATTGAGATTCCCGCCGTCATTCACATTATTGTTAGCAGAAGATGAGCTACTCATCAATCCAGAGGAAGTTGATAAGGAAAGCCGAGCACTAGCTGTGCTTCTGTCATTCCAGTTGTTGACTCCTGATCCTCCATAGTTTTCACTATTTCCACTCTGCTGTAGATTGTTGGAAGGAGCATTCATGGGGGCTGATGCGAAGAGATTTGAATAGAGGTTTCCCGAATTAGGAGTCATGGGCAATAAAGCCGATAAGGGCTTTGGGCCTTGAGACTCATCATAATCTGAAGACCCAAGCATGTTTTTGGCCGTCTGATTGAAAAACCCAGAAGCTGTCACGTCCATTGGATTCATATTACCCCCTCTACTGGCCTGTTGATCTCCTGGACCTTGTCCTAACCACAACGAGAGCCCAGGCCTAGACTTCATCTCCCCAGATGATACTGCATTGTTACCGAATGAATGTCTAAAGAATGATGGATTAAACTGTGTGTCTAAAGCATTGGCCACTCCAAGCCTTGACATATTACTTCTCCCAGGCGATAGAGGAGCCCCCATTACATGAGACATTGCAGCAACTGTTCCTCCCTGCCCAATGCCTAAAGGATTATGTATTTGGCCACCTTCTGTATTTATTCTTGCGCTTTCCTCGGCTAAGGCGTCGCAGAAAGCCCTGTGTGTGATGAAGCTGTCTCTCCTGTTCACAGAAAAGATGTACAAATTGAGGATCTCCCTTAATTACTGAAAGAATCTCTATGTCCAAATTTAGAATCCACAGTACCCTCATCTCGTATAGCTCAGAAATCATTCGATTTAAACACAAAATAATAAGAAAATTTATATGCGGAAATGAAGCCAATCATTCCTTGCCAAACCCATAAACAGTACTCCAAATTGAATGCATCAATAAATGCTGCGAGAAACCTAAATTATAACGAAGGAGTTTGTTTATACATTAGTTGGCAGCTGTGAACGTGAGAAAATTCTGGGTGGCATAATTTTACCAACTTCAGATGACAGACAGCATAACAGCGATGTCGGCAACATGTGGATCTATTTTACCATTCGCTTACTTTATAGAGCTTAAGATTTAATTTTGAAAGAAAGGCGACGAGCACTCATGTGGTAGACAAAAGCAGATTGGAGGTCACTGGATGTCAGTAATGGCTACGCCAAGGAAATTCGACAAATTTGCTAAGGAGACGAAGCTTTTCATCAAAATGTTCTGCTAGATTTTTCGTTTTTAGCTTCGTCATTTTATGAACTGTGCCGAGGGAAACTACTTAAAAGAAAACAGTCTGTAATCAAAGTTCACTGTTTTTAATCTAGGAATGATACTGCTAACGCCAAACAGATGATATGGAGAATGACGGCATAGATTTCGTCGGAAGACAAAAGAGGCTTACCTTGAGAATAGAGTTCCGCAGTCGCATCTGTACTCTCTGGTGCCGCAGGTTTTGGAATGGGCTTTCCAGTCGGATTGGACAGCGTATCGCTTGGAACACTTATCGCACTTCCATTTCTTCTCGCCGTGTTTCCGACAGTAGTGCTTTTTAATTCCGGTGAGGTCGCCGAGTGCCCTGGATGGATCATGGTGCACGCACGATGTCTCGGGGCATATGTACACTCTCTTCTTTATCTCCTTGCTCGTTCTTTGCCGCAGCTTCCATGGCAGATTATGCCCTCGCCTGTGAAGCTGCAGGTTCTGGTCGCGCTGGAACCCCTTGTTGCAGATTTCGCACACGAATCTGTTTGTCGCCATTAATGTCTTGGGCGACAAAGCTACAACTTCGGCTTCTGGGTCTGCAAATACACAGCCGCCGTTCAAATCTTCACATAAATATAATAGCCTGAAACTTCGAAGTTAAATATTTAGAAAGAGGGCGCGCAAGGATAATTACCTGGAGTGCCTGGAAGGTTCCGCTTTCTCTTTACTGGAACCGACTGGGTAGGGTTTGATGAGCCGCCTCCTGTAGGCAGCATGCTGTTATTTCCAGACGAAAAGCTCGCCTCGCCAGTCATATTGGACATTATTTTCACAAATTTCTCCCCAAGATCAACTCTGCCGGGGTTCGAACTTCGAATCTGTTCACGAAAGAGATTAAACAAGGAGATACAAAGAATTCTTTTACTTTTCCCTCAAGATAAACTTCGCCGGGATTCGAACTTAGAATCTGCTCACGAGAGAGAGTAAAGAAGAAGATACGAAGAATTCTTCTACTTTCTTACTCCTAGCAATAGGAAATCTTTACTATTTCCCAGATTTCCTACTTTAGATCGATTTGCCGCAGGCACTCGTTATACTTTAGCCGATTCTTCTGGCTCTCTGCAGCTCTAGGATTGGGTCAATAATGGCCCGCGGCAGGCCTGGGCCTCCCGCATCTTGAAAAGCTTACAATCATCCAACAATCCAGATCAATTATTTAGGGAGACAAACTGAAAAATGTTTTGCTGGTTCTGGGTGTGCAGAAAATCTCAAACAGGTATACCCTTTCAAATCCTCAATGGAAATGAATCTCAGGTTGGCAACAGATAAATGATCTAAATTTTGATTTTCAGGATTTCAATCCTTCCAAGCCTGTAAAGGGGTTTTGCGGATAAAACCAAAAAGAAAAGAGAGAAAAAGAAAAAGGTCGGTTACACACGGGGCCACCGCCCTGTACTCCGTCCTCCGCTTCAATACCTTCAATACCTTCAAAATTCAGATCATGTCAAGAAAAAACTGTTCCACTCTCAGACCAACTGAAGCAATTTTCAATATCAGGGACAGAGACAGAGACTTGGACTGTGTTAAGACTCTTTCCCTTGCCGACTGTCACAGAAACCAACAGAAACAAGATCAAATCAGGAAAATCCTTCCCAAAATTGGAACCCCAGATCGGGAATCAATACACGACTATTCCCCGACAGAAAACCAAGCAAAAAAACAAAAACGAAACTTGCAAACAACGATGAAACAGAAGCAGCAGCTGCAGCGGCATGAGCCGTTAAAACTTCCCCAACGAGAAGGAATGGAGTAGAAAGAATATATCTGCTATTTGTTTCTTTCCTCACAGTCCTCTTCTCTCTCTCACTGTAGTCACGAAATGGAATATATTTGTGTGTAGATATAGATAATTGCATTTCCCAGCACTAAAACCAAAAGGCAAAGCTCTAAAAGATGATAGTAAGTAACTAGTTATGGCATGATGATGACGATGATGAGGTCGTAAAGGAGTCTTCGCCTTTCCCGGAGGAATGATTAACCTATTATTAAGCCCACCTCCACCATGCTACATTGACGACCACATATTAAATAACCCCCCTCCCCCCTTCAAACCCTAGCTTCATTTAGTAAATAATACACGCGCGCTGTCCACTCAAATTTGACCAATTCTAACTTTCCAAAAATAAAAAATTAAAACTCTTTTTAAATTCAAGGAATGCTCACACTTGCACTTTGGGTGGGAAGTCAAGTTGTAGCAAGGTGAAAGCGAAATAAGTCAATTAGTTTTATCGAATTTTCACAATTTATTAGTTGATCACTTCATTATTCTTAGAGTTGGTTGTGTGTCCCCATTTTGCATCAACATTTCAAATCACATTCGCGAGTGACTAGCAATCTGGATGGGAACCTGAGTTGGAACATGAAATAAGCCGATTAATTTTATAAAATTTTTCCAATCCATTAGTTGATCACTTAGATACTTATAGATTTGATTGCTTGTCTCCTTTTTGCATCAGTCTTTTGGACCACAGACAGAGGTGACTACAACGGTCTGGATGGGAAGTCAAGTTGTCGTGTGGTGAAAGCGAAATAAGTCAATTAATTTCATCAAATTTCCACAATCTATTAGTTAATCGCTTAGTTGTTTCAGAATTTGATTGAGTGTCGCTTTTTTTGTAACATTTCAAATTACGCTCATGAGTGACTATGGCAATCTGGGCAGGAAGTCATGTTGGAGCGTGGTGAAAGTGAAATAAGTCAATTAATTTTATCAAATTTCCACAATCTATTAGCTAGTCTTTTATTTTCTTCTAATTTGATTATGTGTCACTCTTTTGCATCAACATTTTGTATCACACCCACGGAGGACTATGGTGGTCTAGGTGGGGAGTGAAGTTGTATCGTGCTTAAAGAAAAATAACTCAATTAATTTTATCAAATTTATATAACCCATTAGTTAATCACTTCCCTACATCTCGATTTGATTGTATGTCTCATTTTTGCATCAACGTTTTGAATTACATTTTGTGATCTTCCAACACTCTTACATCCTCATTATTAACAACAAGCGACTATGATACTCTAGGTCATAAGTCAAGTTGTAGTGTGGTGAAAGAAAAACAACTCAACTAATTTTATCAAATCTCTACAATCTATTAGGAAAGGAAAAGGAAAGGTCTTTTTATAGTCCACAACACCAGCCATATATTTTTGGGTCTACCTCGTACTCCTTGCGAGAGGTACATAATTGTGCAACAAACAAGACATACATACCCTGCCCCCCTCGTGGGATTTGAACTTGGGACCACTCTTCCAAGAGTACAAGTTCACCACTAGGCCAACTCAAGTTGTAAGGCCAACTTAGTTAATCACATAGTTACTCCTAGATTTGATTGTGTCTCTTTTATTGTATCAGCATTTTGGATCGCACTCTATGATTTTGTGACACTCTTACATTTTCATGATGAATGTTAGGTGAATATGGCAATTTAGGTGGGAAATCAAGTTGTAGTGTGGTGAAAGTGAAATAAGTTAATTAATTTTATCAAACTTCCACAAATCATTAGTTAATCACGATGCTTCTTGATTTTATTGAGTCTCTTTTTTGCATCAACATTTTGGACCACACTCTAATTGCTTGACACTCTTACATCCTCATGATGGATCTATGGTGAAAGCAAAATAACTGAATTAATTTTATCAAATTGTGAGAGTCCATTAGCAAACCACTTGGTTGCTTCTAGACTTGATTGCATGCCTCCTTTTTTACCCAACATTTTGGATCACACTTCAATCCCTTACATCTTCATGATGGATCTCGGGTGACTAAGGCGATAAGAGTGGGAAATCAAGTTGTAGTGTGGTGAATGTGAACAATCAATTAGTTAATTACTTAGCCGATTATGAATTAGATTGTCATTTTTTGCGTCAACATTAGACCTGTTATATAATCACAATGAATTACAAAATATGATCCTAAACATTAACACAAAAAAGAAATACAAAATCAAATCAAAAAATAACTATATAATGAAATAAATCAAACTGAACAAAGCCCAACTCTCACACAACTCTCCGGTACAAGTCATGGTAAATAATATATAAAAAAATTTGAAACTACCATCCAAGGTGCTCACACGTGTGGGAGCGCAGGCGGGGAAAAGAGTGGGCTGAGGACTCCTTGAATTTAATTGTGGCCGGAAAGGGAAAGGGACAGGCTGCCGCTTGGTTTAATGTGTGCGACTGCGCGCTATTTTTATATAGAGCAAAAGGAATAAGTTTGTTGGTTGGGATGAGGATAAGGAGAAGACGGTAAAACCATGTCGGGTGGGTGAATTTTTTGAGACCCTCGTCTTCGTCTGCTTGCGAGCTGACTTAAGGAAGAGTAAAAACACGCTCTCTCAACAAACATCTTTCAAACTTTTTTTATTTTTTATTTTTTACCTTGACCTATTCCCCACCCCATTTCCTCGGAAGGCCAACTTATGCCTTTTCCGCCTTGTATTTTACCTCGCTTGGCTCTATGCACCTTGAAATTCTATATTGCAATTTGATAGTAACATTCCTCAATAAATATATAAAAATTATTTCATTTCATCCCCACTGGAGAATAACTCAAATTCCATAAGCGTCCGACCATATACGACAATTACTCTCTCAATTTCAATGCAAATACATGTTGCTCTAACTAATGTGCTTTAAATACTATTCTTTCTCACTTAACAACACATTTAATTTGTTCACAACATGTTAACGATTATGATATGTCCAATACGGATCTCTAGACCGGGGAATAAATGAATCACCATCTTCATTTATTCCCCATTCTTTACGATGTGAACTGTTGCATATACACATTACATATATTCTCACCGAAGGGTGTATATACATTGCATATATTCTTCTTTCCTTACCCCGTCCTCGTTTGTTGGGCATGTGTTCAACAAACCGGCACCGCCAATACAAACCGTTCGTTGGGTATATACACATTACATATATTCTTCCTTGGGTATATACACATTACATATACTCTTCCTTCTTTCTTTCTTAGTCTTTTACAGTCAATTTGTCCATTTGAATTTCGGAATAACTGTTATGTGTTAACGTTACTTGTTCTGTGCGCACGGATTTACATCTAAACTATGTAACCGTTTATTACATAACAAAAGATTTTTTATTTGCTGCACTAATATTGTTCAGCTAATGTAATTTTAAACTATAAGATCAGTAATTTTTAAAGAGTTTTTTATGTGACTTCATCTCTCGTGACTAGAGCACAATATCGCTTAAGAATATGTTGGTTAGGAATGTTATAAATGTATTGTTAGGAAGGAGTTATTACATGGGAGGAGCCTATATCCAACGGTCCAGATGTTTTGAGGGGAACTATTCAAATCCTGAATCTGATAAGACGAATATGATAGAATTTCCATCTACATTAAGTAGTGTTTTTTAATGATAGGGACAATTTAGTGTTAAGAGCTGTAATTGTATGGATTGTTTCATGCGACACAATTATATTTTTCTACCTTCTTTATTGTTAGATATATTTTGCTTTCTTGTTAGAAATTTTTTTGCTTTCTTGTGTATCTATATCTATATGTCTATGTCTAAAAAAACTTTTTGTGTTAAAAAAAGACATGAAGAGTTTCATCAAAGGTAGAAGATTTATAATCTTGACTTCTTTTGATAATGATTCAAACCTACAATAATGATACAATCTCTAGCTACAATAAGTGTTTTTTTATGATAGGGATATCTTAGTGTTAAGAGTTGTAACTCTATGGATTTGTTTCATTGTACACAATTCTATCCTTTTACTCTTCTTTGTTGTTAGAAATTGTTTTCTTTCTTGTGTACTTATATTCCTATGTCTAAAAAACTTGTGTTAAAAAAACATAGTGAGGGTTTCATCAAAAGTAGAAGGTTCATGATCTTGACTTATCTTGATATTGATTCAAACCTACAATAATGATAGAATCTCCATTGGTAATAAGTGTCTTTTCACGATAGGGACAACTTAGTGTTAAGAGTTGTAACCCTATGGATTGTTTAATGCCACACAATTCTATCATTCTACCCTTCTTTATTGTTATAAATTGTTTTCTTTCTTGTGTACCTATATACCTATGTCTAAAAAACATCTTGTGTTAAAAAAAAACATAGTGTGGGTTTCATCAAAGGTAGAAGCTCCATGATCTTGACTTCTCTTGATAATGATTCAAACCTTTAGTAAGTACATACTTGTAAGAATACATGCCACATATATGATGGTAAAGTACATATAATTTTTCTTGTGATGCTCATTAATTCAACCATCTATTATACTTTTCATTTATGGACCTCAATTTTTCTGTACAATACTTAATATTACAAAGCATCTATAATGTTCAAGAACCACATAAATTAACATATATGGTAGGTGAACTCTAGTATTAATAGATACTCTCTTAAAACCCAAACTTCATATTGGAGAAATTATAATTTCAAATATGTGAACTAGGCCATCATGTGTAAGCTATTATGACTATGTAACACTATGCAACATACCACTTCTTATAGAACATATAAGAATGCCTAAAAAAATTATTTGTGTTAAAGAATCTTAGTGAGAGTATTATCAAATGTAGAAGGTTCATGATCTTGACTTCTCCTGATATTGTTTCAAACCTTAGGAAGTACATACTTGTAAGAATACATGCCACATATATGATGATGGTGTATGTACAATCTTTCTTTTGATGGGCATTAATTCAACCATATATTATACTTTTCATTTGTGGACCTTGATGTGTTAATGGATGAATGTGTTAATTGATATATTTGGTAGTTGAGTTGATGTGCTAATGGATGTTCTTTGAAAAATCAAACTTCATTCAGAGAAAATATAATTCAAAATGAGAGGACTAGTCTCTCTTCTATGGGCTATTATTATGACTAGGTGATAGCACATGACACACTATTACTTGTAGAATCTTCACGAAATGTTGATCACTTAAACCATGGTAAGTAGCGTACCAATTTCTTGATGGATTCAAGAATAACTATCACTTTGAGTATCAAATAATTCAAACTAAGGATTGTGCTAATACTTTTACAACACATGTAAAGTGGCACAAAACCAAGATAGGATGTTGTACTTTTAATCCTTATATTTCACATTCCATTGTGTAAATACATTTTTACATTAATCATGCATAACAAGGAAAATAATGTAGTAAAGAATATCAAGAAGACCAATGATTCAATAATGGATAATGCCTTGTGATTTTTTCATTCCTACATTAAGTTATCATCTTTCAAAATTTCACAGAAAAGGTCATTATTTGTACCTTTGAAAACAAACATCTTTTACAACTATACACAAAAGGTCAATAGTTGTACTTGTAAACAAACATTAGTGCATATAAGTATTTATAATCATCATTAAAATTCAAATATGTGTAGCAAAATGTGTGCTAAGGGTGGTACAAATGAGTTCATAATATAATCACAGAATTTGTGAACAAGTTGGCTCCCACAAAATGCACAGACATGGTGTCATGTAAAAGATGAATTCATAAATAGAATCATGATGTATAATATTTGCTAACAGTTTAACCCACATGATGTACATGCATTTAAAGTTGAGATTGAGATGATATTATGAAGCATAAGGAAACCATGCATTCAAGATCATATTGTTCCCCCATGAATATGCATACATGACCATGTATGTAACTAAGAGAAAATGAGATAATGATGTAAAATAAATTCATGTAGTTGTGAAAAACATGGTCCCATGTCATGATAATCTCCTTACACATGAGAATTAAAATTTTATTTATTTTATCTTCATCTTTTAGTACAATTATTATGGTATATATTTATAATATTCATTTCTTAGATACACTTTCATAAATATTATATTAGTTTTGTAAGATCAACTAGGCTTTATGTTGCATCAAGATTACTATTTTATATTACTTCAATATAACTTGATTGACTAATATAGAAAGTTTACATGTATATTAAAAATGTATTATGTTTCATACAGAAATATCTTCACAATTATTTTGATACTATAGCATAAGTCTCTCAATGTGGAAACTACTTGTTCAATGTGAAATGCATCGTAATATTAGACACTATCCATGCTTTCAAAAGTTATACCATACGATCAACATGTATAACTTGTCTTTTATATCCTCATTGAGACACTTACCAAACCAAGCTAGTGGGATATAAAAACTTAAATTATTTTAGGATTCTAATTAAGGAACTTGTAAACTAATGAAATTATTATACTAGAAATTCTTCTATACCAAATATCACAAAGCTATGACATGTTTATATTGGTGAACTTGGTACACATATCTATATATTCAAAAGTAAATTTTATCAATAGAGAAAAAGAAGATGCCTCAACTGCCCAATAAAATGTGAAATAGAACCATACCAACTAGGACAAACATTAGACTCCATATTGAGTTGAAATAAAATATTCAGTTCAATAATAACAACCCAAAGCTAACGATATGATCTTTTAAATTAATACATAGTGTCATATAGTAAATAACTAAAAATTAATGTATAAAATTGGATGAAATATTGGCAATTTTTTCTTATATATTTTTCTCCTTAATATATCTAAAGAAAAAATTGTTCACTTTTTCTCTGTTACCTATCCTATTGATATTCTCTCTAATTCTTAGTCTTTTATTTGGGTAGTTTTCAATATTAATAATGAGGTTTTAATTGACATTAAATACTCATCGAGTTCTAAATTATAATGATCATTTTGTAAATCATATTCCACCTTAGAAAATTCTCTTAAAGATTACTTTTAGTTTTCTTCCTAGTCAAAGCTTTCTTCCTGCCTAGGTTCTAGTATAGAACCATTGAACTCTTGGCATTAGTGTTCTATATTCAATGTATAATTTATCATTTAAAAACCATTTATTAATCTCTCATTTGGTGAAGAGAACCTCATTGCAATGGTCATCTTATAGTACTTTGTATTTCTAATAATTTTATCTTCTCTCTTAGAGAGTTTAGTTTTCTCAGTATTTGTCAACCTTTTTTTGATGGTGGGACAATGATAAAGAAAAAATAAAGAGTGGACTCTAAGATTTTCCCTATCTTTAGTTAAAATAAAATTAAAGAAATCCCTATTAGTAAAAAATTGATGCAATCTAGTATACATGTTCTATTATTTCCTTTTAAAAAGTTACATTGATGTGAACTAAATATTTTGTTTTCTCAAACTTTCTAGAGGATCAAAAAGTTTCAGTTTATTTATATTTTGTACAAAAAGAATTTTTATTTTCTTTACTATGCATTTATATCTCCTCAATTTTTTTACTTGTAGTTAAATAATGTTTAATAACTTTCCACAATCTAGATGATATTATGAAGGTTGCACATCCAACTCCAAAGTTCAATTCTCTACATATATTCATTCGGATAATCTATTGAAATTAGGCCAAACTCTGCATCTCCCTTTTCAATGGTAATCTAGAGTTGTCTATTGCAAGAGAATTCACTAGAGGTGGTCAAGAATTGAGACGGCCAAGTAGAAAGTAAATTTGACTAATGCTTAGTTAGGAGTTCTTCGAAACTTATCAATAAAATTAAGGGTAGATTTTGAAGAGAATTTAGTAGCTTTAGCCTTCTATAGATATGTAGCATTTGTTTTACAATGTTTAGATATCTCCTCCCAATATATTTCTTATCACAAATTTCCCCTCACATTTCAACTAGTGTACCTAAATCTCATGGGTAACCACCATTTAAGGTTCATTAGGGTTCCTAAATGTATCATAACATCTAAGAATATTACCATTTTTCTCCTTCTCTTAGAGGATGATATTGTAATCACCTAAAATTGGGCTAATAGAACCTAAGGCCTTATTTTCCCTAATTCGGGATAAAACTCCTAATTATGTTAATTTGATTCTTGATTATTAACATAATTAATTAAATTCAATAAAATCCATAAATTTCCTAATTCAAGCATTTATCATCAAATAATCAAGCAAAATCACTTTGATTACCTCTTAACCTAATTAATTAAATCAATCTCATTAAAAACATCGCTAGAGTAATTAATTAAAAGAAATAAATAAAACACTCCTAAAATGACATGTCACCTTAAAGGGGACAACAAAGACAATTTGAACCAATGGGAGTCAATCACATGGATCAAGAAAGGAAGCATCTCAACCACTCCTCATGGATGCATCTTGACCATTCAAAATCTCAAAGTTCTATAAAAGAGAAATTTTCAAATCTCCAATGGCTCCTAATTTTCTAAATTTTCTAATAGATAATTTGAATTCATGCTTTCATATGCTCATTTGATTTCATAGATAATTAGATCATATTCACACTTCTATTTTCTTAAAGGATAATAAATCAATGGCTATTTTGGATGAATTTGATGGTTTAATTGCATATTTATTTAAATATCTCATTCTAACATGCATTGTCACTGTTTAGGATCATAATCTGAGAGCAATCTTAAATCATTTGCATACTTGTGTTAGTTAGAGAGAAATAATTAGATTTTAATTGTTATTTTCTTTGATTGATTTTATCATACTAACAATTGATATAATGAATTATTGAAGTGTTGTGTTGCAGCTTCGTAGGTACATAATTCACACAGACATTTCTGGTGCCCAACGTGGGGCCAAACCCCAGAGTTTTGCCTTTTAAAACTAATTTTTGTCGTGTTTCTACCAACAAAGGATCACATATAGATAATTAGATTGCATCTAGGAAGAAGGCTCGCACCTGACATTTCCTGGATCACACCTAGGATTTCCTAGATCACATCCAGTCAGGTATCGCCTTTAGTTATTTTAGGATCACATATGGGATCCTTAATCGCATTTGGGAAATTGGATTGCATTTAGTCAAATTTAGGATCGCATCTGTGGATATTTGATTGAAATTTGATTTTTCAAATTCCTAATGGATTGATTTTGTATTTTCTATAGATTTTAATAGCCTAACAGTGGTTTGCAGGATGAATTGTTAGAGACATGATCATATGAGACTACTAATGGTTGTTTATAGGTTGCCTTGGAGAAATCAACTACACTTCATACTTTCATTTCTAGGAATTTAATACAATTTGAGGTCAATTTGCAAAATAACTAGAGGATTATGCTCTTTTCCCTTGAGGAAAATTAGAAATTCAAAAGTTAATTTTCAATTTGGGGTTAAACTGGGGTAATTAAACTTAAAGTTTGCAGGATGTGTCTTGGAAAGGTGATTTGAGATAGGAGATTATGTTATTCTCCATCATTGAGAATAAAAAATCAAGACCTCATAATCATTGATCCCATTTCTTTATTGCATACCTTTAGAGGGTCTGTCGATTGAGGAAAAATGCTCCTGGGAACAACCCAAATGGGGACAAGTCTTAAGCTGACTCTTCCACCCCACTATAAAATTTGATGATTCCTTGAGGTGAAAGCCTCAGAAGACATAATTGGTTTTGGCATTGGAATATTGAGCCCCAAGAGATTCACCATATCGAGCCCTGTTTGACACTTGAACTTGGCTAATATAGGCTCCAACATCCATTGTGTGTTGTTGGACTGTCATATTCTAAGAATTCATTGAGTGTGTTCCTAAGCTATTGAACAAGTGTTTCCAATCTCTACCTAGCATAAGGAAGGTTAGGTGTGTTTACTAAATATGATTGCTTGATGTGTTTTAATTATAAACCTTAGATAAATCCCTTAAATGAACAAACACCAAGCACTTTTAGACACCTACAAGTCCCTAGAATCAGATAGAGAATAAAAACTCTCCCGAAATTGACTGAAACTAGCATTAGATTGTCCATCAGAGTCTCGCATCAAGTATCATGTATCACACCCTGCATTCTAAGTCGGATCTAGTCAATCCTGAATCACATCCTGTGTAGACCATGTTTCCCGAGTTGCATCTGTGACTAAAGGTGAGTTAAGGGTCGTATCCCATATTCCAAGGTTGCATCAGGGGCCAAAACACTACAAGTTGCATTTAGAGTGTTGCATCTGGGACATAGAGCATTTTTGTACCTTTCAAAAACTAGATTTTTACATTTTTGGGTATCCTTTTTTGCATTTAGTTAGATTCTTCTTTCAAAAAAAATCTACCTACAATCCTAAGAGAGTTATTATTGGGCACATCTTGTCATCCTACTTGGTCTATCTTACATTTTTCAAATTGTGGAGTCTCCTTATCACACCAGCTACAATCAAGTTCCTAGCTCACTATCAGGGCACTCTAACACCCTTTGACAATGGAGCTTTCAGAAAAATCACAAATCCACTTGCATTTGGTTCCCAACTCACTATCAGGGCATTCTAACACCCTTTGACATTGGATCCTAAGACTTTCAAACCCACTTTTGCATCCTTGGACTCACAATTAAACATTTTCAAACTTTTAGACCCACTTTAATACAAGACACTCAAAATTCCTTAATCTAAGCTTTGATGGTTAATACGAGACACAAATCTTACAAAATTGAAAGGAATCCATTTTTTAATGAGGCACCATTAATCACATTTGAAAGAGGAGAAAATTCAAGACTTAACCCTCTATTTGTAGAAACACCTAGCAATACTCATACATGAACACCTAATACGAAAAACATGAATAACTAAGAAGAATTCCATTGGAATGAAATACACGATGAACAAGCTAACCAAGATGAGAGAAATAATCAAGAAGAAGCACAACACCAAGAAGCACATTATGATTTAGATGATGATGAAGATCCTACAAAACAAGAATATCAAAGAGCTTTAAGATGAAAAAGATTCAACAAGATCCTTGAGAGAACTTTGGAAGAAAATAAGGAAAAGTACTTTCCTAGAACTCATGTCTCAAGGAGTGAAGCTACCTAAGGACTACGACATAAATCAACTCAAACCAAAAAAGGATTTTAGTCCTATATCTATTCTAACATGACAACTACTGTCTATGCAAGAAGAAATCCAAGAACTAAAGAAAGAAAAGGACAAACCAATGAAACAATACTCCTTAGAGCACATTTTCCCTTTCCCTTTTGATATGGGACTAAAGATGATTCCATTTCCTCAACATGTTACGATTCTAAAATATGAAAAATACACCATAAATTCTAACCCTTAAGACCATGTGAGGGAATTTTGCACATCCAGTATGGAATTCATGCATGAAGAAATGTACCTTATGAGATTATTTCCATGGAGCTTAGGTGGACAAGCAATGGGCTAGTTCTCAAAATTACCTACAGGAATTAAATCATTTGAATAACTAGTGGAAAATTTCATTCAACAATACTCGTATAACATCCAACACACTGTGATGATGTTGGATCTATGCAATACCAAATAGAAAATGGGAGAATCATTCTTGACTTTCCTACAACGATGGAGGAAAATATTTGCACGATACGCTAGACAAATTCCCGAAACTGAAAAGATGGATATATTTATTAATAACTTGGTTCCTAAAATGAATTTCTCAATACAACTACAAGGTCCACCAACTTTTGATAAGATGATAGATAGTGCCATCAAGCTTGAAGAGGTCTTGATCAAGAAAGGGGAGATCACTATAAAAAAAGAAAATAAAGACAAGTACTATCCCACCAAAGATAAGTACAAATATAGAAACAATAATAAGAATGTTGTTAATGATAGAGTTGTTGATACTCCTAACACCAAACTAAAATTGAAATTTTTTAATCTCACGACAATACTCCAAGCAAGAAAGACTTCAAATTCTACAGTCACACCAATGGCTAACAAGATTTTCAATAAACCTACTACTTGAAAAAAGCCTTGGGCAGAAAGACCTAAGAGAATATTCACACCATTTGGAGATACGTTGGATGTGGCCTTTAAGTCACTATTGGACAATAAAATCATTACAATTCATGACTCCAAACCTTGGGAACCAGAAGTAAAACCAAGGTGGTGGAATGATAAATATTATTGTGATTTGCATCCCAATAAAAGACACAAAATGAATAATTGTATGAAATTAAGACATGTTATCCAAGATCTAATTGAAGAAGGAAAAGTTAAGGTGGATGGACATCATACAAATAACAATCATAAAGCATTTCATACTCCATTTCCTAGGTATCAAAAAGGAGAATCTTCCAAGAGTAACAAGGTCAATTATACATACAATGATAATGAGAATGTAATTCATATGGTGGAACCATGCAAACCCTCCATCCATGTGATCACTCTAAAAAGATTCCAAAATCAAACTGAGTCTTCTAATGTTGTAACAAGAAATCAAGCTAAGCTCACTCTCAAAGGAGCTTCAACATCAAACACACCGACTACATCAACAACATCTAAACAACTGGAATTACCTCCAAAGTTTAATCTAGTAGACTAGTTACAGTGCACGCCAGCTCAAATATCCATTCTAGAGTTGTTAAAAATCTTTCCTAGTCATAAGGAAGTTCTTGATCAAGCCTTGCTTAATACTAATGTGCTGAAAGATCTAGATGTGGATAGATTCCAAACTATGGTTGGTCACTTGAATTCCCCACATTACATATCTTTTTCTGAGGAAGATGATAAATCATTAAACCAGCCACATAACCAACCATTGCATCTAGAGGTTCTTATTCATAAACATCATGTCAAGCATGTCTTGATAGATGGAGGAGCTGGATTAAACATATGCACATTTAACTTGGTAAAACAATTGGGATTTTCTGAACATGCAATTGATCCTAGAAAAAAGATAACAATCAAAGCCTATGATGAAGAAGAAAGATACTATTGGGATATTTTCTAGGTTCTCTAAGAAGTTTTATTTCTGCCTCTTATTGACATTTGAGTTGTGCCCGTGTCTCTTTTACTTCATGTGTCAGTGAAAATTTTCTAAGGGGTCCAAGTCTTGAAATAGTCATGTGCCAAGAAAATGTCTGCATTTCTTTACCTTGGGTCTTGTTTGCCTGTGATAACATTTTATTATTGAAAATGTTCTTAGTCATGCCCTAGATCTTATGTTTTGAAGTTACATTTTTTGGGCACTTAAGTCCTCAGTATGCACGTGGCTTTTATCTTTCCCTTTGTGTCTCTTAATCTCGCAATGAAAGTGTTAAGTCATTTTTTATTCGGAGAATGGGTGACGAGGTTAAGAGCTTAACATGTCTTAACGTTATCTCTTAATCTCCAAATCACCGGTGGCTAGTTGAAATATCTAGCGATCCTGCAACAAGGCTTTCTCCAAGTCTCATAATTTTCATCATTTATGTCTTGGCATTCAGTGATCCAGTGTGATGATTATCTCCCAGTCTCTTAAGATAACTGTTAAAGTTCAAATGATCTGAAGATCTGGCAAAAAGGTTTAAGGCTTAGCAGTGTGCAATTATCTCTTGATCTCGCAATTTCACAACAAAGTTATGAGGCATTCAATGATTAAGCAGCCGCCATTGATGCAGGTCTTGGACGATGATTGTTGCTAAATCTCAAGATAAAGGTTGGTTTAAATGAAACATTCAGTGAAGGAAGGATATCTTCGAATCTCAGTAGGTATGCAATGCTAAGTCCGACAAATGAAAGAAAAGAGAAATCCGACAGCGGTGTTAGGTCTTTCAGGCCTAGTCAGTAAGTAGTGAAAAACCTGACAGTCATTGGATGCTTCAGCAAAAAAGGATCAAGGGCTAGCATTTAATTTCAAGAATTGGCCGAGGTTAAGTAGGGTAAAAGTACAAACCTGTGTCACACTTTTATAAAGGAAAAGGTCGACAACATGCAAAATTTTCAACTTTAACGGCATAAAAGTGGTATTTGTGTTTAGAATTTGAAGATGATATAAACTAATGAAATGTGTAAAATTTGATGAAGTTTATGCTTATAATTTTTCCAAAAAATTTTGAACAAAAATTGATATGGTTTTTTAATTTTTGAAGTCCATTTTTTTATTGTTGAAATGTGCTGAAAATCTAGGGTCTAGTTCCCATAGAAAAACTATATGCAAATAATATTTTTTTCCTCTAATTTCAAAACATGTTTTAGATGACATGTATAGCTAGTGCATAAAAAAAGAAAAATTGGATTTCGGTATATATTTTGTCTGTTATAACTATCCAAAGTCAGTGTTATCTGAAATTTATAGTTTTTTGTTCCCACTAAATTTTCCCTATCAAATCTACACCATTTTAAAAAAAAATTATATATTCTTGAAGAGGACTCTCTCCTCTATTGTTAAATATAAGGTTTAAATTTTTCTGACCTAATTTGCTATTTTTATTTTTTTTCAAATGAGCGTGTTCTTAAATATTAAAATACCTACTTGAAGTATTTTCAACTTATAATATATTATATGAAATCAAAACGTAATAAAAATTACATGACCATAATCTTGACTCTGAGCTCTACAAAATAGTATTTTTAGATTTTCAAGAAAGTTAAATTTTGATAGAGAATTGAGATCCAGAAGTGAGAACTTCTAATAGTCACATTTTTTTGCTTTTTTGGCTACCACATGGGATTTGACATGGGTTTAGCCAAATAAGTTCCAGCCGGAATGGGTTCGCTCAAAACTGGTTTGACCGAAATTGGTTCAGTCGAACCCATGGGTAACCAAACACGGTCCCGTGGATGACCATGCCCCTCGAATCTCATATTTTTAAATACGATTTTTTAAATTAAAATAATTGAGAATTTTATAAAATCCAGCCAAGAATAAATGGTTTGTTAAATCAAATCATTTTTTATAGAGTTTTAATAGTTTTTTCAAATTTATTAATTATTTTAAATTTTATTTTTTTAATTAAAATAATCTTCAATTAATAAGTTTGAATTATGAACTCATTAATATTATTATTATTTTTTTTGGGAAGAATTATTTTTTGAATTAAATAATTTGACAAATTGATAAAATCCATCAAGAATAAATGGTTTTTTAAATAAAATCATTTTTTATAGAGTTTTAATGGTTTTTTTCAAATTTAATAATTGCTTTAGTTTTTTTTTTTGTTTTTAATTAAAGCATTGTTCAATTAGTGCTAAAATTGAAGCTAAAGTAGTACTTGAATTATATGGTTTTGTGTTGGCAGGTGAATTGAAGCTCTCAATTTGAATAGTTTTTGCAGGTGAATTGAAGTTCTCGATCTAAATAGATTTTGCAATGGGGAATAAAAGGAATAGAGCAAAAGAATATGATCGAATAAGGGATGACAAAATGAAAGGTCATTCAGAATGTAATCAAGATCAACCTGTTGAAGTTCAAGAACCTATTGAAGTTCAGGAAGAACCTATTGATATTCAAGAAGATGCAATTCAAGCAAGAGAACAAATTAGTAGTTCTGGAGGTGGAAATATATCTTTTTGCATAGGCAATTTGATGGTGATGAATGAGGATTCACTTTTCAATCAAAATTCATCTAAACAAATGTTATCTGAAAGTACAATTAAAACCCATTGCAAAAAATCTGGGATGAATATTTTAAAAATAAAAGTATGGTTGGAAGAGCTCAATTATTTGTTAGGCTATTCAGGAAAAAAGAAATGACTCCTGTTTTGGAGTTGTTGGGTGTTGATAACATGAAAAACTTAGGAGACAATGTAAATCAAATAATAGTTCAAAATTTTCAAGATGCATTGAACAACATTAATAACTCAAGTCGAGGAGCTGATTTAAATGTTGCACGTAGAGCATTGATGACTACTTTATCTAGTACGAGGTTGACACAGAGAAAGCAAGTACATGCAATTTCTAATTTACTGAATGTATCTAGAAGAACTATTCAAAGATATATCAGGAAGAGAAATATGTTAGATGAAAATATTGAAAAAAAATGGGTAAATATTTGTAGGCTTCCTTGAAAAGACAAAATTTTTGAAGATGCAAAAAAGTTGGTCGTTGAATATTGGACCACTCACTCATGTTTCTTCTAATAGAAGGGATACAATACAGATGAAAGATGAAGAGACTGGTATGAAAACTAAACATCCAAAACATTTTATAGATACAACACAAAGTGAATTATTTGAAGCATTCAAGTAAGAATTTTTAGATGTGAAAATATGTCAAAGAATGTTTGAAAGGTTGCACCCTTGCTTTGTACGCATAAATAAGGTTCATGAAACTTGTTGTTGTCAAAATCATGTTGAGTTTCATCTATACAAGTGCAATCATATAAAATAGTTATGGCAGTTCTTGACTCAAATATGGTCATCCCTAGAAGTACGACACAATTTGTGAAGTTTATTTTATGTGATAAATTAGAAGATTCAGATGAGTTCAAAGTATAGTTTATAAAGAATGCATGCAATGATTGTGGAGATTTGCATAAATTTCCATTGCAAATTGAGAATATTAATGTTTCAACACCAGTTTTGTGGAAAAGATTTGAATATGAGACATATCGAACAAAGATCGGAGATGAATCCAAAAAAAATGTATTGAAGGAGAGTAAATTTCCCTACCTTGATTTTATGACCCAATTTATACTCTAATTAATCCACATATCCATCATTGTCATGGTGCATGATGGCAAGCTAAACAATTTCATGATTCCAAAGATTATTTTCCACCTGGTTGTATTCTTTCAATTGTAGATTTCTCTGAGTACTATACATTTTCCCCTCAAACAGAGCTTCAAGCTCAATATTATCATTCTGATCAGGTTGCAATATTTGTGCAAGTGACCTATAGACATGCACAATTTGATTTGGATGAGGTAGAAAGTACTGATCCAAATGAACACATTATCATCAAGGAGGTTCATTTCTATATCAATCATGATAATATTCATGATAGGAGCTATGTGCCTCATTGTTTTGCAATGTTTTTTGAAGATATTGTGAATCACAGGATAAAGGATTCACAACACTGGATTTGGTCTGATGGTTGTGCAGGTATGTCTATAGATACTTTAGTTTATTTTCATTGTCATTTAATTATTTGTTAAATTATTAAAGGATGACATGTATGTATGCATGTACAACTTAATTTTGCAAGACAATTTAAATCTGCAAAGGCCTTTAATTGGCTAGCCATGCAACATGCTAGACACAATGTTAAGTTTTTGTGGAACTTCTTTGAAAGTGGACATGAAAAAGGAGAGCATGATGGAGTAGGAGCATGTGTGAAGTGTGCACTTCACCAACATGAACTTGCAGGTACAGGTAACATGATAGAGAATTCAAAGAAAATTTTTGAATGGTGTCAAAGTCATTTTGCTTCTCGGGACACCAAATACAACAAACGTTATTTTTTGGAAGTGAAAGGTAATTTATATTTTGTTGTAAAATTTTAAATTAAATTTTGATTTTGTGTTCATGTCTATCTTTTCATAATTATTGATCTAAAAATGTGCAACTTTCATTTCATATTTGTAATAGATATAGACTTATCTAATCCTTATAATTGTCAAAGAATTGTTGGTATTAGAAGTTTACATCAATTGATCACCACAGGACAACACAAGCCTCTTTTGATTCAAGTAAGATAAAAATCATGTTTTTGTGCTCACTGCATTAAGGACAATCCATTGAGTCAATGTGAGAATATTTCAAATGGATATGTTTCATGATGGGACATGAAGGAGTTAATCAGAATGCCTCCTTATGAAGATGATGACATTAACATAAATATTCATGATCCTATATATTCAGTTTATTATGAGTGTGTTTCTGATTTAGTTGTTATAGGTCCATGCACATACATGTTCTTTTATTTATTTTTAATTTATCGTACAAGTGATGTTTAATTTTAATAGAATCCATTTGTATAGGTAATATTTTTGTTGTAGTTGCGGATCCTGACAATGCAAAAAGTGTAGATTATTATCTACTAAGATGCACGAAAGTAAAATACAAGTTGACAGAACAAACTTTAGATGATGATGGATAGACATATCCAATTGGTTCAGTTGTTATTGAAGGAACCTATTATCAGCAAATAAAGGTCGACAGAAATGGTGTCCAATTTATTGAATACATGTGTGGCCAAAAAGTTCTACATTAGAGTCACTTGGTTATAGCAACAAAGTTGCAATTCGAGACATTGCAAAAAAGAGGACATGGCAATCAAAAGTGGAGGTTGTCTATTTAAGAACATCAAAAACTTTTGGAGATAATAAAATATAGAGGATCTAGACTATATGTATCAGGAGCTTTAGAATAAACTTCCTTTTGTAGCTCTTGTACTTTCATAT
>BSBK01010596.1:0-5000 GCA_027943335.1 Chamaecyparis obtusa | reverse complement strand
GCAAACCATGAAGTCTCACTACTTCTCTGAAAAATAATTCTGCTACATGAACAGCCTCATTTAGTCTTCTTGCAGGGAATGAAATGTTTCATCTTCGAAAATCGGTCAACTACTACAAAAATTGAATCATGTCCCCGCTGTGTCCTTGGTAAACCAAGAACAAAGTCCATACTGATATCCTCCCAAGGCTTCTCTGGTATAGGTAATGGCTGATACAACCCTGTATTTTGCTTCACTCCTTTCGCCATCTGACATACTTTGCAACTCTGTACAAACTTCTTCACATCTTTGCTGCAATTGTGGCCAATAATAATTCTCACCAACCAAAGCAAGGGTTTTATCACGACCAAAATGTCCAGCCAATCCTCCACTATGCTTCTCCTTGATGAGATTCTCCCTCATAGAACTTCGTGGAATGCACAACTGACTCCCTCTAAATAGCATATCATCTTGGATGATAAAATCCAGCCACTTCGTCCTGTCTAGAGTAACAGGTTCTGTACAAGCCTTCCAAGCTTCACCAAAATCAGGATCCTCTGGATACAAATTCTTGAGTTCCTTGAACCCAACCACCTCAATCTGCATCTCTATCAGCAATAGTTGCCTTCTGCTAAGAGCAACTGCAACCCTATTAGACTTTCCACTTCTGTGTTTCAAAACAAATGTATAACTCTGCAAAAAACTCAACCCAATTTCAAATGCATTTGATTCAATTTTCCTTGACTATTCAAATATTAGAAAGCTTGATGATCAGTATACAAAACAAACTCCTTAGGAAGTAGATAATGTCTCCACTTCTTTAATGCCTGAACTATAGCATAAAATTCCTGATCATAAATAGAATATTTCCTCTTGGCATCATTTAACTTCTCACTGAAATAAGCAATAGGTTTACCTTCTTGGCTCATAACAGCTCCTATGCAGTACCACTAGCATCACAATCTACTTGAAACACCTTATTAAAATCTGAAGTGCTAAAAACAGGTTGTTCTGTAACTTTTTGTTTCAACAATTGAAAACTCTTTTCTGCCCCATTAGTCCACTTAAATTCTTTTCTATCCCCTCTCATTGTTTCAGTCAAGGGTCCACAAATACTGCTAAAATTTCTGATAAATTTTCTGTAAAAGCTAGCTAGACCATGAAAAGATCTTACCTCAGTAGCATTCCTTGGAGTAGGCCATTCAAGGTAGCCTGTACCTTCTCTGGGTCCATTTTTAGACCTTCTGCTGAAACTACAAATCCCAAATACACTAACTCTTTCTTCACAAAACTGCACTTCTTCATAATTAATCAACAATTTCTTCTTCTCTCAACTTCTCAAATACCATACGAATATGCATCATATGCTCATCCAATGTCTTACTAAAGATCAAAAAATATCATCTAGGTAAACAATGACAAACTTGCCCAGAAATTCTTTCAGAACCTCGTTCATGAGCTGCATGAAAGTGCTCGGTGCATTGGTTAGCCCAAAAGGCATGACTAACCACTCATATAGTCCTTCCTTTGTCTTGAAGGAAGTCTTCCATTCATCTCCTTCTCTGATCCGAATTTGATGATATCCACTTTTCAAATCTATCTTTGAGAAATACACAGCTCCACTCAAACAGTCCATAATATCATCCATTCGTGGCAATGGAAACTTGTACTTGATTATGATCTTGTTTATTGCCCTAGAATCTTTACACATCCTCCATTCTCTATTCTTCTTTGGTGCTAATACTGCTGGTACAGCACAGGGACTCAGACTCTCACGGATCAATCCTTCTGTAACAGTTCATGTACTTGTCTGTTCAACTCTCACTTTCTGCAGGTGTCATTCTGTGTGCTGCCTTATTCGGCAAACTCTCTCCTGGGATCAAGTCCATCTGATGACTGATCTTCCTGACTAGTGGTAATCCATCAGGCACGTTATCAGATACAATATCTTGAAACTCATTCAACAAATCTACAACTTCTACAGGAACATCTTCTACTTCCTCTTTACCAGCTTTTGGAATTAAAGCAAAACATACATGCTCATGTCTCATACCATCTAGGAAATTTCTTCCATCAACAAAAGTTATCCTTGCATTACCACATACCTTTTCTTCAGTCTCCTTCAATGGTTTTAGTTTATGTCGTACTCTATCCTTTGTTAGGGAATAGGTATTCGCACGGACCATCATGTACAGCACATCTGTCAACCTGCCATGGTCTACCCAACAACATATGACATGCATCCATAGATATGATATCACACAATACCTCATCTTGTATCCCGCCATTCTTGAACTTCACCAGCATTGTTTATTGACCATGACCTTGTGGTCATCCTGTACCCAGGCAATCCGATATGGATGTGGGTGTTTCTGTCTCTTGAGCTTCAACTTTGTCACCATCTCTTCTGACATCCAAATTGTCAGTGCTTCCACTATCAATAATCACATCACAACATTTACCTTACACACTTGCACCTGGTGCAAAACAGGCTCCTTCTTTGCTCAGGTTCATCTCACCACTCAACAGGACTCTTCTGTTACTCAACATTTCTCCTCTTTCAGCATCTTCAGAATTTGATGATCTGGCATCTTCATCTACATGTGCAACTCTGGCCTAGCCTTCATTTCTCCTGTCTATTCTGCCTTGGCGCTGAGGACATTCAAATGCCCTATGACCTTCTCTCCACAGTGAAAACATGTTCCACGGAAGCCACCTCTTCCAGATCTTTGTCCTCTTCCTCTCCTCTCTGATCTCTATTATTCTGATCCTGGAGCGATTGGAATTATTTCCTCGCTGATTCTGACTACTACTGGCCTCATCCTTCTTTTTCGGATCCTCATTTCGGCCACCATATGACCGTCCCACCAGATCGTCCACCGCGACCTCTTCCATTTTGTCTGCTCTCAAACTTCTTGTTCAAGCTTTTCCTCTACTTTTAGGGCAAACTGGTATGCCTCTTCAATACTGTTCATTCAAACCAGATTCAGCTCCTCCTGAATGCTTGGCCTTAACCCAATTAAGGTATGCGGCAACTTTCTCCTTATCAGCTTCTGCGTGGCCTGTTCTGATGAGAAGTCGATAGAACTCCTCTGTATACTCCTGAACAGATCTTCCTGCTTGCAACTTTCTCCTTATCAGCTTCTGCGTGGCCTGTTCTGATGAGAAGTCGATAGAACTCCTTTGTATACTCCTGAACAGATCTTCCTGCTTACTTCAAACTCTACATTTTCTTCAGTAGGTCAAGCTCATAATCAACAGGAATGAACTGCCGCTTCAATTTATCCACCATCCGATCCCATCTCGTGATTTTCTTCTTTCTCCTTCTATTTCACTCCAACTGAATCTCTTGCCACCATATCTTCGCATGACCTTTCAGTCTGGCTTTTGCAAATTTGACCCTATCAGGATCCTCAACATCTTCATACTCAAAATATTCTTCACATTCATTGATCCAGTCGATCAATTCCTCTGGGTTAAGATTACCAGAAAATGTAGGAACCTCAATCTTAGGTCTTTTCCCAATCTTGGAAATCGCCCGAAAAAGTCTTTCTTCCTCCTGGTTCACAATTTCAGCTTCTCCTTCTTGATATTCTTCTTCGGCTTCATCCTGGCTTTCATCTCTGACATTAAGATTCATTCCTTTGTGAATCTCTTCTTGCAATGCTCGCACTTGTCTCTGCAGCTCTCTAACCTCAAGTGTTACAACACCAGCTCTTCCGCCACGTTCCCTTCGTGGAGGCATTTTCGTGATGCGCGCTGAAACCCTAGCCACGGTCCTGGTGCAAACTGTCTCACAGTCGGTGATCTGTTTACACACTCAAAAAATCCTGCTCTGATACCACCTGATGAAGGGTGCTCCCCTTAATACCACAAACACATAACAGAAATAGAGAAACAACAACAATATGCAAGAACAGAAAATTGGCTTCTTATTATCTCCACAAATGTGGAATTACAAACTTTCAGAATTACAATATGCAAAGCCACATGGGCATTCCCTTACAATATTCTGTAGGACAAAGCCTCGAGCTATTACCCAGATCTACTACCTAGAACTATTCTGAACTGCCTAAGACAATAATATAGCCTTCCTTATATAGGCAATTTTTCCACCGCCTGGGAAGGTTCCAGAATTTTTAGCCAATAAGGCCGACCAAACTTAGAATTATTTTATTTTACATTTTATTACATCATAGTCGGCTCAAGATAACCTTTGAAACCCGAACATAAATTTTGAAGAAAATTATTTTCCGCCATTTCAGGTGACCCAACTTCCGAAGACCATAAGTCATCACCAGTTGACCCGATCGGCTATTATAACCCTATTTCGGAAATGCCACGAAGCGCTCTACAGGCTTGACCCGCGCAAGCGCCCGTCACCCAAATTTTTGACCTCATCCGGGGCCTCTAAAGCCTTCAAAACTGAGTTCAAAGTTTCTGTACCCTGCTGCCAATACCGAAAATCTTCAATATCTTCCAATATACACTTGATCTGGCAATGAAACTTTACTGGCAGACTTATATGACCAAAATGAACCTCCAAGAAAGAAATCAGATCATTCTGAGCACATATGAAAATTACCAAAAATAGTAACTTTCCACAAATAGCAGCTCTGCACAAGATAGCCTTTATTGAATTCAAAAATAAAAATATTTTTGGGTGATGCAAGATTGCTTTTACACCCAGGATGCTCCTGCATCAATATATATATATATATATATATATATACATACATACATATATATATACATATATACATACATACATATATATATATATATATATATACACACACACACACACACACATATATATATATATACACACACATATATATATATACACACACATATATATATATATACATATACACACACACACACACACACACATATATATATATATATATATACAGATATACATATACATACATATGCATATATACATACATATACATATATATGTATACACACACACACATATATATATATACATATATATGTATATATACATATAC
>BSBK01010595.1:62500-95911 GCA_027943335.1 Chamaecyparis obtusa | reverse complement strand
TTTGGCAAACCATGTAGTCTCACTACTTCTCTGAAAAACAATTCTGCTACATGAACAACATCATTAGTCTTTTTGCAGGGAATGAAATGTGCCATCTTCAAAAATCTGTCAACTACTACAAAAATTGAATCATGTCCCTGCTGTGTCCTCGGTAAACTAAGAACAAAGTCCATACTGATATCCTCCCAAGGCTTCTTTGGTACAGGTAATAGCTGATACAACCCTGTATTCTGCTTCACTCCTTTCACCATCTAACATACTCTACAACTCTGTACAAACTTCTTCACATCTTGCTGCAATTGTGGCCAATAATAATTCTCACCAACCAAAGCAAGGGTTTTACCATGACCAAAATGTCCAGCCAATCCTCCACTATGCTTCTCCTTGATGAGATTCTCCCTCATAGAACTTCGTGAAATGCACAACTGACTCCCTCTGAATAGCATATCATCTTGGATGATAAAATCCAGCCATTTCATCCTATCTAGAGTAACAGGTTCTGTACAAGCTTTCCAAGCTTCACCAAAATCAGGATCCTCTAGATACAAATTCTTGAGTTCCTTGAACCCAACCACTTCAATCTACATCTCTTTCAGCAATAGTTGCCTTCTGCTAAGAGCATCCACAACCCTATTAGACTTTCCACTCCTGTGTTTCAAAACAAATGTATAACTCTGCAAAAACTCAACCCATTTCAATGCCTCTGATTCAACTTTCCTTGACTATTCAAATATTGCAAAGCTTGATGATCAGTATACAAGATAAACTCTTTAGGAAGCAGATAATGTCTCCACTTCTTTAATGCCTGAACTATAGCATAAAATTCTTGATCATAAATAGAATACTTCCTCTTGGCATCATTTAACTTCTCACTGAAATAAGCAACAGGTTTACCTTCTTGGCTCATAATAGCTCCTATTGCGGTACCACTAGCATCACAATCTACTTGAAACACCTTATTAAAATCTAGAAGTGCTAAAATAGGTTGTTCTGTAACTTTTTGTTTCAATAATTGAAAACTCTTTTCTGCCCCATTAGTCCACTTAAACTCTTTTCTATCCCCTCTCATTGTTTCAGTCAACACTAATACATTTGGGGGCATTTTGCGACGGCTATGTGTCGCAATAGCAACACCCAGAGACGTCGCTATTTTTTAGTCGCAAATTGCGACGTCTATGGGTAGCCGTCGCAATTGCGACACATATCCCGTCACAATGTGACTAAGATTTGTTAGCGGCATGGGCATCGCCCCCCCGTCGCATGGCTTCGGAGAGCCGTCGCAATCGCGACGGACCTCCCAAGCAATTGCGACGGGTGCCTGCATCGCATTGCGACGGGTTGCCATCGCAATTGCGACGCCCGTGGGTGGATTAAAAATAAATAAATTATTTAATACATTGCTAATGAACCACATTAATGCTTTTTTCTTTCAACAAATGAGGACAGCCACTGTAAAGACAACATGATAATGTACACTCACTGTAAGGACAGTCACAAATGAGGACATCTCACAGTGACTGTCCCTAGTGTAATTGCCACTTGAATGTATTGCTATTCAGCCACATTAATGCTTTTATTCTTCAACAAATGAGGATAGTCACTCTAAAGACAACATGATAATGTACACTCACAGTGAGTGTACATTATCATGTTGTCTTTAGAGTGACTATCCTCATTTGTTGAAGAAGAAAAGCATTAATGTGGCTGAATAGCAATACATTCAAGTTGAAATTACACTAGGGACAGTCACTGTGAGATGTCCTCATTTGTGACTGTCCTTACAGTGAGTGTACATTATCATGTTGTCTTTACAGTGAGTGTACATTATCATGTTGTCTTTACAGTGTCAATATATGCATTATTACTTAAACTGAAGAGTACTCTAAATAATATGTCATTGTGGAGTTCTGATTGCTTCCAATTTGATATACGCTTGTTCTACTTATGTATCCAGCATCATGTAAGAAAAGTTGATGCTTTTAAAATAGATTCATTTAGCCATGAAATGCCTGTGCATGTTACATACAAGATTCCAAGGCCCAAAACTGATTACTCATTATAACTCATGTACAGAATGATAATCAACCACAATGAGGCATGCGTAGGCACTGCTTAGATTTTGAGGCATCAGAAGCTCGTAGAAGAAACTTGACCAATGGCTCATGGAATGCAACAAAATTATTGCCTAAAACAGGAGCATTGGTAACCACAGATGATGGTTTTGAAAAGAACACTTCACCATCAATGTCACGTGAGGGAACTGCAATTTCTGATGGCAAGTAACTTGTAGTATATAAGAGAGATGCAGGTACAGATGCTGGGAATACATTGCTAATGAACCACATTAATGCTTTTTTTCCTTCAACAAATGAGGACAGTCACTTTAAAGACAACATGATAATGTACACTCACTGTAAGGATAGTCACAAATGAGGACATCTCATAGTGACTGTCCCTTTTGTAATTGCCACTTGAATGTATTGCTATTCAGCCACATTAATGCTTTTCTTCTTCAACAAATGAGGATAGTCACTCTAAAGACAACATGATAATGTACACGGGCTGTAAGTGTACATTATCATGTTGCCTTTACAGTGACTGTCCTCCTTCAAGTGGCAATTACACAAGGGACAGTCACTGTAAAGGGCAACATGATAATGTAGAGAAACGTTGTCATTTGTATTTTCAACAGTGCTGAGAGAGATTCCCTCTGCGAAATCATAGCTACAATTTCTGAGTACGTTGGGTTTATTTTTCTTTTGTCATTATTATGTAATCTGGTATTCAGCTGTTACAGAGCTAAAATACCCAGAAATGAGGACATATCTATGTTGAATTTATTGTTAGCAGGTTTGGTTATTTAGAAGTTTAATTTTATTTGTTCATCTTTCAAGCACAAACATTTTGTGGACCGTAACATCTTCATTGTTTCGGGTATGCAATGAAACAGCCGTAACTTGCAACTACCTTCATGGTACTTGTGTACATTATCATGTTGTCTTTACAGTGACTGTCCTCATTCAAGTGGCAATTACACAAGGGACAGTCACTGTGAGATGTCCTCATTTGTGACAAGGACAGTCACACATGAGGACATCTCACAGTGACTGTCCCTTGTGTAATTTCCACTTGAATGTATTGCTATTCAACCACATTTATGGGCCCATTTGGACCACAGCACACAGTAGCATCTACAAAGAAGAATATCCCAGGTGTAACAAGTTGTAAGAATATACCAACAGTTCTAAGAAGTTCCCTAGCACATAGTAGCATCTACAAAGAAGAATATACAACATGAGGGAAGCCACTGTAAAGACAACATGATAATGTACACTCATTGTATGTGTACATTATCATGTTGTCTTTACAGTGACTGTCCTCATTCAAGTGGCAATTACAGAAGGGACAGTCATTGTGAGATGTCCTCATTTGTGACAAGGATAGTCACACATGACGACATCTCACAGTGTTCAATTGTCCCTTGTGTAATTTCCACTTGAATGTATTGCTATTGAACCACATTAATTCTTTTCTTCTTCAAAAAATGAGGACAGTCACTCTAAAGACAACATGATAATGTACACTCATTGTAAGGACAGTCACAAATGAGGACATCTCATAGTGACTGTCCCTTGTGTAATTGCCACTTGAATTACACAAGGGACAGTCATTGTGAGATGTCCTCATTTGTGACAAGGATAGTCACACATGAGGACATCTCACAGTGATCTATTGTCCCTTGTGTAATTGCCACTTGAATGTATTGCTATTGAACCACATTAATGCTTTTCTTCTTCAACAAATGAGGACAGTCACTCTAAAGACAACATGATAATGTACACTCACTGTAAGGACAGTCACAAATGAGGACATCTCACAGTGACTGTCCCTTGTGTGATTGCCACTTGAATGTATTGCTATTCAGCCACATTAATGCTTTTCTTCTTCAACAAATGAGGATAGTCACTCTAAAGATAACATGATAATGTACACTCACTGTAAGTGTACATTATCATGTTGTCTTTACAGTGACTGTCCTCCTTCAAGTGGCAATTACACAAGGGATTTGTGTTTTCATTTGTGTTTTCAACAGCGTCGTAACCCTCCGCGAAATCACATCGGGATATAAGGGCAAAACAAACAAGAACGTTGTCATTTGTATTTTCAACAGCGCCGAGAGAGATAAACAAACTTAAAACTCAGACTTAAGAAAGATGAAGGCAATGCTTCAAAAGGCCGATGCCCTAAATATGGGAAAACACAATACCACCATTAAACGATGCCATAGTCACCGTATCAATGCTGCCAGCTCCGTACCAGTATGCTGACTGCTCACTTTCATCTTGTGATAAAGGTAACTTCATTAATCATACTTGAAATGGCAGCATACGAACTAAAGCTGATGAACATTTATAAACTAAAAGTTTAAAACTATAGATTACAAATGTAGTAGTTTCATACAAAAAGAACTTGATGTCTGAAATTTACCATTAGAAGTATCCAAAGGAATACCACAGTACTGTTGAACTTGGAGAATCGGAGATGATCTACACAGCAAGGTTCAATAGCTGTAAGGACTGTTACACCATCTTTAGCATTTGAATACATTTTCTCCTTGGCTTCTGGTGGATCCTCAAAGACCCCCCAATGACGTTTTCCCTACAATTATCAATTGTTTATCAGTATGAGATATTAATAAATAAACATTAATCACAATATTAGGCAAACAATGTTCTTGATGTCTGAATCTAAATCACAGAAAGCTCTAATAAAGCAGTTCTCAGTTTCACATTAAACTAAGTTTCAATTTCAAATGGTTATAATAATTTTTGCAAGTTATAAGTAGCTGGTTACAATATATGACATAAAAAGAAAAAAAATCATTTCTATTCTTTTCTTCTTTTTCTCTTTCAACGAAGCTTTTGCACCACACAAATGCATACCAAGAATTTCTCAGGAGGTTTCAAGACCATTGCATACCAAACTTCTTCTTTGTAGATGCTACTGTGTGTCGTGGTCCAAACGGGTCCAAATAGACCTAGTGACTCTAGTAGGTCTCCAAAACCTGTTCTGTAGCAATAACTCTTCAATTTGACAAAGGACCTTATGAACTTATATGTTTTTTGAGTACCCTTTTTGATGTTCTAACAATCCTCCAACTCCCAGACCTTGACTCCACTCCAGCATATCAATGTCCTTATTGAGTCCGCAGACCTAATGCATGCCTTTGGGTGTGGGTTCCAAAACAAGGCATTGAAAATGGGTGCATGAAACCAAGATCAGAGTTTGAAGATGTCCACCATGCTCTAAAGATCTAGATTCAACAAGGTTTGAGGTCCTTTACTTGCCGCTACCCTCTGATCTTGCATAATCCATCAACTCCTAGTCAAGAACATTGAGATTCTTGACCTAGGGCTTGCTCTTGAAATTCTCTGGCTTAGTATCCTGTTCCAAAGCTTTTAAAATATGAAAATAAACCCCCTTAACTTGCATTTTACAAAGAACAGAGGATATCCTATGGTTTATTTGCAAGTTAAGGCCATTTGAATGCAATAACCCAAAAAATGAGGGTTTGACAGAACAACAGATAAGAAAAAGGAATAACTTTGATATAAGGTGTCTTGAATCTACCAAATAAACTCTCAAAGCATAAGATATAAATACTCTAACTTCCACACTGGTCTTCCCTCCCTTTCACATCCGTACACTGTACAGTGCTTGAAGGAAATGCACAGAAAAGGCTCTGAAATAGTGGCTCTATCTAACAGAGAGTCCATGCTAGGCTTCATGACTAACCTAGAGCACATTCCTTGTTATGGAGGAAGTTTGAATGGTGAAGAACTTATGGAATGGATAGAGGACCTAGATAACCATTTTGACTACAAGTATCTTATTAATAACCATTTTGACTACAAGTATCTTATGGATAGAGGACCTTGATAACCATTTTGACTCATTTAGTATCTTATTGAGCTTCACTTTGTTTCGAGAATATAGTTTAATATTCTCTACTAAACAGGGCCAACCACGTGAAGGTGGAAGCTCATTTGGCCCCACCCCCCTCCCCCTAACATCACTCTACATTCCCCGTTAACATCTAACATTCATTCATTCTTTCAATTATTAATAAAATGTAACATTCAATCAATATCACATGATAACATTCATTAACACATTAGATTCATTAACACACAACATTCATCAATATGAAAATAAACACATAATTCATGAACATTCATTAGCACATAATTAAATTCATTGAGACATAAAATTCAGTCATTATCAATTAAGGTATTTAGATGACAATCATTTCTTTTTTCTCTTTCTAATTTTTTTTTCTATGTAAGCTCTAAGAGGAGCATCAGTGTTATCATCAATACCCCCCTCATCAGTTGTTTTGTTCTTTGTTCTTGATGATCTCAAATTCCTATGCTGCTGCAAAGGGGGGTCCTCTACAATAACAAATAAAAGAGTTAAATTTAAAATATTTAATTATAATTGTTACAAGTATTTAATTATTTTAAAGAACATAACTGTGGCGCTCTTTAATTATCTGATCTGGCCACATCATTTTGTCTAGACTCAACCTCAACATGCTCATGAGCACCGACCCCTCGATCCTCTACAGTTGCTATACAAAATGTTACATTAATCCAAACACCAATTGTAATTACATATAAAATTTTTAATAGCAAATGTATACCTCCACCACTAGGATGCACATCATGCGAACCTTCATTATGCATAGATTGTGTAGAAGGATTGTCAGGCTGCATTCCAATATCCTACACATTGTTATCATTGCTTTCTTAAAACAGATATACTCACTTTATATTAGAACTTAACATCAAATAGACTAATTGGTAAAGTATTCAATTTGAAATAAATTTCATTTAGCTTATTTACCTGTGGCTCAGATGCATCATTATTTGAACCTTGCACACTGATTTCAGCTCGTAGCCGTTCAGCCACGGCTCTATAGCCTTGTTGGAAGCCAATTCTCTTGTCCTCTTCTGTGAGGCATCTATTGAACTCTGACCCCTACATTTTTTCTTGGTATGGTGAATTTTACTTGCATTGTTTGATCAAAAAAAATTTCCTTGCAATATATAAAAAAATTGATACAAGTTTTCATTTACTAATACTTACAACTCGTGCTTGAAGTTTGGAAAAACCACCAGAGCCGAGCTTGTGTGTCCCGTGCTTTTCTAATCTTGCCTTTGTTGCCTTTGATGTGTCAGGCAATCTATGAAAAGTTTGAAATATGTTAGAGACCAGTATAGGAAAAATTTAGAGGTTAATTAGTACATAATTACATTCTCAAAAGTATCACATACCTTGCTCTACTCTCTACTGGCGTAATTCCTTTTTTCATGTCGGCTTTATACTTTCCATCCAAAATCAAACCCTGCCACTCAACCTCAAGAACACAGGGCGGACGCTCGTGCCTTGGGTTAACCTCTAAATATTTCCTGTACTGGTCCCTAATATACTTCAAACATAAACCAGCTCTTTCAAGGAGCTTGTTTCTCTTGAATGCACGAGGTCCAAAAAGCTAGGTCATACTATGTACAAGATCATCCTTCAACTTTTTATCTTGGTTATTCCACCTTTTAAGTAAAAAAAAACATGTTAGACTCATAAATGAAGAGAAGCTACCTTTAATATAGTTCAAGAAATTGATGAAAAGGAAAACTATTCTAGCAATGATATGAAATCAAAATAGTGGTTTGGGGTTTTAGTTAGGATATGATGTTCCACCATGTACGTATGGTGGGCCCGAATATCCGCAAACACTCATCGCCAAGTTTTCACCAAAAAATATCATTCCCTACAAAATAATCATGGGATCATTAGTCGATGAAGAGTGATCAAAAACTAAATTACTATTATATCACTATAGAATAATAATAACTTTAAAGTACCTGGAAGTTTGGATACTTTTAAGGGAACGCCTTCATCGTCGCTGATGATCAATACACAATCCTTCACCATTCCCATACTAGGAACATGGGAACATCCAGGAAATGATGTTGCATCGGGACTTGTTGCATCTCCTATTGCAAAAAATGAAAACCATTATCAAATGCGTCCAAGAAATAATACTTCAAGGGAAATAAATTGGTGCAGAGCACCCATGGCACAAACACAATCAAGGGATCTACATCGTAAACACATAACACTTAAACACATAACAAAAGAGAGAAGAAGAGGGATTTGTGTACCAGTAGATGGTGCAACAGTTGGTGCATTTAGGCTATGTGTTGTTGACATGGCAGTCGGCAAGACATTTGTGGCTGTCCTGGATGGAGGCGGCATTGTCATATCATCATGGAAAGGAGCTGAAGAATAAAATTGTTAGAGCATGCATAAATATAGAACGCGTGGACTAGCATGGACAAGATTGTTAGAGCATTAAAAAAAAAGATTGTTCGAGCATGTATTGTCAATGATTATGATCATTCCTATATATATTCAGTGGAAAACACAAGTGGGGAATGGAACATGTGATCTACCTGAACCACTTGCAATACCGGCCTCATCATGGGAATGGGGTTCAAAATTATGCAAATAACTCTGTAAAGACAATGCATCCATATTTTAATTAATGTCATAAAAGAGCATAACATAAAAACCATTATTGAACTCTTGTAATAATTAAAAATTTCATTAATACTTACTTTAAAGTTTTCAGAAGTGCGCAACAACTCAGCTGCCCTGTCTTTTATTTCCTGAGTCTGAGGATGTATGGATACCAAACGTAGAAGTTCTTTCCCAATTTTCTTTAGCAGCTTTTTAATGGAACCGATCGGGTCATCGGTCTCTGCTAAATCAATAAAAAAAGGGTCCACAAGGGGGGACTCCTGAGGGACTGCAGGTTGCTTTCCCTCTCTCCGACCACCGGCCCTCTGTGACAACAATAGTATTAGTATTATCAAAATTACTCCAAAACAACGAATAAAATAACATTAAAAAAAATAACATTTTGCTTCTATCTAGTTTGCACAATTACAATGAGTTTTACCTGCTCATGTGTAGATGAGCTAGGAATATCATCACCATCACCTTCGGGCGGTTGCTCCATATTGTGCCCCTGTGTCAAAGATCAAGTATAAAAATGTTAGCCAAAAATTTAATAACTAAATGGTATGTTGGAGTCATTGATTAGAAGTTGGTTTAATAGTATGTACCACCCCCATGATAGTAGCCTCGTTTGTATCTATGTGGTTCAAATTGTAATCAATAAGCAGCTCTTCCCCTGCACGTATTGATTTTATCGCACAGATGAATACACAATTTCCCTCGCGCACCTCAAATATGCAATTGGGTTGCTTTATAGTTGACCCAGGTCGTGTACTATTTATAAAACCCGTAATATTCCCTGTTGCTTTTGGCCTTCCATCAATGTATATAGCCACACTTTTACTTTGATTATTGTCTTGCTGTTGTATATAATTTGCCGAGAGTGCATACCTACGCATACTTTTTTTATATTGAACAATATGCATCCAACTTTTGTAATCGTAACATGGTCCAACATACTCCATCAATTCAGAAACTTTGTTGTAAGACACCTTTATGCCATCCATAGAAAATAGGCCCAAACCATGTAATGATGATGGTGCTATGCGATATATCCTCTCATTAACACAAAAATCAGTGTTTATTGGAGGAAGTTCCTTGGGTACCCAATGTTTCTATAGATGTTGGTACCTCAAGGGCACCTCGATGTCGCTTTTCATCTCATCATCATAAGAACATGACCCCCCTTGAGCAAGGAAAAATTTCATGTGTTTATTGAATTTCCTTCTAGTCCTTTGACCTCTAGTTAATCTCCCTATTCTAGATAAACTGCATGTCTCACTTTCCTCTTCTATTCCTATATTTCCCTCACTCGAGGAAGACACTTCTGACAAATACCTATTTGCTGGTACCTGCAAATGGGAGAGATCTTAGAAGACATCAATCTTACTATTGATAAGTGTATTAAATAGACTTTCTATAAGGTGTATTGACTTATACCTGTCGATCCATGAGACTGTGCGGGATGCTCTTGAAAGGGGTTCAATTTCCTGCACATGTAATTCAATTATCGTGAGCATAATCACATCATAATCATAATCACATCCATCATAAGCATCACATAAAAATTAAAAACATTAAAACGTACACATTATAACACTTATAGCTTTTAAATAGATAATGAATAAACTATGTAACCATTTAAGACAAATATATTTCTATCAAGAAATGAATATTAAATACATTAAGGATTGATGGCATACCTTTAAATTTCATCATCATCATCCTCATCATTATCATCATCATCATCATCATCATCATCCTTGTCATCGTCGTCATCATCATCGTCGTCGTCGTCGTCGTCGTCGTTGTCGTTGTTGTCATCATCATCAACATCATCATCATCAACATCAAAATCATCTTTATCATCATCATCAGTAGCAGCATCATCTTCTTCTTCTTCTTCATGAAAATTTGTCTCAAGAACATCATCCAATAATTGTCGATCATGATCATCATCTACATCATCTTCTACTTCTTCGGTATCTTCTTCTTCCATCGCATTATACTTTATCGGCCTTCCTCTCGGTTCATGTCTAACAACAAATGACCAACCCGGTTTATGTGAAACCTCTGAGTAAAATACCTGCTCACATTGGCTTGGAAGAACATAGGGCTCATCCCCAACTGGCTCAAACGACCTTGTATTAACCATTGTAAATCCATTATCATGTTCAATAATAGTTCTATTAGGATCATTTGGATTAAGTCGTAGCCTGTACCATTTGACAACGAAGAGTACTAATTTGAAGGAACTAAAGTCACACTCAAGTATATCATCCAAAATGCCATAGTATTGATTTTTAGATTCTTGAGGATCTAAGTCATTTCTAGATGAAATATTAGTCACTTGAAAGACTGCAGTTATTCCAGAATCACAAGTTTTCTTCGTGTCATCCAACACTTTGACGCGAAATTTTTGACCATTACAGAACATACCCTTGTGGTGTTTAACCTGCAATAATATGTGAAACATGTCAAAATTATTATATCATGAGTTGATAAACATACGGGTGATTAATAATTTTGTACGTACCTGGAAATCTCTTAAACCATATGCTAAATCTATTTCCCTTTGCGTAACATTAGAATCTCCATTACGATGAGCTTCTTTAACCAATGAAGATACACCTTCCCATGTTAATGTGTGACCAGAATGTTGACATCGTTCAATCCATACCGTCATCCAATCAAGATTGTTTGCAATATACAAATGTAGTGCATCCCACTCTCGAGCAACTGTACAAAAAAAAAATAGACGACTTACAACCGATTTATTTTGAAGATTAAGAAATAATTTATTACAATAACATCTTATAATTTATTACTTGTCACTTTCCTCAATCTACCTTTCCCCATCAAGTACTCCCCTTTGAATTTTTTAAAAGGGTCGAGATCCCAAATGCGATCTACATGGATATTTGAAGCAAACTTAGGAAGATATTCAGTAATGTACACCATAGTCTGGTATACCATGTATCCCTCTACCATAGAACCCTCAGGATGTGCTCTTTGTTGAACCAAAGCCTTCAAAGATTTCAAGTGTCTCTCAACCATCCACATTGACCTAGTGTGTGCAGGTCCACACAATTCAATCTCCTCAACTTGGTGTATGAGGTAGTGTTCTTGTGCATTGAAAAAAGTTGGAGGTAGACACTTTTGCATTTCACACAATAAATGAAGAATTCTTCTCTTCCAATAGTTTATATCTTCTTTATGGATTTATTTAGATGACAACCACCTACATTAAGAGATTCAAGTCACAAAAAATATATAAATACGAGACTTTACAAAATAATATACAATAGATTACATAGCAAGAAAAACAAATCGCAAATATAATAAATATATACAACAAATTGAACAGATATTACTGCTTACCTCATGTATTTTCCAAGATCATATATCACTTGTTTGATGTTATTGTTGAAGTGCTCTGGGAGAGATAGAGGTAGCACGTACTGCAGTAATTATAAACCAATCATTTCATTATTTTCTAACATAACATGATGAATAGTACACGTAGTTTATGAATATATTGTAAATACAGAAGAACATAACTTACCTTGATGAAAGTATGCCAATCATGCATTTTGAGCCCTGGCCCAAATTCACTTTTCTTTGATATGAGATTGCTTATGTTCCCAGCAAATCCTGTGGGAAATCAAATTTTTCGTATGACTTCTTTTATGGCATCACTTTGCTGCTCCGTTAATAACCAAGGAAGGGAACTTATATTAATCTAATCTCTATTGCTATTTGAGTGAATGAAATTCTTCAGTGCATGATTGGATTCATGAATGTCATTACAAATTTTGACAATTTTTTCTTTGTCACGCCTTCCATCCAGTATTTTCCACAATGTCTCTGTTATATTCTTTCCAACATGCATAAGATCAAACAAATGCACAATTTGTAGGTCCTCGTAGTAGGGCAACCTACTAAATTGTCTGGGATAGCTTTTTAGTCCCTTTGGAAGGTTGTCAGTAGTGCCTTGACGACCTTCACGATCATCAATTACATAATTAGTAAACAAAAATCACAATAGAAATATATAAATTACAAACATAAACCATTAAGTGGAACGACATTACCTCGACGATTAATTCTATTATATTCCAACTTCCATAGGCGAGGTGTCATTCTTCGTGGCTTTGATGTAGTCTCTTCTTTCCCATTGAAAAGATGTTTTTCCATACTTCGATACTTATGATTCCTGTGGAGGAAGTGTCTGTACTCATCAAACACATGCTTTCCTAAAATTTTTGAATGACGAGATTTCATCTTTGGACCACAAACTGGACATGCAAATTTTCCCTTTGTTTGAAGACCTACAAGATAATGATATAATTGGATTATTAAATATGTTGATTTTTATAATTAGAATTATCATGCGCAACTTGAATTCACTATAACATACCACAAAAATGTGTTAGCCCTGGGGCATCATGTATTGTCCATACAAGTATTGCATGGAATTGAAATTGTCTTTGTCCTATTGGTCTAGACACGTCATACATAGTGACACCGTTCCATAACTCCACCAACTCATCAATAAGAGGCTCAATATATACATTCATATCTTTAATTTGATATTTACCTACTTGAATGAACAGTAACATTACATAATTATTGTGACCATTTTACTGTAAGATTTGTAAGTACATGTAAATTAATAACTATCAAATGATAAAATACCTGGAACAATCATTGCCAACATAATGTGCTCCCTCTTTATTGAAATCCACGGAGGAATTTTATTGTTGATAACAAAAACAGGCCACACCGAGCAAACAGATCTCATCTCTCCAAATGGATTGACACCATCCGCTACCAATGAAAGCCTGAGATTACGAGGTTCTTCTTTGAAGTGTTGCCACTTTTCCTCTATGTGCATAAATGCCGAACCATCCGCAGGGATTCGAATAATGTCATCTCGACTTCTATTGCGTGCATGGTAATCCATAAATTGTGCCAAGCTAGTACACCTGAATAATTGTCGCATCCGTGGAATAATGGGGATGTAACAAAGAACCTTGTGAGGCACCTTTTTTGTTATTCGATCTGTTCGATATCTACTCGTATGACATACAGGGCATTGTGTTGCAAATTCATGTTCTTTATAATATATAATATGATCATTGGGACAAGCATGTATTGCTTGATACTCCATTCCAATATCTTTCATAATAGCAGATAATTCTCGATATGAGCGAGGTAGAATATTTGATGGTGGTAACAAAAACTCGCCTATCAATCTACAGCAAAAAATATAAGTTGTTAATATAAACAATATTAGTGGTACATTATTCACCCTTTGTTAACTATAAAGACATATATGACATACCTTAACATACGTGACATTGTTATGTTGGATAAACCATTCATAACCTTCAAGTTCAACAACAACAATACAGTAGAGAGAAGAGTTGTTTGGGAGTCTTTGTATAGGGGCTCGTATGCCTTCTCAAGTAGAGGTACATCAAGGCTATCATCATCATCATGATCAGATCCGCTTGGACTAAATGTGTCATGGATCAATGTATTTATACCATCATCTTCAATTGTGTTTTCTAGCGCATGATCGTCATCTTCCATGGGATCATTATCTTCACCTTGGATATTCGCACCCCCATGTTCCTCCATATCATGTACTTCCCTGGGGAGATCAGCCTATATAAAATTGATTAACATAAATAAACCATGATCTTCAACTCATCATCAAGTGATTTCATATGTATATAAATTGTTAAAATGATATAATGAACAACTTACTAGTGGATGATATTCATGCCCCCCTTCAATGTGACCATTCTCCCTACAATGTCTCTTAACTGTTTTGATTAGCAATCTTCTACGGTTTAAGCCCTTACAAATTTTGCAGGGACAATAACATTTTCCATCACCTTTTCTTTTCAAGTTAGACCATAATCTAGCAATTGTCTCCCTATTTTGTTCTTCACTTATATTATCTGACATGATCATTCTTCGCAGGAAGCAAAAATTGGGCTATGAAAACTTCGGTCTACAACTTTCAGTGACTAAGCAAAATTGTCAAAAGTACACAAATCTTCTTAGACCTAGTTAAATCCTTTAATATTTTAAAAGTCTAGTTAAAATATACATTAGATTAAAAAATATACAATTTTCATGCCTGAGCGCGTGGCTACGACTAGTGCAATGGTCTTCTTGCTTAGCTCTAGAAGCTCTCTAGCAATCAAAACATATAAGCTACAAGGCCTAACAGCAATTTCAAAACATATAAGCTACAAGGCAAGACATATTACATGACATGGCAAAAGGATTAAAATATACATTAGATTAAAATATATACAATTTTCAAACCTGAGCGCGCGGCTATAACTCGTGCAATGGTCTTCTTGCTTAGCTCTAGAAGCTCTCCAGCAATCAAAACATATAAGCTATTAGAATTCATTAACTTTCTGTAATTGGAAAACTCTATTTGATATTAGACCATAAACTACTACTATTCTCTCCATAAGAACTAAGTACAAAATTCTTTCAAGTTCACATCCATGATTCCCTTTAGATTAAAATATACAGCAAAAATAAGCTAAAAGTCTAGTTAAAATATACATTAGATTAAAAAATATACAATTTTCAAACCTGAGCACACGGCTATAACTCGTGCAATGGTCTTCTTGCTTAGCTTTAGAAGCTCTCCAGCAATCAAAACATATAAGCTACAAGGCCTAATAGCAATTTCAAAAAAAGGGTCATCAAAAGAACCAAAAACAATGTGTGCAAACAATACCTTGTGAAGTGGTATAGACAATTAGAAGATGCTACTATGTGCTAGGGAACTTCTTAGAACTGTTGGTATATTCTTACAACTTGTTACACCTGGGATATTCTTCTCTGTAGATGCTACTGTGTGCCGTGGTCCAAACGGGCCCATAAATGTGGTTGAATAGCAATACATTCAAGTGGCTTACACAAGGGACAGTCACTGTGAGATATCCTCATGTGTGACTGTCCTTGTCACAAATGAGGACATCTCACAGTGACTGTCCCTTGTGTAATTGCCACTTGAATGAGGTCAGTCACTGTAAAGACAACATGATAATGTACACATACAATGAGTGTACATTATCATGTTGTCTTTACAGTGGCTGCCCTCATGTTGTATATTCTTCTCTGTAGATGCTACTACGTGCTAGGGAACTTCTTAGAACTGTTGGTATATTCTTACAACTTGTTACACCTGGGATATTCTTCTCTATAGATGCTACTATGTGTCATGGTCCAAACGGGCCCATAAATGTGGTTGAATAGCAATACATTCAAGTAGCAATTAAACAAGGGATAGTCACTGTGAGATGTCCTCATGTGTGACTGTCCTTGTCACAAATGAGGACATCTCACAGTGACTGTCCCTTGTGTAATTAAGTATTGTGGGGAAGCATTCTAAATAACCAAAGCCACTAACAATAAATTCAACACAGATATGTCCTCATTTCTGGGTATTTTAGCTCTCTAACAGCTGAATACTAGATTAAATAATAATGACAAAAGAAAAATAAACCCAACGTACTCAGAAATTGTAGCTGTGATTTTGCGGAGGGAATCTCTCTCGGTGCTGTTGAAAACACAAATGACAACCCGCTTGATTTCGCGGAGGGAATCTCTCTCAGTGCTGTTCAAAACACAAATGACAACCCGCTTTGTTCAAAACACAAATGATAACCCGCTTGATTTCGCGGAGGGAATCTCTCTCGGCGCTGTTGAAAACACAAATGACAAGGTCCCTTTTTTTTTTTGCACTTATATCCTGACCAACATAAGGTCCATTTGTAATACAACATGATAATGTACACTTACAGTGAGTGTACATTATCATGTTGTCCTTAGAGTGACTATCCTCATTTGTTGAAGAAGAAAAGCATTAATGTGGCTGAATAGCAATACATTCAAGTGGCAATTACACAAGGGACAGTCACTATGAGATGTCCTCATTTGTGACTGTCCTTACCGTGAGTGTACATTATCATGGTGTCTTTAGAGTGACTGTCCTCATTTGTTGAAGAAGAAAAGCATTAATGTGGTTCAATAGCAATACATTCAAGTGGCAATTACACAAGGGACAATCACTGTGAGATGTCCTCATGTGTGACTGTCCTTGTCACAAATGAGGACATCTCACAATGACTGTCCCTTGTGTAATTCAAGTGGCAATTACACAAGGGACAGTCACTGTGAGATGTGCTCATTTGTGACTGTCCTTACAATGAGTGTACATTATCATGTTGTCTTTAGAGTGACTGTCCTCATTTGTTGAAGAAGAAAAGCATTAATGTGGTTCAATAGCAATACATTCAAGTGGCAATTACACAAGGGACAATGTCATGAGCCATGACATATTGAACTTAGTATAATAATAAAATGATTAGATGATATATAATAATCTATTATTAACGGTATATAACAATAATATATAATTATTATCAAAAGATAATAATAATATATAGTTAGCATAATAAGTAATATGTTAATTAAATAATACTAAAATATTAATAAATAATATAATTATGATTATAATTATAATATAAATTAATAATAAATAATTATTAATAAATTATATATATTATATTATAATAATATATTAAGTAATAATATTAAATCAATTATTGATATAATAATTTTAATATATAAATAATATTAATAAACCTCTCAATATAAAACAATATGTTATCACTATAATAATATTTATTATAATATTATTAATATTACTAACATCATTAATTATAATATTTAATAATAACAATAACATTAATAATAATAATAATAATAATAATAACGTTTAAAGCAATATCGAATATCTGTAATCGATATACATCTACATTAAACATCTGCATTATCTATCACGATGAGGAATGAAGAAGTGATACAACAATCACTAGTCATTACACATCGATACCATGAGAGGATGATTAATGAACCAAATACTATGAAGTCAAGATCAACATGATATGAATAAGGGATAGGTCGCTATGTGTTTCAGAAGATGTATTGATAAGCAAGAAGGATAACCATTCATATATTATAAATAATCATTAATTGCACAAGTTTAGACAATGACATATCTGATAAAGCAATATCAAACATGAAGACCCGCTAGCAAATATGCACCATCACTTCCTATGTTATCATGACAATAACATAAACTAGATTGAATTCTACTATCTATATCAATAGACACCACATAGGAGGATATCGACTAAAGGATTGAAAGATTATCGATTGTCTGAGATAAACCACATCTTGTAGAAACACAAAAGCATCAGTGATTATATCACAAGCTATTGATGAATGAGGCATCAGTCATGGATAATAAGTACAATGTATCCTTAAGTATTAACAGGAATGGAAGTCAATTTGAAGATCAAACTCCATTACCAGCAATCAACCAATAAATGGACAATTATCAGAAAATGATATTGACTTATATCAGAGTAGAAAGATTGGATATCATCATAACAATATGGGATAAGGCAAGAGTTAATATCGATTGACTAAATACTAATGATAGTTAGACCAAACTAATACAAACACAATGGATGTTAACTATTGGTTGCACTACCAATTAGGGAAGATTACCTTCATAAAAAGATTTGATATTGAGTCAATCTGGGAGTTATCTATGATCAGAAAATAATGAAATAATATTATGTGAACTGTCAGATTATGGAAAGGTGTGATTAACAAAGGGACATGGAGGAAGAAACAAGACATGTCTCATTCATAGCATCTCTTCATTTGTTAAAGACAATATAAGAATGCATTCTCGTCAGTCACTCAAGGCATCATTAGAACTTTATTTACTTATCCATATTTGGATATACTCAATAGAGCATCTGCCTTTGGCAGTTTGGTTTCAAGTTTATCATTGCAGATCAGAGACAACACCATGATTGCACAGATAGAAAGGATAGTCAGAAACAGCATCAATATTTGAAGTTGCAAGCATATAATTCAGAATCTGAAATAGCAACATATCACTCATAGCGATATTACACATTTGCATAATTACATCATCATATCAGACACAGCAAATACATTGCTGTAAGCAATACTTATTGATTGTATATCGATATTGTTTATATCAGACATACCATCATTATACTATCACTATAAGTGATAGGAAACATCATATTCATAGCATATTTCATATCATTATATCCGACAGTGCTATTAAACATATTGGTATCAATATCATCTTGCACACATATTGTGATTGAATCTGAAATAGCGGTTGATATCTTAAGTAACCTCCATTACTTAGTTTAATTGTAAGTATCTGATAGAGTAAGTCTGAGAAGTGGAGTAATTGTTCCTATTTTCCAAGTTAGCCAAAAAGGGGACATTACAGACAATCACTGTGAGATGTCCTCATGTGTGACTGTCCTTGTCACAAATGAGGACATCTCACAATGACTGTCCCTTGTGTAATTCAAGCGGCAATTACACAAGGGACAGTCACTATGAGATGTCCTCATTTGTGACTGTCCTTACCGTGAGTGTACATTATCATGTTGTCTTTAGAGTGACTGTCCTCATTTGTTGAAGAAGAAAAGCATTAATGTGGTTCAATAGCAATACATTCAAGTGACAATTACACAAGGGACAATCACTGTGAGATGTCCTCATGTGTGACTATCCTTGTCACAAATGAGGACATCTCACAATGACTGTCCCTTATGTAATTCAAGCGGAAATTACACAAGGGACAGTCACTGTGAGATGTCCTCATTTGTGACTGTCCTTACAGTGAGTGTACATTATCATGTTGTCTTTAGAGTGACTATCCTCATTTGTTAAAGAAGAAAAGCATTAATGTGGTTCAATAGCAATACATTCAAGTGGCAATTACACAAGGGACAATCACTGTGAGATGTCCTCATGTGTGACTGTCCTTGTCACAAATGAGGACATCTCACAATGACTGTCCCTTGTGTAATTCAAGCAGCAATTACACAAGGGACAGTCACTGTGAGATGTCCTCATTTGTGACTATCCTTACAGTGAGTGTACATTATCATGTTGTCTTTAGAGTGACTGTCCTCATTTGTTGAAGAAGAAAAGCATTAATGTGGTTCAATAGCAATACATTCAAGTGGCAATTACACAAGGGACAGTCACTGTGAGATGTCCTCATTTGTGACTGTCCTTACAGTGAGTGTACATTATCATGTTGTCTTTAGAGTGACTGTCCTCATTTGTTGAAGAAGAAAATCATTAATGTGGTTCAATAGAAATACATTCAAGTGGCAATTACACAAGGGACAATTGATCACTGTGAGATGTCCTCATGTGTGACCTTTGTGAAGGCAAGTGCCAATTTGTACCCAAGTTACCAATATTGTGGCAAAAGTGGGAATGAAGCATTTAGGGGTCAAATTGGGCAAAGAAGTGTAGAAGTGGCCTATGTGAGGTCTAAATATCCTAACTAAGTCATGGTTAGGGTCTTATGGTGTTTGAACAATAAGTTTTGAACCAAAATCCCAAAGGTTGTAACAAGTTGTCAATGTTGTCATTCACAACATTGACAACATTTGTGCAAGGGAGCATTTTCGAGTAAGATGGTTATGTAACTATATGAAACCATTGAATTAGGCATCAGATCAACTATAAGAGGCCTCCATCGATCTGTGCAAAAGGTTGGGGGGAAAAACATTTGGAATTAAGAAGATTTGTAGAGTAACACGGTTTTAGTGAATTCTTGAGTTTTTTTGTTTCTTTGTTTTCAGTTGATTAATGGATTAGATAGCTCATAGTGTCTATTGGAAAAGTTAGTACAAGTTGTTTTTTTATTCTGTGTTGTGTTTTTTTTTAGTTTTGAAGCATTCCAACTAGTTTGTTAATTCTTTTGTTAAGTATCCTATCATTGGTTTGAACCAGGCAGGTTGAACAAATGGAGTCTTAGCTCATCATTCCATTGTCAATTTTGTACGGGCTCTTGGAATGGGTGAGGAGACTCCATGTACTATATGTTTGGAAGGAGGGGCCCTGGGAAGCTCATTTTCTATGTTTGCAATGATGTCCTAGGTGAGTCAGTTGAGCACAGTTAGGGATGACAAATCATTACAAGAAGATTACAACAAGTTGAATGCATTGGTTGCTTCAACTAAAATCTCATGGAGAGGTAGACACACATCTAAAGAAGCCCCAAGTCAAATTAGAAGATTGGGTGAGTTTCTTTGGCTGCTAAGAAAACAAACTCTTAGTCAGACTGTCCAAGTTGTGTCAAAATACTTGTTTTCAGGCATGGCTGTAGCAGTTGGTGTACAAAAAATCTAGGAGGAGAAGACCTTAGATATCTTGGAGTTCTCAATAAAGGGCATCTGAATCCTAAGCCCTTTAGGTGGCTTAATATAAACAAAAAGGCTTGACAAAGGCCTAATTGCTAGCAGCCTATTTTTGGGTGCAATTGGCATGGTTTGATGAACCGGATTGAAGTACTGATGAAAAGTATAGGTGAAGGAGTAATATTGAAACCAATAGAGGTCCTAGTGGCTAGCCTCTCCATGGAGTAAAGTTCTAGTTGAATGTGTTTCAATTTTTGAAGACAAGACTAGGAGTGTCCTAGTAGCTAGATTGGTATTGAGCAGAGTTCGTTGTATTTCTTGTTGGTGTGCACTAGTTGAAGGAGTGGGATCTTGGGTAGAGATACCTAAAGAGTGTAGGGATAGTTAAGTACCCTATCAAGTCAAAACATTGGCCTAAAGAGACCCTAGTGAAGGATAGGGAGTGAGCAAGACAAAGTGTTACATCAATTAACAAGATCATTTTTTGGTAATTGTGTACATTATCATGTTGTCTTTACAGTGACTGTCCTCATTTGTTGAAGAAGGAAAGCATTAATGTGGTTCAATGGCAATACATTCAAGTGGAAATTACACAAGGGAATATCACTATGAGATGTCCTAAGTGTGACTGTCCTTGTCACAAATGAGGACATCTCATAGTGACTATCCCTTGTGTAATTGCCACTTGAATGAGGACAGTCACTGTAAAGACAACATGATAATGTACACAAGTACCGTGAAGGTAGTCACAAGTTAGGGCTGTTTCATTGCATACCCGAAACAATGAAGACATTACAGTCCACAAAATGTTTGTGCTTGAAAGATGAACAAATAAAATTAAACTTCTAAATAACCAAAGCCGCTAACAATAAATTCAACACAGATATGTCCTCATTTCTGGGTATTTTAGCTCTCTAACAGCTGAATACCAGATTACATAATAATGACAAAAGAAAAATAAACCCAACGTACTCAGAAATTGTAGCTGTGATTTTGCGGAGGGAATCTCTCTCGGCGCTGTTGAAAACACAAATGACAACGTTCTTGTTTTTTTTGCCCTTATATCCCGATGTGATTTCGCAGAGGGTTACGGTGCTGTTGAAAACACAAATGACAACGTTCCTTTTTTTTTTTGCCCTTATATCCCGACAACATCACAATTGCAAGTTAGGGCTGTTTCATTGCATACCCGAAACAATGAAGACGTTACGGTCCACAAAACGTTTGTGCTTGAAAGATGAACAAATAAAATTAAACTTCTAAATAACCAAAGCCGCTAACAATAAATTCAACATAGATATGTCCTCATTTCTAGGTATTTTAGCTTTCTAACAGCTGAATACCAGATTACATAATAATGACAAAAGAAAAATAAACCCAACGTACTCAGAAATTGTAGCTGTGATTTCACGGAGGGTTACGACGCTGTTGAAAACACAAATGACAACGTTCTTGTTTTTTTTGCCCTTATATCCCGATGTGATTTCACGGAGGGTTACGGCGCTGTTGAAAACACAAATGACAACGTTCTTATTTTTTTTGCCCTTATATCCTGATGTGATTTCGCGGAGGGTTACGACGCTGTTGAAAACACACATGACAACGTTCCTTTTTAATTTGCGCTTATATCCCGACAACGTCGCAATTGCGACAGTGACAAATGTATTGTCATCGCAAATTGTGATGGTGTCGGGCTATATTTGAAAAAAAAAAGGCAAAACCGCATGACATTTGCCTGCCGTCGCAAATGGCCGTCGCAATTTCACCCCAAATGTATTAGTGCAAGGGTCCACAAATACTGCTAAAATTTCTGATACACTTTCTATAAAAGCTAGCCAAACCATGAAAAGATCTTACCTTAGTAGCACTCCTTGGAGTAGGCCATTGAAGGATAGCTTGTACCTTCTCTAGGTCCATTTTTAGACATTTTGTTGAAACTACGAATCCCAAATACACTAACTCTTTCTTCACAAAATTGCACTTCTTCAAATTAATTAATAATTTCTCATCTCTCAACTTCTCAAACACCATATGAATATGCATCATATGTTCCTCCAATGTCTTGCTAAAAATCAAAATATCATCTAGGTAAATAATGACAAACTTACCAAGAAATTCTTTCAGAACCTCATTCATGAGCCGCATGAAAGTGCTTGGTGCATTGGTTAGCCCAAAAGACATGACTAACCACTCATACAGTCCTTCCTTTGTCTTGAAGGTAGTCTTCCATTCATCTCCTTCTCTGATTTGAATTTGGTGATATCCACTCTTCAGATCTATCTTTGAGAAATACACAGCTCCACTAAAACAATCTATAATATCATCCATTCGTGGCAATGGAAACCTATACTTGATTGTGATCTTGTTTATTGCTCTGGAATCTATACACATCCTCCATTCTTCATTCTTCTTTGGTGCTAATACTGCTGGTACAGCACATGGACTCAGGCTCTCTGGAATCAATCCCCTCTGTAACAACTCATGTACTTGTCTGTTCAACTCTTCACTTTCTGCTGGTGTCATTCTGTGTGCTGCCTTGTTTGGAAAACTGGCTCCTGGAATCAAATCAATCTGATGACTGATCTTCCTTACCAGTGGTAATCCATTGGGTACATTATCAGATACAATATCCTAAAACTCATTCAACAAATCTGCAACCTCTACAGGTACATCCTCTACTTCTTCTTTACCAACTTTTGGAATTAAAGCAAAACACACATGCTCATGCCTCATACCATCTAAGAATTTTTTTCCATCAAAAAATGTTATTCTTGCATTACCACATACCTTTTCTTCATTCTCCTTCAATGGCTTTAGCTTATGTCGCACTCCATCCTTTGTCAGGGAATAGGTATTCGCATGACCATCATGTACAGCACATCTGTCAAACTGTCATGGTCTATCCAACAACATATGACATGCATCCATAGATATTATATCACATAGTAGCTCATCTTGGTACCCACCGATCTTGAACTTTACTAGGCACTGTTCACTGACCATGACCTTGTGGTCATCCTGCACCCAAGCAATCCGATATGGATGTGGGTGTTTCTATCTTTTGAGCTTCAGCTTTGTCATCATCTCTTTTGACACCAAATTGTCAGTGCTTCCACTATCAATAATCACATCACAACATTTACCTTCACACTTGCATCTAGTGCGAAACAAGCTCCTCCTTTGTTCAGGTTCATTCTCACCACTCAACAGGACTATTCTATTAATTAGTGTTTCTCCTCTTTCAGCATCTTCAGAATTTGATGATCTGGCATCTTCATCTATATGTGCAACTCTGGCCTAGCCTTCATTTCTCCTGTCTATTCTGCCTTGGCACTGAGGACATTCAAATGCCCTATGACCTTCTTCTCCACAGTGAAAACATGTTCCACGGAAGCCTCCTCTTCCTGAACCTTGTCCCCTTCCTCTTCCTCTCTGATCTCTATTATTCTGATATTGAAAATGATTAGAATTGTTTCCTCTCTGATTCTGGCTGCTACTGGCCTCATCCTTCTTTTTCGAATCTTCATTTCGGCCACCATATGACCATCCACCAGATCTTCCACCACGACCTCTTCCATTTTGTCTACTCTCAAACTTCTTGTTCAACTTTTTCTCTACTTTTAGGGAAAATTGGTATGCCTCCTCAATATTGTTCATTCAAACCAGATTCAACTCCTCCTGAATGCTTGGCCTTAACCCATTAAGGTATCGGGCAACTTTCTCCTTATCAGCTTCTGCATGGCCTATTCTGATGAGGAGTCGATAGAACTCCTCTGTATACTCTTGAACAGATCTTCCTGCTTGCTTCAAACTTTGCATTTTCTTTAGTAGGTCAAGCTCATAATCAATGGGAATGAATTGTCACTTTAATTTATCCACCATCTGATCCCATCTTGTGATTTTATCTTTCCCTCTTCTATTTCACTCCAATTGAATTTCCTGCCACCAGATCTTCGCATGACCTTTCAATCTGACCTTCGCAAATTTGGCCCTATCAGGATCCTCAACATCTTCATACTCAAAATATTCCTCACATTCATTGATCCAGTCGATCAATTCCTCTGGGTTAAGATTTCCAGAAAATGTAGGAACCTCAATCTTAGGTCTTTTCCCAATCTTGGAAATCGCCTGAAAAAGTCTTTCTTCCTCCTGATTCACAACTTCAGCTTCTCCTTCTTGATATTCTTCTTCGGCTTCATCCTCGCTTTCATCTCTGACATTAAGATTCATTCCTCTGCAAATCTCTTCTTGCAATGCTCGCACTTGTCTTTGTAGCTCTCTAACCTCAGGTGTCACAGCACTAGCTCTTCCGCCACGTTCTCTTCGTGGAGGCATTTTCGCGATGTGCGCTGAAACCCTAACCACGGTCCTGGTGCAAACTACCTCACAGTCGGTGGTCTATTTACACACTCAAGAACTCCTGCTCTAATCCCACTTGATGAAAGGTGCTCCCCTTAATACCACAAGCACATAACAGAAATAGAGAAACAACAAAAATAATATGCAAGAATAGAAAATTGGCTTCTTATTATCTCCACAAATGTGGAATTACAAACTTTCAGAATTACAATATGCAAAGCCACATGGGCATTCCCTTATAATATTCTGTAGGACAAAGCCTTGAATCAATACCCAGATCTACTACCCAGAACTGCCCTAGACAACACTACGGGCCTTCTGTATATAGACAATTTCCACCACCCGAGAAGGTTCTAGAGATTTAGCCCTAAGGGCCGACCAAACTTAGAATTATTTTATTTTACAATTTATTACATCAAAGTCGGCTCAAAATGAGTTTTGAAACCTGAACAGAAATTTTGAAGGAAAATTATTTTCTGCCATTTCAGGTGGCCCGACTTCCAGAGACCATAAGTCATCACCAGTTGACCCGATTGACTATTATAACCCCATTTCGCAAATGCCACAAAGTGCTCTACAGGCTTGACCAATGCAAAGCGTCCATCACCCAATTTTTTGACCTCATCCAAGGCCTCTAAAGCCTTCAAAACTGAGTTTGAAGTTTCTGTACCCTGCTGCCAATACCGAAAATCTTCAAAACTACACTTGATCTAGCCATGAAACTTTGTTGGCAGGCTAATATGACTGAGATGAACCTCCATATGTAAAATCAGACATTCCGAGATCGTAAGACCAACTTACTAAAAATAGCAAGTTTCCACAAATAACAACTCTGCACAAGATAGCCCTTATTGAATACAAAAATAAAAATATTTTTGGGTGATGCAAGATTGCTCTTACACCCAGGATGCTCCTGCATCATATATTCATGCAAATAATTCATCAAATATGAAATATGAGAAAATTAGAAGCATGACTACTAATTTTTCTTTTGTTTATGAACATGATATATATATATATATAGACACACACACACACACACACACTAGGGGTATATTTATGTAAAAAAAAATTAGAAACTTTAATTTCTTTATAAGTAGCAAAATGAAAACATTCTTCTAAACTTGATTATACATAGAAGCATGTAGTTTCATTTTTGAATGCTTACACATAATAAGAGAGTCCTCTATTCTTTTTTATGCAAGTTCACATTTACAAAATTTGAACATGAAATAAAGTACAAGGAGATTTTTTTGAAATAATGTACTATTCTTTCATTCCTTACATAGAAATAAATACTAAAAAGAAAATAAACAACAACACTATATTTTCTTTAATAAGGCATAAAGATAGCAAGATCCTAATCTTTTTGTATTTCAATACAAGAGATGATAGAAGAGAGAAATGAAAATAAAATTATTACAACATATTACATATTAGGCATTTACATGGCCTTGAATCCCAACTTTTACATGAGGCAAATTTAGCCATACAACAACATGGAATACAGATAGGAACTTGTCAAACTTTCCCAAATACTCCATTGAAACCAGCAAGTCTTGCCATAAAAAATATGAAAAATAAAATGAAAAGACCATGGAGGCTCACCTCCCAACCTAGACCATTACATGGAAACCCCCAAGCTAGGGGAAACAAAGATGGATAGGAGATTAGTGATGAAGGGTGCTCCCCTTAATACCACAAACACATAACAGAAATAGAGAAACAACAACAATAATATGCAAGAACAGAAAATTGGCTTCTTATTATCTCCACAAATGTGGAATTACAAACTTTTAGAATTACAATATGCAAAGCCACACGGGCATTCCCTTACAATATTCTGTAGGACAAATCCTTGAATCAATACCCAGATCTACTACCCAGAACTGCCCTAGACAACACTACGGGCCTTCTTTATATAAGCAATTTCCACCGCCCGAGAAGGTTCCAAAAATTTAGCCCTAAGGGCCGACCAAACTTAGAATTATTTTATTTTACAATTTATTACATCAAAGTCAGCTCAAAATAACTTTTGAAACCTGAACAGAAATTTTGAAGGAAAATTATTTTCTGCCATTTCAGGTGGCCTGACTTTCGGAGACCATAAGTCATCACTAGTTGACCCGATTGACTATTATAACCCCATTTCAAAAATGTCACGAAGTGCTCTACAGGCTTGACCTACGCAAAGCACCTGTCACCCAATTTTTCAACCTCATCCAGGGCCTCTAAAGCCTTCAAAACTGAGTTCAAAGTTTTTGTACCCTGCTGCCAATACCAAAAATCTTCAATATCTTCAAAACTAGACCTGATCTAGCCATGAAACTTTGCTGGCAGACTGATATGACTAAGATGAACCTCCATATGTGAAATCAAAACATTCCAAGATCATAAAACCAACTTACTAAAAATAGCAAGTTTCCATAAACAACAACTCTGCACAAGATAGCCCTTATTGAATACAAAAATAGAAATATTTTTTTTTGGGCGATGCAAGTTTGCCCTTACACCCAGGATGCTCCTGCATCAGACACCCAGGGTAATTTGAGAAGTGACCCTATCACGACTCAGGTGTGCAGAGGAAAACCAAGATGGTTAACCTCCTCCTTTGTTAGCCATAATGAATCTTCAACAGGTCATCCTTTCCATTTGACCAAATACTCTTCATATGTCCTGTTCCGTGTGATTCTGCCAACATGACTATCCAGTATATCTTCAATCTCCTTGATATCAGAACTGGTTGCTGGAATACTCCACTGTGCTACTGCAACCTCATCTTCAACACCTCCTTCATGATACTCTGTCAAATCTAAAATGTTAAACACTGGTGAAATATTCAGCTCAGTAGGCAATTCTACCTCATATGCATTTCCTGAATCATGCTTCTTCAGTATCTTACATGGCCCAAACTTCTTCATTTTCAAATTGTTATATGTACCAACCAGAAATCACTCCTTCCACAAATGAACCATGACTTCATCTCCAGCCTGAAATTCCTTATGCCTCCTTTTCTCATCTCCCTTAGCCTTATACTGCGCATCCATCTTGGTAATATGCTTCCTGACCTCCTCATGGATGTTCTTCAAGTGTTCTACAAAATCCTCAGCTTCAACACTACTTATTGCTCCTTTATCTATCTTTCTCCATTCAGATGTATTTCTTGGACTACTTCCATATACAATCTGGAATGGTGATTTACCAGTGCTCCTATTGACAGAATTATTGTATACAAATTTTACCTGTGGTAAAATCAAATCCCATCCTTTTGGCTTATCTCCAACCAAACATCTCAGCAAATTTCTCAAACTTCTATTCACCACCTCTGTCTATCCATCAGTCTGTGGATGATGTGATGAACTGAACTTCAAATATGTCTTCAACTTTTTCCACAATGTACGCCAGAAATATCCAACAAACTTAGTGTCTCTATCTGAAACTATGGTCTTTGGAAAACCATGTAGTCTCACCACTTCTCTAAAAAACAATTCTGCTACATGAACATCATTAGTCTTCTTGCAGGGAATGAAATGTGCCATCTTCAAAAATCTATCAACTACTACAAAAATTGAATCATGTCCCTGCTGAGTCCTTGGTAAACCAAGAACAAAGTCCATACTGATATCCTCCCAAGGCTTCTCTAGTATAGGTAATGGCTCATATAACCCTGTATTCTGCTTCACTCCCTTTGCCATCTAACATACTCTACAACTCTGTACAAACTTCTTCACATCTTGCTGCAACTATGGCCAATAATAATTATCACCAACCAAAGCAAGGGTTTTATCACGACCAAAATGTCCAGCCAATCCTCCACTATGCTTCTCCTTGATGAGATTCTCCCTCATAGAACTTCGTGGAATGCACAAATGACTCTCTCTGAATAGCATATCCTCTTAGATGATAAAATCTAGCCATTTCATCCTATCTAGAGTAACAGGTTCTTTACAAGCTTTCCAAGCTCCACCAAAATTAGGATCCTCTAGATACAAATTCTTGAGTTCCTTGAACACAACCACTTCAATCTCCATCTCTGTCAGCAATAGTTTCCTTTTGCTAAGAGCATCCGCAACCCTATTAGACTTTCCACTCTTATGTTTCAAAATAAATGTATAACTCTACAAAAACTCAACCCATTTCAAATGCCTCTGATTCAACTTTCCTTGACTATTCAAATATTGCAAAGCTTGATGATCAGTATACAAAACAAACTCCTTAGGAAGTAGATAGTGTCTCCACTTCTTTAATGCTTGAACTATAGCATAAAATTTCTGATCATAGATAGAATATTTTCTCTTGGCATCATTTAACTTATCACTGAAATAAGCAACAGGTTTACCTTCTTGGCTCATAACAGCTCCTATTGTGGTACCACTAGCATCACAATCTACTTGAAACACCTTATTAAAATCTGGAAGTGCTAAAACAGGTTGTTCTGTAACTTTTTGTTTCAACAATTGAAAACTTTTTTCTACCCCATTAGTCCACTTAAACTCTTTTATATCCACTCTCATTGTTTCAGTCAAGGGTCCACAAATACTGCTAAAATTTCTGATAAACTTTCTGTAAAAGCTAGCCAAACCATAAAAAGATCCTACCTCAGTAGCACTCCTTGGAGTAGGCCATTCAAGGATAGCCTGTACCTTCTCTGGGTCCATTTTTAGATCTTCTACTGAAACTACAAATCCCAAATACACTAACTCTTTCTTCACAAAATTGCACTTCTTTAAATTAATCAACAATTTCTCATCTCTTAGCTTCTCAAACACCATACGAATATGCATCATATGTTCTTCCAATGTCTTGCTAAAAATCAAAATATCATCTAGGTAAACAATGACAAACTTACCCAGAAATTCTTTTAGAACCTCGTTCACGAGCCGCATGAAAGTGCTCGGTGCATTGGTTAGCCCAAAAGGCATGACTAACCACTCATACAGTCCTTCCTTTGTCTTGAAGGTAGTCTTCCATTCATCTCCTTCTCTGATCTGAATCTAGTGATATCCACTCTTCAGATCTATCTTTGAGAAATACACAGCTCCACTCAAATAGTCCATAATATCATCCATTCATGGCAATGGAAATCTATACTTGATTGTGATCTTGTTTATTGCTCTAGAATCTGTACACATCCTCTATTCTCCATTCTTCTTTGGTGCTAATAATACTGGTATAGCACATGGACTCAGGCTCTCCCAAATCAATCCCTTCTGTAACAACTCATGTACTTGTCTGTTCAACTCTTCACTTTCTGCTGGTGTCATTCTATGTGCTGCCTTGTTTGGAAAACTGGCTCCTGGAATCAAATCAATCTGATGACTGATCTTCCTTACCGGTGGTAATCCATCAGGTACATTATCAGATACAATATCTTGAAACTCATTCAACAAATCTACAACCTCTACAGGTACATCCTCTACTTCTTCTTTGCTAGCTTTTGGAATTAAAGTAAAACACACATGCTCATGCCTCATACCATCTAGGAATTTTCTTCCATCAACAAATGTTATTCTTGCATTATCACATACCTTTTCTTTGGTCTCCTTCAATGGCTTTAGCTTATGTCGCACTCCATCCTTTGTCAAGGAATAGGTATTTGCATGACCATCATGTACAGCACATCCATCAAACTACCACAGTCTACCTAACAACATATGACATGCATCCATAGATATTATATCACATAATACCTCATCTTGGTACCTGCCGATCTTGAACTTTACTAGGCACTGTTCACTGACCGTGACCTTGTGGTCATCCTGCACCCAAGAAATCTGATATGGATGTGGGTGTTTCTATCTCTTGAGCTTCAACTTTGTCACCATCTCTTCTGACACTAAATTGTCAATGTTTCCACTATCGATAATCACATCATAATATTTACCTTCACACTTGCATCTAGTGCGAAACAAGCTCCTCATTTGTTCAGGTTCATTCTCACCACTCAGCAGGACTCTTCTGTTAATTAGCATTTCTCCTCTTTTAGCATCTTTAGAATTTTATGATCTAGCATCTTCATCTACATGTACAACTCTGGCTTGGTCTTCATTTCTCCTGTCTATTCTACCTTGGTGCTGAGGACATTCAAATGCCCTATGACCTTCTTCTCCATAGTGAAAACACGTTCCACGGAAGCCTCCTCTTCCTGAACCTTGTCCTCTTCCTCTTCCTCTCTGATCTCTATTATACCGATCTTAGAAATAATTGAAATTGTTTCCTCTTTGATTCTTGCTACTACTGGCCTCATCCTTCTTTTTCAAATCTTCATTTTGTCCACCATATGACCGTCCACCAGATCTTCCACCATGACCTCTTCCATTTTGTCTTCTCTCAAACTTCTTGTTCAACGTTTCCTCTACTTTTAGGTCAAACTGGTATGCCTCCTCAATACTGTTCATTCAAACCAGATTCAACTCCTCCTAAATACTTGGCCTTAACACATTAAGGTATCGGGCAACTTTCTCCTTATCAGCTTTCGCATGGCCTATTCTGATGAGGAGTCGATAGAACTCCTCTATATACTCCTGAACAGATCTTTCTACTTGCTTCAATCTTATCATTTTCTTTAGTAGGTCAAGCTCATAATCAACAGGAATGAACTGTTACTTTAATTTATCCACCATCCGATCCCATCTTGTGATTTTATCTTTTCCTCTTCTAATTCACTCCAATTGAATCTTTTGCCACCAAATCTTCACATGACCTTTCAGTCTGGCCTTCACAAATTTGACCCTATCAGGATCCTCAACATCTTCATACTCAAAATATTCCTCACATTCATTGATCCAGTCGATCAATTCCTTTGGGTTAAGTTTTCTAGAAAATGTAGGGACCTCAATCTTAGGTCTTTTTCCAATCTTGGAAATCACCCGAAAAAGTCTTTCTTCCTCTTGATTCACAACTTTAGCTTCTCCTTCTTGATATTCTTCTTCGGCTTCATCCTTGCTTTCATCTCTGACATTAAGATTCATTCCTCTGTGAATCTTTTCTTGCAATGCTCGCACTTGTCTCTGCAGCTCTCTAACCTCAGGTGTCACAGCACCAGCTCTTCCACCACGTTCTCTTCGTGGAGGCATTTTTGTGATGCGTGTTGAAACCCTAACCACAGTCCTGGTGCAAACTACCTCATAGTCGGCGATCTATTTACACACTCAAGAACTCCTGCTCTGATACCACTTGATGAAGGGTGCTCCCCTGAATACCACAAACACATAACAGAAATAGAGAAACAACAACAATAATATGCAAGAATAGAAAATTAGCTTCTTATTATCTCCACAAATGTGGAATTACAAACTTTCAGAATTACAATATGCAAAGCCACATGGGCATTCCCTTACATTATTTTGTAGGATAAAGCTTCGAATCATTACCTAGATCTACTACCCAGAACTGCCCTAGACAACACTATGGGCCTTTTTTATATAGGCAATTTCCACCTCCCGAGAAGGTTCCAGAAATTTAGCCCTAAGGGCCGACCAAACTTAGAGTTATTTTATTTTACAATTTATTACATCAAAGTCAGCTCAAAATAACTTTTGAAACCCGAACAAAAATTTTGATAGAAAATTATTTTTTGCCATTTCAGGTGGCCCGACTTCCAGAGACCATAAGTCATCACCAGTTGACCTGATTGACTATTATAACCCCATTTTGGAAATGCCACAAAGCACTCTACAGGCTTCACCTATGTAAAGTGCCTATCACCCAATTTTTTGACCTTATCTAGGGCCTCTAAAGCTTTCAAAACTGAGTTCAAAGTTTCTGTACCCTGCTGCCAATATTGAAAATCTTCAATATCTTCAAAACTAGACCTGATCTAGCCATGAAACTTTGCTGGCAGACTGATATGACTGAGATGAACCTCCATATGTGAAATTAGAACATTCTGAAATTGTAAGACCAAGTTACTAAAAATAGCAAGTTTCCATAAACAACAACTCTGCACAAGATAGCCCTTATTGAATACAAAAATATAAATATTTTTTTTTTGGTTATGCAAGATTGCCCTTACACCCAGGATGCTCCTACATCAATTAGCAAGCATACAATAAGCACCCACTCAAAACAAATCAGAAACCAAAAAAGAACACCAAATTCTCTTTTCCCATAGCTATACACATAATGGGTCACCTTGGACCCA
>BSBK01010595.1:0-57500 GCA_027943335.1 Chamaecyparis obtusa | reverse complement strand
CTCAACAAAAAGATCCTATAGCACCTTATGGTTTGATGATACCTCACATGACCTTCAAGATATGACCTCATAAATATTGCATATTTCATGTAGAGTACACCTTAAGGGACACTTCAATTTGGAGTGGTCGACATCATTCAAGTGACTTTGCATGACAAATGAGATTGCCACTAGCATTTAACTAGCCAATTGGAGTTGTTGGTGCAGATGGTTCGATGCTATGATTGGCAGTTTGAAAGATACACAATGTTGCTCATTGCAACTAAGGAACACTCCAAGTTTTGACATGAACAAAGATTGTGTTTCCAAATTTCCATGAATTTGAATCTCCAAAAATTGAGATAGGTTATTGTAGGCCTCAACAACACAATCTTATAGCACCTAATAGTTTGATAATACCTCAAATGAGCTTTGCAATATGACCTCATAAAGATCAGTGATTTCATGTTGAATGGACCTTGAGGGACACTTCGGTCTAGAGTGGTCAGAAACATTTGATCGAGTCTATGTGCAAAATGAGCTTGTCACTAATGTTTACCTAGCCAATCAGAACTATTGGCATAGATGGTTTGATGCTACAACAGATTGTTTGAAAGATAAGAAATGATTCTCATATCAAGTGAGGAACACTATGAGTTATGACATCAACCAAGATTGTGTTACTAAATTAAAATGAATTTGAATCCCCAAAAATCAAAATAGGTTATTGTAGGCTTTGACAACATGATCTTGTAGCACTTGATGGTTTTATGATACCTTCCATGAGTTCTGAGATATGACCCCATAAAGATCACTAATTTCATATTGAGTGCACTTTGAGGGACACTTCAATCTAGAGTGGTCGATAGTGTTTGAGTGAGGGTGTGTGTAAAACAAGGTTGCCACTAGTGTTTACATGGCCAATCAGAGCTATTGGTTCAAATGGTTCGATGCTATGATAGATAGTTTGAAAGATACGTAATTTTTCTCATTTCAATTGAGGAATAATAAGAGTTTTGACATCAACTAAGATTGTGTTGTCAAATTTAAACAAATTTGAATCTTCAAAAATAGATATAGGTTATTGTAGGCCTTGACAACATGATCTTGTAGCACTTGACGGTTTGATGATACGTCGCATGAGCTCTGAGATATGATCTCATAGAGACTTCCAATTTCATGTTGAGTGCACCTTGAGGGACACTTCAGTCCAGAGTGGTCGACAACATTCAAGTGAGTCTATCTATGTAACAAGGTTGCCACTAGGATTTACCCAGCCAATCATAGCTTTTGGCACAGATGGTTTGATGATATAATAGATGGTTTGAAAGATATGTAATATTGCTCATTTTAACTGAGGAACACTACAAGTTTTGATATAAATTGAGATTGTGTTGCCAAATTTAAACGAAGTTGAATCTCCAAAAATTGAGATAGGTTATTGTAGCCTTGAAAACATGATCCTATAGCACCTGACAGTTTGATGATACATCGCACAAGCTCTGAGATATGACCCCATAAAGATAATTGATTTCATGTTGAGTGCACCTTGAGGGATACTGTGATGCCCAAAAGTTCGGGACAAAACACAACCAACAAATTTTTTTTAAAGTGTATAAGTTCCACGTTTAAGATGCGGGTAAAAGGTGATGATGACAAAGTCTCAAGAGACAGGAGGTCATAACCTCTTCAGAGTTGTTTTACCAAAGGATGCTAGAAGAAAATTTCAATATAAAAAGATTTAGATAATCATCTCAACGATCAATTTGTTGAACGTTAATCTATTAATCATATAGATTATCAAGGAGTAAGGAATACTCCTAAGGTATTTATTAAATGTTATGCTTATATATATAGATTAATTATTATCTATATCTATAAAGTAAATGTCAAATAGATTAGTATTGGTCAATTATTAATCGATTAATCCAATAACCAAAAATTAGATAAACTTGATCTAGTTCAATTAATAATTATAAATTATTAATATATTTATTAACCAATTAATAAATTACAAAATATTAATTAATGATTATAATTAAATATTATATATATAATTAATTAATAATTATCATATATTAATTAATTAATATAATTATTAATTAATTAATAAATCATAATATATTAATTTATAATATATACATACTATTTAATTAATAATATGAACAATTAATAAACAACAAAGTATAACAAAGAGAATAATAATAACTATCTATTGGGATAAACAAGATATTAATTCAAAATAACATAATTAATTAACTACCTAAACTAACTTATCAATAAACTAAACAACCTACTAAATAATCTACCTACTAACCTACTCTACCCAATCAAACAGCCCCACCAAGTCAACTAGTCTAACCCCCTACTCAAGCATCCTATCATCCCATCAAATCTCCCTTCACCCATCAACAAGGACTATGGGGGGGGGGGGGGGTACGCATAAAAAGGAAGATGAAATTTTTTTTTTTGAAACAAATCAAATTTAATGTCTCTGCCAAGACCTACGCCAAACCAGCGCATAGGGAAGAGGAAGCATGGAAAGGGAAGTGGGAAGTGGGACCCACTCCCTTCCATGACAAGGTGAAGTACTCCCTAATTCAACTTTGCAATTAAATTCAAGGCATGGCTTTGACCTGCAGGAGTTTTAGGAAGACAAAAGGGTTATTTGCATTTAGTAAAAGAAAAGTGATGACAGCAAAGGACATTTCCATTGTCCAATGAAATTAGTTTGGAATTAATACAAAGACTTTTTTAACCCTTCACATGCGCCTAGTAAAGGGGGAGAATTAAAGAGGTAAGGGGTATTATAATTTAATGTTATTTTATTTGCTTTATGACATAAGGTGGCAAGGTTTAATATTTTAAAATGACTGTGGTAGGATTTTGTATGGGATAAAAATCCCATACAAAATCCTACCACAGTCATTTTAAAATATTAAACCTTTAGATTATGTTGCCAAATTTAAATGAAATTGAATCTCCAAAAATTGAGATAGGTTATTGTAGCCTTGAAAACATGATCCTATAGCACCTGACGGTTTGATGATACATCACACAAGCTCTGAGATATGACCCCATAAAGATAATTGATTTCATGTTGAGTGCACCTTGAGGGATACTTTGGGTCCAGAGTGGTCGGTAGTATTCAAGAAAGTCTGTGTATGAAATGATATTTCCACTAGCATTTACATGGCCAATCAATTTTTTTTGTAATAGATGGTTCGATGCTATGATAGATAGTTTTAAAAATATGTAATGTTTCTCATGTCAACTGAGGAACACTGTGAGTTTTGACATCAATCGAGATTGTGTTGCCAAATTTAAATGAATTTGAATCTCCAAAAACTAAGATAGGTTATTGTAGGCCTCAACAACACAATCTTATAGCACTTGACGATTTGATGATACCTCAGATGAGCTCCGAGATATGACTACATAAATATTATTAATTTCATGTTGAGTGCAACTTGAGAGACACTTTTCTCTAGAGTGGTTGACAATGTTTGAGGGAGTCTGTGTGTGTGAAACAAGGTTTCCACTAGCATTTATCCCTCCAATCAAAGCTATTGGCATAGATGGTTTGATGTTGTATCCTCTTAAAATGGAAGCACTTCCATCTAGATAGGTTTAGCACCCTCATTTAGTGCATTTGTCATGAAATATTTCCATTTAGGATGCATTTGCAGTTTATTCCTTCATTCTAGGTGAAATTAGGCTTAGGATCCTGAGGATCCTCCTTGATTTCCCTTCTCTATGACTCTATTTTATAGGTGGGATCTAGGTATAGGTCCTCCTATCATTCATCACATTCATTCTAGATCTTTGTGCCTTTTTCTGGCACTTTGCGCTATTTTCTCACCATTTCCAAGTCTCTAGCCTACCTCGGGACTTCCTATTTTCAAAAGTGATTGAGACTAGACCTTTGGGTCAGGGTTGAGGTTGACTCTAACCTAGGTCAAGGTAGAGGTCGACCTTGACCCCTATCAGGTTTTGGTCCTCCTTTTCAAATTGTGGTCCCAGTGGGCCCCAAAATCAATATCGAGCCTCCAGATCTGAATGCGGAAGGGTTTTAATTTAAAATTCATTTATTTATTTTCCCTCCTTACTTGGTTATTATGATTGGACCATAATTTGAGGTGAAATTTGAATTTTCGGCCCTTACATTTCCTGGGGAGCCTTACCTTGAAATCTCTATATAAGCACTCTCTTTTGCCTTTATTTACACCAAGTATCCTTCAAGTGGAGATACAATCAATTGAAGCAAGAAAGTGATGGTGAAGTGATGATGCAAGATTGCAAGAGCATGATATAGAAGATCAAGACATTGTTGAAATCAAGCATTTTTGTGGACAAACCATTGTGTACATTCCCTTGGAGCAAGAAAGATCTCTTCTTCCTTGATCCACCATTTTCAACATTCAAGCATTCAAAGATACAATCATGGGGTAGCAATTATAGATTGTGAGTTTGGTAGAAGTACTTTAGCCTTGGGGGCTTGGTATGCTTTCTTTATCATATTCAAATCTATACATTTCTTTCTCATATCAATTTATCCTATGGTTAATAATTTAGAGGATTAGATCTTGGCATTGCACATTCAATACACACACACATTCTATTACATCTTGCTATTCGTGGAGGTGGAGATCACCAAAATGGGGGTTTGAATAAGGAAAAACCATTTTCATATATCTACAGTCACTTTTTTGGGAGTTACAGAGAAAATCTGAGTACCCTTTTCCGCAAACTTCCAAGATCCATGAACATATTTTTTGTCAGAATAGTGTAGGTCAAGGTTGACATAAAGGGGTAAGATTTTGCCCCGAGGTAAGATCTTACCCCTTTTTTAGGTCAAGGTTGACCTTTTCTTAGAAAGACAAAAGGTTGCTATGTTTTCTCTATTACTATGTTTTCAGGCTAGATCCGATTGCAGAATTTCCTGAAACTGAATACAGACACTAGAAAAAAGGTATTTCCAGATCATCTTTATTATAAGGTATGTATTTCATATTATTTAATTTCAGTATTCTTTACAAGCATTTCCAGATTTACATCACTTATTATATCAATTTACATGTACTGTGGAGAATGTTGGTTTAGGGCCTCTATTAGGTGCATCATTAAAACCTCTTATCTACCTTCCATCACACATTTTCCAACCTTATAGATGCTATGATGGACGGTTTGAAAGATATGCAATGTTTCTCATTTCAACTGAGGAACACTGTGAGTTTTGACATCAACCAAAATCATATTGCCAAATTTAAATGAATTTGAATCCCCAAAAACTGAGATAGGTTACTGTAGGCCTCGGCAACATGATCATGTAGTACTTGACATTTTGATGATATCTTGCATGAGGTCCAAGATATGAACCCATAAAAATCATCAATTTCATGTTGAGTTTACTTTGAGGGACACTTCATTCTGGAGTGGTTGATAGCATTTGAACAAGTTTGTGTGTGAAATGAGGTTGCCACTAGCATTTACCTAGCCAATCAGAGATGTTGGTGTAGATGATTTGATGCTATGTGCTCCTTGAGGGATACTTTAGTATCTGGTGTCATTATCTTCTCCCCAAAACAAATTACAATACCTTCCTTTTGATCGCCACAAGGTAGTGGGCTTAAATTGTACCTATTTCCATCTTTGTGCACTATATCTTTATTTGTGGAACCATCATGAATAATCCTGCTAAGGTTCTTCCATCGCCTTCCAAGTATTATGTGTCTACAAGTCATTGGCATAACATCATAAATATTTTTTATTAATACTGAGAAACATTTTACAACTCATCTCATTAGGAGCACCAGGAGGAAAGACATGAGCAGAGAAAACCTATAGTATTTCCCCCAAAAATAGAAGAGAAAGGTTGTCATTAAATCTTACAAAATTCCCATTATACATATGGGGTAATGCATGAGAAATTTATAGTCCAACCAATTTACAGTGCTATATAAATATACATGTTATATGCACATGTATTGAAATAGATTTGATATTACAATATTTTTTATCTCCGTTTACTACAATGAACTAATTGGATCTTCCCTACCCTTTATTGTCTCAAGTATTTCCTCATGGTCTGACTCACGAACCTTCCAAAGAGTTTTATTGTGTGGTCTTCCCCAATATCTGATCAAGTGGATATTTGATGTGAATAGAGGTAAAATGGATTCAACCCTATTCAAATGTATAGGGGGAAATATGAGATCTATTCTCAAACCCAAATTCCCCAAAGAAGAGATCCAATTTGATCAACCAAAAGGTTAATACACAATTGAATCAATTTTGTGAAGACTATGGAAGAGAGAGAGAGAGAGAGAGTAAATCCAATATTTCCCTATGGATGAAGATATATATATATATATATATATATATATATATATATATATATATATATATATATATATATATATATATATATATATATATATATATATATATATATATATATATATATATATATACTATGTTTAGAAATCTGAAATAATTGAAATACAAATACTAACCTCAAATTAGGGCAGATTTGGAAAATGTTGAATTTGGATGTCTGTGTACACTTTCGGGAAAATTTGAAACTTGTCTTGGAATAGAAATACTGAGATAGAGAAAACCTAGAAATCTTTCTCCAAGATGGCTCAGCTTAGGTTTGACCCTCATAAAAGGTCAAATACTACATTCTTTATTTGAAGTCTGATTCTAATTCTATTCGCAGATCTCATAATTTTTTTGAAAAGGGTATCCAAATTCTCTCTCAGATCCAAAATTCCACACCTATATCTGCAAGAAAATGGGGGTTTTTGTTGTATGGGGGATTTGCCTTGGTCAAACCCCAATTTAGGAATTAACCTTGAAATTGAATTGAAATGTATTGTGCATAAACAAATTAATTGAAACAAATCACCTCGCTTATGTTGAAGTCCTTGTAGAGGATTCGAATCCTCAAATCCACAAGTAGGAGTGCTTTAATGGTTGTAGGATGAATGTAGGATGTCTCCAATTAATGGCATTTGATCTTCAACATCAATCTTGACTTGATCTTTTCATATGAGAAGGCTTGAATGAATGTGGAAGGATGGATTATCAAAGGGAGCTCTAAAGAGATTGAATCCTTCAATAGCTAACAATGGATCTCCTTGATGGATGAATGCTTGAACACTTGAATGCTTGAAGACTTTCTTGAATGCTTGAAGCCTTGTTTACACTTGAGAGCTTGACAGAAGAAAACTTGATTGAGTGATGGATGAAATGAGAGAGGAAGGCCTCCTTTTATAGTGAACTAGGGCACACTCCTCTAGAGGGGCCACCTTGGAGAATTAAATCCCAATTAGGTCCTAACCTTTATAAAATATACTTAGATTAAATGAAATTAAAGGATTTACCATCTCAAAACCTGAAATAGCCGACTTGGAGGTGGGAAAATAAATATCCCAAAAGCCCGATGCCCGAAAATTATGGAAATTGGAGATTTGAAGGAAGGGGGCCAAATCAAGGTTGGACCTGACCTAGTCAGGTTCAAGCTTGATCTTGACCTAGTCAGGTTTGACCTCAACCCTAACCCTGGTCCTAGATTGACTCAAAACTAAGTCAAGAAGTCTCGGGGATGCCCAGAAACCTAGAACTAATGCCAGAACATGACAGAATGTCAGGAATAGATATAAAATCCTACAAGTACTATGATGAAGGCTAGGAGGATCTATTTCTATATCCTACCTAGAAAATAGAGCCATGGAAGAGGAAAAATTAGTAGAATCTTTAAGATCCTAACCCTAATTTCACCTAGAATGAAGAAATCAAGTGCAGGGAAGAAGTGGAAAGCGGGGAGAAAAGCCAAATACATGCAAAGACCTGATCAAGGCACCTGATATGTCCCCAAACCACTTACTTGGAGGGATAAATTCTCTTATCATGGAAGTGCTTCCATTTTAAGATGATACATTAAGCCCCCACTTTAGCAAGAGTATGGACTCGATGCAAACTCTTGGTAAAGGAGATCAAAATGAAAAAATAATATTATCATAATCCAAGGGAAAAAGAAATTTTAAGCCCCCAGGGACTCAAGTCTTTGTCAACTCCTTGATTACAATAAGAGAAACATCTCTAGAGAGAGAAAGAAGGTGTGATTACCTCGCCCAATGAGAACTTATGTCCCATTGTGAACCACATAGGAAAATGGTGCAATTGGAAAGATGGAATTGAGCCGCCTAGTAAATATGGCTACTCACTAGTCAACCCATCAAGGATTTATCCTTAGGAATATTCTACTCCATAAGAATAAAACCAAAAATAGAAACAAAAGAGATCCAATCTTAAGGACACTTCCGACCTTAAGGGATCACAATATATGTGTATTTGAAACTGGAGGGATCAAGAGATCCTAAAATATAAATCCTTGCTTTAAGGATTAGTTACTAATCCAAAAAGGGAAAAGAAGTATTTTGAAAAATATATGCATATCAAAAAGTACATGTGTGCAATAGGTGAGTAGAGCGTATGCCCCCACGTTAAAGTTGTTAGAGTAATAGTATTTTTACCTTTATAATTAAGTCTATCTGATTTAATTATTAAAGGTCACTATTATTCTTTTTTCACTTAAGCTTGTCATTTAGGTGCATAATAATTAATATGTTTATTAATTATTAAATGCACAAACCTAGCTTTCTCCGGCTTTAGGGTTTCTCACCTTATAAGCCGCTTTTTGTAATTATTGTTCATACTTTTGGGAAATACAATTTTGCTCTCACTCCGCTGAGATTCTCAAAACCCATGCTCTCTCTCTCTCTTAGGTTTTCGCTCCAGCTTCTGGTATTTTGCTTGCAGGTGATCTTGGTTTTTTGTGGATTTGCACATTTGTGAAATCTTACATGGTATCAGAGCCTCCCTGCCGCTGCCGAGGTTGAAGTTTTTGAAGCCTGGATTCGAAGACGACAGCCACAGCTTGTTTCTGGGGTTTTCTGTCACTTTGAGGGAGGCACGATCTTTTGGAGCAGATTGAGCAGAAACAGACTCCGCCATTGCGTTCAGAAGGTCCGGGAGAGTCGAAATCATATAAAACACGACCCAGTTTGGCCTCCGTGACCTCAGGAGAAAAATTTGCCCTACCAGGGCCGTACGGCTCGAAAATCGAGAAAAAATTCTCGAAAAACGCGTTTAAAAAAGTTTTTTTAATCAAATTTCGGCGCGCCGCCAGCGCGCGCCTAGCGCACCGCCAGCGTGCCGCCAGCGCGCCGCCCGCAGCGGCTGCCGGCCAGCGCGCCGCCAGCGCGCCCCCGCCGCGCCGCCGCGCCCAGCCGCCGCCGCGCCCACCGCCCGGCCGCCACCCGCGCTCCGCCCGGGCGCCACCACTGCCGGTGGAGCCGCTTCCCGGCCACCGGCCCGCCACCCGCGGCAGCCACAGGTGACGTCATCCGACGTCACCTGCCGAAAAATTTTTCCGGCGGTTGAAAAAAATTTCTGGCGGTTGTAAAAAAATTTCCGACGGTACGGTTCTGACGTCATGCTGACGTCAGCGACGGCCCTGTGACGGTCATACGGCCGTCAAATTTTTTGCCGTCCCTGGTTTTTTCCAGAGAGCTATCATTTGGGGGTACTTGGGCGTTTTTGCTCCTACAGGGTTCATACGGACTCGAAAATCAACATATGATATATCACCGGAAAGGTCTTTCCGAGACGGACGCAATGATGCTGGTTTGGTTTGCTGATTCAGCCATTTGAGCTCTCTTTTTTAGTGTCAAAGTCAAGGCTTCTCCTTTCCTCCTTCTCTGCTTCTGGAGTCCAGGTTTTCTCCTCATTTTTTTTGTGCTTTCAGTTATTTGCTGTACGGGGGTTTGATTTATACATTGTGGGGGGGGTGTTTTTCATTTCTGTAATTTACTTCAGAAAAGACCCTTCTACTTCTGTCTTCTTCTTCTCTCAATGTCGGATCCCTCTGTGACCCGGCTGACACCGCATAATTATCATACCTGGAAAGCACACATGACCAGACTTCTTATGTCACGTGGCTTATGGTCATGTCTGGATGAGAACCAACCTGTCCTGCAACGTCCATTTGAGATTCTTCAGCACAGGAATAAGATGGATGAAGCCATGGGCTTGATTGCACTGAACATCTCCGACAGTCTCCTCTTTCACTTGGAAGGTTTGACCACTCCTAGGGCCATTTGGGGCAAGTTTTCAGATTTGTTTGGCACAGTTAATGAGTTTAGGGCACTTCAGCTTGATGCAGAGTTGACTACTTTGACTCCTACCAGCTTTCCCACCATTGAGGACTTCTTGATGAAGTTCAAGTCTCTGCGTTCAGTTTTGCAGGGATGTGGGAAAACAAAGACAGATGATGAGTGTATCTTCTTGATACTCTCAAAGTTGCGAGGACAGTATCAGATCTTTTCTTCCACTTTCTACTCCACCATGGATGCTTTGGGTGCTAGGCACACCATGCCTTCTTTTGAGACATTCTGTGATCGGTTGACACGGGAACAGGCAAAGATCCAACAGATGGATGCTTCTGGCTCTTCTAGCCAAGCGTTGGTTGCTCAGTCTTCACAGGGGAAACCAAAACCGAAAGGCAAACCGAAGAAAGATTCCGCAGGCAATGAGTCTTCCTCCAAACCTGCACAGAAAAATGATTTCAAACCTCCAGCAAACCCTTCTAAGGGTAAATCTTCTTCGAAGTCTACTGAGTCTACCTCCAAGACTAAGAAGAAATCAGTTGAGACCTGTAGCTTTTGTGGCAAGGATGGACATCCCGTTTCCAGGTGTTGGAAACGTTTGGAGGCTTTAGAGGAAGCCATGCAGGAGCATCACATTTCAACTTCCCAGTCCACCTCCTCCCCTGTAGGGAAAGGTCATGCTCTTACTGCACGAGCTATGACTTCTGGGCCCACCTGGATTCTTGATTCCGGTGCTTCTCACCACATGACTCACACTCAGCAGTTGGTCACCTCAATTGCTCCTTGCGCTACTTAGCAGATTGCTGTTGGGAACTCATCTCATCTTTCGGTTTTGGGTTCTGGTTCAGTTGCATTAGCTGGGGGTTCTCTTCAGGATGTTCTTTTTGTCCCCGACATTTCGACGAACCTTCTGTCTATCTATCAGATTTGTCACTCTGGCTCTGGTAAGACAGTTGAGTTCTCACCACATGATGTGGTTATTCGGGACTTACATGATACTGAGATGATTGTGGCTACTGGGAGTGTTGACACTGCATCCCGCCTATACAGATTTGATGGATTTGAGTCTTCTGTTGGCACAGGTTCCTGTCTTATAGCACATGCGGATTCAGTGAGTAGACTTTGGCATGAGCGTTTGGGCCATGTCAATTACAGATATCTTCAGCAGATGAGCACACAGGTACTTGTTCTTGGGCTTCCACAGATTACTTGCACTGATGGGGTTTGTCAGGGTTGTGTTCTTGGCAAACAACATAGGGATCCTTTTCCTCAGGGACGAGCTACTCGTGCTTTGGCACCATTGGAGTTGATTCATAGTGACCTCATGTCCTTTCCTACTCCTTCTTTTTCTGGTGCCAGATATGTGCTCACATTCATTGATGACTTCTCCAGGCGCACATGGGTGTACTTTTTGAAGTACAAGTCTGATGTCTTTGATTCATTTCGAGTCTTTAAGACATTTGTGGAGAAGCAATCGGGTCTTTCTATTCGCCGGATACGCACAGATAATGGGGGGGAGTATGTGAACCAGGCTTTCCGAGATTTTTGCTCTGAACATGGTCTTCAGCATCATTTTTCAGTGCCCTACACCCCTCAGCAAAATGGTGTGGCAGAGAGAAAGAACAGAACACTTTGGGAGATGGCTAACTGTATGATACAGTCCAGGTCCATGGATTCGTCCTTTTGGGCAAAGGCAGTCAATTGTGCCAACTATATTCAGAATCGGATGCCTCACAAGGCAGTTCGACATATGACTCCTGAGGAGGCTTGGTCTCATGTCAAGCCTGATGTATCTTCATTTCGAGTTTTTGGCAGTGAAGCATGGGCATTTGTGCCTGACGCTCAGAGGAAAGCGATGGAGCGGAAGAGCTGACACCTCATTTTTGTTGGCTACTGCGAGGATGTTAAGGCATATAGGTTGTTTGATCCTGATTCCAGAGAGGTCCTATTTCGACGGGATGTCCAGTTTGATGAGCGCCTTCCTGCAGTAGATACTCCGCTTCCAGAGTCTACTTCACTCACCACTACTCCCTCCTCTCTTCCCGTTGTGTTTCAGGATGATGAGGATGAAGATCTTGGTGATCCCCATTTACCTCCACCACAGGATCCTCCACAGATGCCTAGATGGGCTCGTGTTACAGTTGATGCTGCAGGATCTCTGGCTGGTGACCCTTCCACCTCTCGTCGCACCCGGTCCCATATTGCCAGTTCCAGTCTTCTGAGTCATGCTATTTGTGGTGATCCTCAGACATTTGGGGCAGCGACAGGACATACTGAGTGGGATAGTGCTATGGAGGAGGAGTATTCTTCTTTGATGAAGAATCATACTTGGGATCTTTGTTCGCTTCCTAAGGGAAGAAAGTTAGTGCGATGCAAGTGGTTGTATCGTACTAAGTTTGCTTCTGATGGTTCTATTGATAAGTACAAGGCACGTCTTGTTGCGAAGGGTTTTTCACAGGTTGAGGGTATTGATTACACTGAGACATTTGCCCCTGTCGCCAAGATGAACTCTATTCGCCTTGTCTTATCCCTCGCAGCCTCTCAGGGATGGCCCATTTTTCAGATGGATGTGAAGAGTGCTTTCTTGCACGGTGATCTTAGTGAGGAGATTTACATGGAGCAGCCTCAAGGATTTGTGCAGGATTCCTCCTTGGTTTGCAGACTTCGGCGTTCTTTATATGGTCTCAAACAGGCCCCTCGGGCTTGGTATGAGAAGATGGACTCTTTTTTGCTTTCTACAGGATTCACACGCTGTCATTCCGATCCTACAGTCTACATTCAGCGTCTTGAGGATGAGATTTTGATACTTGTGCTATATGTTGATGATCTTCTCATCACAGGTAGCTCATCTTCTATGATTCAGGATGTTCAGTGCGCATTGATGGAGCAGTTTGAGATGACAGACATTGGTCTTTTACACTTCTTTCTGGGTCTACAGATTGTGCAGTCACCTACTGGGATCTTTGTTTACCAGCAGAAGTATGCTCTTGATATGCTTCAGTGCTTTGATATGCTTGATTGCAAGCCTGCTCCCACACCTTTTCAGTCGGGTGTTACTTTGTCTACCTCTTGCACTACGCCTTCAGTGGATGCTACTTTGTATCGGCAGTTGGTTGGCAGTTTGTTATACCTGACACACACTCGTCCTGATCTCTCCTTTGCAGTTGGTCTAGTCTCTCGGTTCTCACATGAGCCTCATGAGAGTCATTGGCAAGCTGCCAAGCGTATTTTGAGATACATTCAGGGCACACTTATGTATGGCATTCACTACACATCAGGGGCTCCTCACATTGTTGGCTACACTGACTCAGATTGGGCTGGTGATGTTGATGATCGGAAGTCTACTTCTGGCTTTGTTTTTTGTCTTGGCTCTGGTCCTATCACATGGTCGTGCAAGAAGCAGAACGCTCGAGCACTTTCATCTACAGAGGCTGAGTACAGAGCGGCAGTTCATGCTAGTCAGGAGATTTTATGGCTTCGGCAGTTGATGACTGAGTTTGGTTTTCCTCCTGATCGTCCCACTGTTCTGTGGTGCGATAATCAGAGTGCTATTCACATTTCCCGCAACCCGGTGGAGCATCAGCGCACTAAACACATTGAGCTTCATATGCACTTCATCCGTCAGCAGATTCAGGATGGTGTTCTCACTTTGGAGTACATTCCCACTGACGCGCAGGTTGCTGACATCTTCACCAAACCCTTTGCATCTCCGCGCTATCTTCAGTTGCGTTCTATGCTTGGGGTGACGGAAGTTGTCCTTGGGGGGTCTTGTTGAGTCCTTCCTTCCTTCATGTTTCTTTTTAGCATGTTGTTGTATCTCCTTTTGGGGTAGGGTTTTTCCCACTGGGTTTTCTCTATTTCCCCGGTTCACAGAGATTTCTTTGTTGTTGGGTACCTGATCAGGCCTTGTTGCCGGGACCCATTTTCCTGCTTTCTTAGTTGTGCTAGGTTAGCTTCCTCCTGAGCTTCGCTTAAGGGGGGGTGTTAGAGTAATAGTATTTTTACCTTTATAATTAAGTCTATCTGATTTAATTATTAAAGGTCACTATTATTCTTTTTTCACTTAAGCTTGTCATTTAGGTGCATAATAATTAATATGTTTATTAATTATTAAATGCACAAACCTAGCTTTCTCCGGCTTTAGGGTTTCTCACCTTATAAGCCGCTTTTTGTAATTATTGTTCATACTTTTGGGAAATACAATTTTGCTCTCACTCCGCTGAGATTCTCAAAACCCATGCTCTCTCTCTCTCTTAGGTTTTCGCTCCAGCTTCTGGTATTTTGCTTGCAGGTGATCTTGGTTTTTTGTGGATTTGCACATTTGTGAAATCTTACAAAAGTCATTGTTGACACTTTAATAGGAGCAATGGCTTTAACGGAAACATAAACAACTCCACTGATTATGTTTCCATGTCAAGATGCCCCTGGACAAAGACAAATCAAGGGAAATAACATAGAAACATACAGAGAACACAGAAGGGATCCACCTATTGTGGGGTTAGTATGATCATAAGATAATATATATATGATATTATTGCAAATGAATTGACATAATTCCCCAAAGAAAGTAGAACTATAATCACAAAGGAGTAAAGATCACATAAGATATACGAAGGAGAGTCTTTTCAGACCATGACATGGAGACCGAAAAGAATTAGTGCTACCATATCTCAAATCCAAGTAGATTACACAAGGAAACATTTATGAACAATAGCACATTTACAAAATAACATTGAACAATGCATAGAAGAATAGAGATACATATAAGAGACTTGAAGAATAGTTTCAATTCCTTTATCACCTTGCATCAACTGAGTAACAAGGATCGTATAAAAGAATCTAACAACATTTAACAAACACATTACAGGAGAAACATAGTACAATAGGAAAACATGCAACAAAGCTACCATGAAGGACAAGCTAATCAAGCGTGCCACCTACTTTCCCCATCTCATTGTATATCATTTAGGGAAGGTGGGTAACTTGCAAGAGGGACTATATCCAACATAGTAGGAATGATAGCCAATTCCAAACAAGAATCCTCTTGAGAATCACTATGTTTGACACTAGGTGTAAGAGTTAATTGTGATGAAAGCATATTAGGTAAATCAATGTCAATGTCAATAGTTTCATATTCATCATTAACAGCATGAATATCATCAAGAGTATCTTCCTCATCCAAATTAATCAAAATAGGATCTAAGATATGAATATAATCATCATAATCATGCATGTGAACATCATTATTAGTAACATTTTCTAACACATTATGCATAGGTTTATCCGAAAAAAGTAGAGATCTTTTAGCTTTAGCATGAGCATGACATTTTTTATGACTTAACAACATCAGATTTCCAAAATCCATTAGTAATGTAGACAGATTTATGGATTCGATCGTGTAAGTATTTTTAGCATCAATGTTTCAGATCACACTCTGTGATCCATCATCAGGATGAGAAATGCAAGGATGGAAAATAAAAATGCGATCCTTCCATCCTTGCATTTCTCATCCTGATGATGGATCACAGAGTGTGATCTGAAACATTGATGCTAAAAATACTTACACGATCGAATCCAAAAATTTGTCTACATTACTTTTTATGACGTTCATTAGTAGATCAATTTCATTTTGATTTATTTGAAATAGGTTGAGAACTATGTAAGGCCCACCCCATTTCCACCTTTTCCTTGACACTTTGATGTCGGATGATTAAGGGGTTTTGTAGTATCCGGTTGATTGGTAAATCCCTAACATAATTGTACCCCAGGATAGACCTATATATTGTACCTTCATATCAGTACCTATCAATTAATTGTCGCTATGATATAGGAGATATCTCTAGGTTATTAATTGTGTAAGTGAATCTTGGGTGCAATATGTTACCCTACGGATCTCAGATCCAGCAAGACTAATTAAGGTTCCATTGAGTAATGCTTTGATGATGTATTATATGGCTATACCATAGTGATGTTTTGGCAATATTATTAGAACAGTGAACAAGGATTTGTTAGACCCTAGACTTATAAGATTATTCTGCATTTTGTTTTCCTGGATTAGGAAATTTAATCATACTTGTGATAAGAATTTAATAGGACCCGATGGATATGGTTACCCCCTTACCGATGTTGAACCATCGATTTATCTTAAATATCATGCTAAGGAAAATTGAGAATCTTTGAGATTAGGAGTACTATGAAGTTATGCAATCAAATTATGTAGATTGAATTGAATTGAAATAATGAATGTATTCTATATGTTTGCAAGCTTGAATTTGGATTATGATCTATATGTGGGCATTGTACTTTATGTGACTTTGAGTACGTAGTATAAATTATAAATTATGTGTATAAAATTATATGCAATTAAATTATGCACTATATGAAAGTGATTAGACGTATGCATTGAATCATGAATTATGAGAAAGCGATTGTAAGAATGCAATTGAATTCTATGTTGCAAATGAATATCATGTTAGACATCTTCGCTACATTGATGTTATGAGTAATTGATGATTACCTTGTGATGATGTTAGATTATTGATGATCATGATTTCAATTGAATTACAAGATTAGTAGGCATTAGAGATGCAATTGAATTATGAAATTGAAACTAAGCAATTGAATTTTGATTAAATTGAAGATGTTATATCTTATGTGTTTATTCGTATTGGTTTTTCTTCCTTGAATTATTGATGCTGCATTGAGGAGTGTGCAGGTAAGAGAACCATGGAATTAATCAGAGAACCAAGGTTAAACATATGTGAATTGAGTAAGCCAAAGCTTAATCCGATATGGGATTAAAAGCCTCGTTGTAATGTGAACTCCTGGTAAATGTGGATTTTTGCATGTGTGTTATTAGTTAATTTCTTGTTGTCATCCAGGACATGACCTTGGGTATGTAATGTGTAATCGTTAGTGTCATTTGACACTTGTTATGTACTTGTTTTAATTCATCCTTGTTCTAGTCACTTCTAGAGGCCAATAAGGGGTTCTAAGGGTCATTTTTGGCATAATTTAAGTACCTTATGGATAGGGTTATGAGTTAAGAAGGTTTTGAGCATGTCCCTAATTCTCTAGTGACCTTGGTAACCTATTTTATGACCCATTTGCCCTCAACTTCGAAATTGGATAAGTCATGATCTTTACCCAACTCCACCTTTTCTTTCAATCATGCATTTATCATGAGGGGACAAGGGAAGACAACAAGGCCATAGAGTCAAGTCTGCATTTATGGATGGTGGGTGGGTAGAGATTTGGAGGCCTTTTTAGAGGCCCTTAGGAGATTTAGTGGGTGTTCACCCACTCTCCACATTTGGAGACATTAGGGTTTGGATTGAGGAAGGATAGTGGATAAGCTCTTCTCAAATTTCCATTTCCATCACACTTATGGAGGTTGGTTACTCTTCTCATGGAAGCCTTTCTACTTGCTCTTTAGATTAACTTATATTTTGCTTTCTCATGCATATGAATCTTGGTTCTTGTTGTGACAATGTGTTGTAATGGAGGGATTTTGGGTTTTGATTTCATGGTTTGATCTTGTTCTTTTTGCTTGATTGAGGGAGTTCTTGTTTATGGGTGTGAGGCATTACTCACTCTTTGGGAAGAGAAGAAGTGGCCTATGGGTGGAGGGGTTAGTTGGGCTCTCCATGAGGTGAGAGTCTCTTCTCTTGGAGAAGAGGGATAAGTCCATGGTGTATGGGCACCATGGAAGCCATTGCATTCTTGTATTTTGAAGAGGATGTTAAGAAAAGTATGTGTATGAAGAGGCATTTGGATATGCATGGATATGTAGCCTTGAAGAGGAATTTGGATATGTAGCCTTGAAGAGGCATTTGAATACTCATGGTGAGAAAATTTGTATGTAATGGCATTCTCCCCTTGGAAAAGCCCACCTCCACCCTCTCAATGAGCTTGTAAGACTCATTTGTGCAACCTTGGAAGGGAGTAATTTGTCGTATGTGCATTTGTGTATATTGTTTGTGAGCATCTTGTTGATCTTGTTGCATACCCGTTTAGCCTTGGTTCTCCAAGCTCGGGGGTGGTCTCATAAGAGACCTAGGTTGGGTGGTGAGCACCCATGGTTCTCCATTTTTTTTTTATTTGCAGGTTTGGATGTCAAGACTCATGTGGATGATGCTTGAAAAAGTCCACTCTCTTGGTGTAGAATTATCCTATGATGTGGTATTGTTGATCCTTGTTGAAGATCATCTTCTTGTTGTATTTTGTAATGTTGTTTGTATGCCTTTTGGCTATTGTGAAGTTGTAAGAGATTAGTAATGAAGATGAGTTTTGTTATTCCATCTTGAACTCTCATTGAGTATCTACACCAGTTTGGATTAATTAGTTGTAAATGTGAATACTTCTTTATCACAAAGAATATGTATTTTAGTTGAGGAGATGACTATATTGAAAATGATGAATCATTTCTTCCATATCCAATGTATTCTACTTCTTGAGATAATGAAGTTATTCCTTCTTGTGAAATGAAGATCAAAGTTGATAGAATAGATAAAGGATATAGTTGAAATTACTCTCCTTTTTGCAATGAGTCCTCAATATTGATAGAATAGATATTGTATCAATTTCAATAAGATTTCATATTTTGGTTGAAGTAGGAATATTGCAGATTCATATATGATGATTTAAATGTCATGATCATTGAAAATAATCTCCATTTGATTCATATCACTCTTTTAGACCTATCAATTGTAATGAAACATCTATGAAGGAATGAACAAATTAATTTATATGTTGATATCTCAATTGATTTGCAATCAAACTATATTTAACCCTGATTGATACTCTATCAATCTTAAGACAATAGACTTCCTTATGCATTAAGGAGACTAATTAAATGATTAAGATATACTACTCATAGTTTGCAAGAAGATGTAAAAATACTGCAAGCAAAATAACACTCTCCAGATTTTAAGAGAGCAAAATGCTCTCTGGATTTTGTATGGGATAAAAATCCCATACAAAATCCATACCACAGTCATTTTAATATAATAAACTTGCCACCTCAATATATATTAAACAAATAAAATATTAATCTACTTTACCTCTTACCTTCTTAAATATCTCCCCTTTTCTAGGCGCATGTGAAGGAATGCAAAGTCAATGTCTTTAATTCCAACCTTTTTATTGGATGGAATAGTGTCCTTGAGTGACACATCACCTAGACTTTTTTTATTAGCTTTAAACTCTTTGTCTTCAAAACTCACGCAGGTTTTAAAAGACCATACCTTGTTTTAAATTCAAAACTTGTTGAGGGTACTTTATTTTGACATGGAAGGGAGTGGGACCCACCTTCCACTACCCTTTCCATGCTTCCCTCTTCCCTATGCATTCTAGGCGCAGGTCCTTGAAGAGGGGCATTTAAATTTGTTGGAGAACTTTTTTTTTTTTTCTTCCTTCTTGGAACGCACCCCCATGTACTTGCATGATGGGAGGTGTGAGTAGGGGGTACGCTAGGAGTTGATAGGTTAATAGGTTGTTTTGATATGAAGTTTGAGTAGGTTAGTAGATAAGAGTAATTAGTAGGATGTTTATTTTAGTAGATTAGATAGTTTAGTGTTTAGATAAGTTAGTTTAGAAAGTAGATTTAATACTAATTAGATATTAATATCATGTTAATAATTTTAGTTTAGAATTAAGATAGTTAATGTTAGATAAGCTAGTTTAGTATGTTTGTATTAATATTAATTTGTAAATGATGACATAGGTAATTATATTTTATTTGTTCATGGTTATTTGCTTATTTTAAAATTGTTCAATGTTTATAATGATATAGTGTGTAATTATTACTAATTAATATATTGTAGTTTATTAATTTAATTAATAATTTTATTAATTAATTAATACATTATAAATATTAATTAATAATGTTTATATGTTATTTAGTAATAATCATTGGTTATAAATCTTTAATTAATATACAATGGTTAATGGTGTAGTTGATTATTTAATTTTATTCACAATATTTTCATATATGATAGTCAATTTGACTTTGATTTATATATATAGGAAATTATTTACCTATATATATAAGAATGCTATATTCGTTTACCCTTGAAAATCTTTATGACAAATAGATTAACGTTGATATTGTTCATAATTCGAATTAACAAAACCTCTTAACTTTGAAATAACTTAGTATCTTAATTAAACTAAGTTATGTTATTAAGACCTTCCTTGATCGAATTCTTGGTGGGAAATGGTTAACCTAAGTATAGAACTACACTAACGATTAACGTTCCATTCCACTTAGTTAACCTTTTAGCCTGTTAGACTGACGATCGATGAACTTCTTTTGATCATGTTCCAGCTAGCATCTTTTAGAAACTACCATGTTGAGGTGTGACCACCTGTCTCTTGAGACGTTGACATATTCACTCTTATCTCGTATCATCGATCATGACAAACTTTTAACCTTTTTAAAAAAAAAAAAAAAAAAAAATTGGTTGTGTTTTGACCTGAACTTTTGGGCATTACAAACTAGGAGGAACAATCATAGGATCCTTCACAGGTTCTTTAGGAAGATCAATAGGATTATTAACCATTGGAGAAACAATCATAGGATCTTTGACAAGTTTAGTAGAAGGAACTTGATTAATAGAACTAGAAGTCATAGTTAAAGGAGGTATAGAAGGTCTAGGTAAAAGACCATGATTAAGATCCCTAGGAGGTGAACTTAATTCAAGGATTTTATGATTTTTATAGGCTTGATATGATCGAAAAAGATTATTAGGTCGAGGAGGACATGAATTAGGTAATGAAGGCAAAAAGAAATCCAGAGCAGCGGAATCTCTAGGCATGGAAGGTTGATATAAACTATGATTAATCATCTTCACTTCTTCATCATGAATGAACTTAAGACACTTATGGATAGGTGAAGCAACAACATGCATGGTAGTCAACCAAGGAAAACCTAGCTTAACTTGAAATTCATCAAAAGTAGGAACAACAACAAAGCTAGTGTTCAAAATCTTTCCACAAAGTTCAACTGGTATATTAATAGAACCAAATGATGGATAAAGAAAACCATTGAAAGTTTGAATCCACACATCCGATGTATCATAGAAGTCACATTGTAAAATTTTCATAAAAAGATTTTCTTTAGTGATAACATTGACTAAGGAGGTAGGATCAACAAGACAACCATGAGTAGGTATTTGAGCAATCCTAGAAGCAATGTAAAAGGGACCATCAGGAGCTTTAATAGTCTCAGAGTCATCAAAGGTAATCAAAAGTTCCTGAGGTCTTTTATTCTTAGATTGTTGTCAAGGTTTTGGTTGAGTTTGCATTTTAGGTTTAGGTTTTGGTCAAGGTTGAGATTGAACTTGAGGTTGAATCTGAGTTTGAAGTTGAGGTTGAGGGTGAGGTGGAGATATAGAGTGATCAACATGCTCCACTTGATTAAAAACATGATTGATATCATCCATCTTTGAGTCATACACAATTTTCATAGCAGATGGTTGAGAAATAGTATTAGTATCATGCGTAGGCAAAGGGTTCGTATAGATTTGAAGGTTCTGATTAGGAGGAGAGATAGATTGATTCCCACTACTATCCATATTATCAATAGATAAAACATTAGAATCAATTAGATCTTGAACCTTATGTTTTAAAGAATAACATCTCTCAGTATCATGACCATTCTGACAATGATATTGACAAAAATCATTTTGATCAAAATATTTAGATGCAATTGTAGTAGGTAAAAGAGGTCGAATACGAGGTAAAGTAATCATATTAGTAGCCAACAACCTATTCATAATAGCATGTAAAGTTTTAGAAAGACGAGTAAACATATGATTTAATCGAAAAGCAATGGATGTAGTAGTGACATTATGAGATGCAATAGCAACTGCATTTTCTTGTTTGTTTATCTTGACATAGTTGTTGAATTTTTGAAATTTGTTTGGATTAGGAGTAGCATCACTCTTATCAAATGGAATAGGAGCCATTGGAGTGTTTCTCTCAAATTGAATCACTTGTAATTGATAATGATGAAGCACTACACAAAGTTTTTGAAAAGAGGTAAATTCAGTAAGCGGAATCTTATCTATAATATCCTTTTGCAAATTTGAAATCAACATACATTGAATATCAATATCAGGAATAGGATAGGAAATATGAGCATGCCAATGCTTAAATCTACCAGTAAATTTAGTCAATTTTTCTTTAGCACTTTGTTTACAATGCATTAAATTAGTCAAAGACACTTGCGGGCCAATATTATTTTGAAATTGTTGAATAAAGGCATTAGCAAGTTGTGGAAAGGAATCAATTGAATGAGGCAAAGAACAATACCATTGTAAAGCTTTGTCATGGAAAGTTCTAGCAAACAATTTGGCTAAAATCCTATGGTCATGAGCATAATCACTACAAAGGATTTGGAATGTTTTAACATGATGAACAAGATCTCCTTTTCCATTATAATTCTCAAGATGAGGCATCTCACCTTGCTGAGGAACAGGAGTACAAATAATATCCCAAGACAAGGGACTTCCCATGTCACATGTAATAATACTAAACTTGTTTTGGGTTAAGGAAGCGAGTTTTTGTAAGGATGATACAGTTTGAAGTAAACTGATGATTGTTGAATTATTAGAGGAAATAGGAGTAGTAACATTAGACACACTAGGTAAAGTGTAAGAAGCTACAGGAATAGAAGATACAACTGGAGGAACACTAGGAACTATAGTTGGAAGCGAATTGGAATAAGTAAAAGGAACATTATGATATGAAGGTTGTGATGTAGGAAGGGACACAGGAGGAACACTCATAGGAATAGAGGGAACCATCATAGTCACCAAAGGAGGAGTATAGAGAGGAATACTAGGTAGAGGATTAGAAGGAGGTTCAACACTAGTGATAGGAGGAATCAACCCTAAATCTTGAACTTCTTGAGATAAAGGTTTAACATTTGAATGCACAAGATGAGTAATACCACGCAAGAGGTTAACACCCTAATCACTATCATGGAGAACTTTCTTAAGAGCCTCTATAGCTTGAATGGAATCTTGATTATGGTTTTCTTGCAGAAGCCAATTACCCATTTTATCAAGTTCAGTGGAAAGTTTTTGGACTTGTTCAGGAGGAACTCTTAAAGCATCATCCTCATCATGAGATGAGTGAGAAGATTTTTGTTGCATAGGAGGATTGGAATCACAAAGAATCAAGTTATCATCTAGGATCCTAAGGAAAGGAGAGGAAGATTCAGGATCAAAGGCACCCATGAGTCTACGACTTCTTCTAACTGGAATGTTATAAGTAGGACTAGTGGTAGTAAAGCTCATAAACCAATGTAATGCAAATGAACTAAACCAAAGACACATAAAGCATGAATATAAAATCTAATTAGCATGCAAGATCTAACACAAAGGAAAAATCTAATACTAAAAAGATAAAAAGGATAGCACAATAAGGCATCCAATTCCATAATAAGAATAAAGAGGAATCTAACACCAAAATAGAAAGAGAGTAAGCTAGATGGGTTCACCAAAATGAATAGAGGTAAAATGGATTCAACCCTATTCAAATGTATAGGGGGAAATATGTGATTTATTCTCAAACCCAAATTCCCCAAAGAAGAGATCCAATTTGATCAACCAAAAGGTTAATACACAATTGAATCAATTTTGTGAAGAATATGGAAGAGAGAGAGAGTAAATCCAAAATTTCCCTATGGAGGAAGATATATATATTATGTTTGGAAATCTAAAATAATTGAAATACAAATACTAACCTCAAATTAGGGTAGATATGGAAAATTTTGAATTCTAATGTCTGTGTACATTTTCAAGAAAATCTAAAACCTGTCCTAGACTGGAAATGCCAAGACAAAGAAAACCTAGAAATCTTTGTCCAAGATGGCTCAGCTTGGGTTTGACCCTCATAAAAGGTCAAATACTACATTCTTTATTTGAAGTTCGATTGGAATTCTATTCACAGATCTCAGAAGTTTACCAAAAAGGGTATCCAAATTCACTCTCAGATCCAAAATTTTGCACCTGTATCTACAAGAAAATGGGGATTTTTTTTGTATGGGGGGTTTGCCTTGGTCAAACCTCAATTTAGGAATTAACCTTGAAATTGAATTGAAATGTATTGTGCATAAACAAAGTAATTGAAACAAATCACCTCACTTATGTTGAAGTGGTTATAGAGGATTCGAATCCTCAAATCCACAAGTAGGAGTGCTTCAATGGATGTAGGATGAATGTAGGATGTCTCCAATCAATGGCATTTGATCTTCAACACCAATCTTGACTTGATCTTTCCATATGAGAAGGCTTGAATGAATGTGGAAGGATGGATCATCAAAGGGGGCTCTAAAGAGATTGAATCCTTCAATATCTAACAATGGATCTCCTTGATGGATGAATGCTTGAACACTTGAATTCTTGAAGACTTGCTTGAATGCTTGAACACTTTCTTGCACTTGAGATCTTGAGAGAAGAAAACTTGGTTGAGTGATGGATGAAATGAGAGAGGAAGGCCTCCTTTTATAGTGAACTAGGGCACACTCCTCTAGAGGGGCCACCTTGGAGAATTAAATCTCAATTACGTCCTAACCTTTAGAAAATATACCTAGATTAAATGCAATTAAAGGATTTACTATCCTGAAACCCAAAATGCTGACCCAGAGGTGGGAAAGTAAATATCCTGAAAGCTCGATGCCCAGAAATCATGGAAATTGGAGATTTGAAGGAAGGGGAAAAGTTGAGGTTGGACCTGACCCGGTCAGGTTTGAGCTCAATCTTCACCTAGTCAGGTTTGAGCTCAACCTTGACCTAGTCAGGCTCGACCTCGACCCTGACCCTAGTCCTAGATTGACTAAAAACCAAGTCAGGAAGTCCCAGGGATGCCCAGAAACCTAGAACTAAAGCCAGAACATGATAGAATGTCGGGAATAGACATAAAATCCTATGATTACTAGGATGAAGGCTAGGCGGATCTATTTTTACATCCTACCTAGAAAATAGAGCCATAGAAGAGGGAAAATCAGTAGAATCCTTAAGATCCTAACCCTAATTTCACCTAGAATGAAGAAATCAAGTGCAGGGAAGAAGTGGAAAGCGGGGAGAAAAGCCAAATACATGCAAAGACCTGATCAAGGTTCTTATCATGACCCCAAACCCCTTACTCGGAGGGCTAAACACTCTTATCATGGAAGTGCTTCCATTTTAAGATGATACATGATGAAACAATGAGGTTTGAATAATGAAAAATCTTTCTATGTGTCTCCCAATCCTTGAACAAACACAACCTATGGTTATTCATACCATACCTCCTAAGCCATGTACTAGTTATAGCCATTGCTCCTACAAGGTATTCTATTTTTTCACCATCAATAACTGAGTGATCCATTTTCTTTTTTGCCTCAACACAATAACACAAATAATAATTTGTCCCTTCTTCACTATCTTTAGGTGCAATAACAATGAAAACATGGCTTGTAATGATGAAAAAATAATGATGAGATTAATTTACTAAATATTTATGATAAAGTACTAAATTTGAGATTGTTTGTGTGTGGACAATTTACCTAGTTGTACTAGATTAGATAAGAGATCAAAATCAATGGATGATTCCATTTCTATCAGTTGTAGTGATTCATGGGGATGATAGGAGTCAAGTGGGCTCAAAATATGTGTACATCATTTGTCAAACCATTCCTTTGACTCACACCCATCTCAATCTTCATCTGCACATAATGAACAAAAACATTCCAAATGTTGTGTGTAAATACTCCATGAACCTCATTACAACTTCTAAAAGAGTGTATCTCACTTGATCCTATCAGTGTACACCAATCCTCATATGGTTAAATGTTAGTTTCATCCATCAACCAAAAATATATATGAACCGTAGACTCACCTTCACTACTTGGACCCATTGTAGCATTACACCACTAGACAATACATCTCACATCTAAAAATGTTGCTTTCTCTTTGTACTTTAATTCTTCATGTGCTAGGGCTCTTTTAATACATGCACCTACACCATTGTGCTCTCCCTTTCCATGACCAGCCTCTGTGAAATTTCACATATATTGAATTCCAGTGATCTTATGCATCCTATCGAACCAATAAAACATCCAAGAATTATTGAATTGTGAAGCACAATTATCTGACCATATGATGTGTAGATGATATGATATGCCCCTATTAGCCAAATCACCATAAAATAGTTGAAAGAAACTATGTCCAAACTCTGTAGAATGCAAGCGATCATCGCTAATGTAAAAATTATACTCACTCAATATCTTCCTATTCTCCTCTGTTCTATCAAGTGAATGCATGAATGTTATATGAACAAATATAGAAACTTGTTGATAGCTGTAATACTTTTCTTTCACCTCATTCTGTGGTTGTAGTATGTAGTTCTCTACAAATTCCACAACTAAAACAATGTTATCAAGTGGGAATGTGTCCTTTCACAACTTGAATTGCATATCCAACCATCGTGCTCTATGTGTATGCCTTGCATACTCATAAATAATTTTTTCACGAAAAATGTCCATGAAATAATACACTGGAATATTTTTCAATTACTAAATCACATCTTTTATCCTCTTTTCTATCTTTTAGATTATATGTCATGGTCTTATATTTTCCAAATTCCACTATTTCATTACCAATTGCATGTGTACTCTCCATATGTTGACAAATTGGAAAATATCACGAACCTCCACAATCTATGCATGTACCATTCAAGCATGAGAGCTTGTAAAATTTTTGACCATCCACTCTTTCACATCAAATGGTAGATATTAATTCCCTTAAATATCTAGGTGGGTCATTTATGTTACAATCCTACAAAACATTGCTAGAGTGCAAATCTACACATATATTTCTATAAACATCAAAATGGTTAGAAAACTCAATATACCCTACAAAAACAAGTTGTGCATGTGTGATTTATCTTCACATAAAAAGGTTTACCCATTTCAAAATATCTCTGACTAATTTTAATTTGAGGATACATATGCATAAATTTTGCATAGAATTGTGTCTGAGTTGAATCCAAAAAATGTTTTGGAAGTGGAATGCATATTCGACTACCAATCCTCCTTCTTACAATATCTCTATGATTAGGAGATACCCATGTTTTATTCTTCCAAAATTCTTCAATCAAGGATTTCAAAGCTTCAACAATTGCTTTATCTTTTTGTGATAGTCTACCGGAAAATTCCCATAACTTATTTCTATTTGGATCTTCCACTCTTTGACGCCTTCCTAGGGTTCTCATTAGAGACTTTCTACTTATTTCTAATGCTTTTCTCGTCTTTCTAATGAGAAAAAATTTCTTCATTTGAGTGGTTACTATTTTTTATGTAAGTACACATCGTGTGACATTACTATCTTTTGTGCATGTTGTAGAACCCACACTCTCATAAGCAGTCATTAGATTTTTCTTTACAATAGATTTTTCACTTGACTCATCCATCGTTCTTAGCCCAAAAATCTTCATGATGCACCTAAATTTTAGATTTCTCATCATTTTAAAAAATAGTTGACATCTTCCAATCATGTTTAAATTCTCAAAAAATGATCTCCAAATACAATTACAATTTATTTCACAAGTACGCATGGGAATCTTGTCAAGCATTGCTTGAAAATTGTTAGTATCAATATCAATCAAATAATTTGGCTTTCTACAAATAATTCTAGGAGAATCAAAAATATTATGTGTGAATTTTGTACCATCTTGAGTTTCATCAACATGACACGATGTTTTGCCTACACCTTGGGATGTAGATAATGGTGTGCCTTCAACATGATACAATTGTGTGCCTCTGGCTTGGGATGTCGATAATGGTGTGCCTTCAACATGATACAAGGGGGTGCATACACCTTGGGATGTAGAAAATCTTGTGCCTTCAACATGATACAAGGGTGTTCCCACACCTTGGAAAGTAGACAATGGTGTGCCCACACCTTGGGAAGTAGACAATGGTGTTCCTTTAACATGATACAATGGTTTGCCTCCAATATTGGGTGATGGTGTCTCTTCAACTTGGGAACTCATAGATGATGTGCCCTCATCTTCATAATTCAATTATCTTGTTGCATGCAAGTTTCTCATTCATTTTATTTTTGTTTCCAATTCCAATTCTCTCTTACTTTCTATTGATGTTTCATGTTCCTCATCTAAAGAAAAATCTTCTTCTATGGTATGCAATTTTTTCTGTTCACGAAGTTGTCTCATTGTTTCTTTTCTTCTCTTCCATTGTTAGAGTCTTTTCTCATTTCCTCAGCATGATGATGATTTCCACATATGAATTCATTATAATTTAAAAATTATAATATCAATCTATTACAATAAGTCAAGTTATAATATCAATCTATTACAATAAGTTAAATTATAATATAAATATCTTACAATATGACAAATTAGAATATAAATTTATTACAATTATATCAAGTTATGTATTGAACAAGTTTATATCATACTAGTTATAAACAAAAAGATTCTTTATTCACATTTCACATGTAAAAAATAAAAAAAATTACCTCAATCAAAAAAATTTGGTGAAGAATTATTGACTTTCACAATTCAATGTTGAATTTTAAACAAAAGGGTGGTGCAAATTGATAGAATATGCTTCTTTTTCACCTTGAACACCATGAAAATAAAATATTATCAGAAAAAAATTAGAAATCAGACAATATAAAGAAAATGTGGGCCTCTTTGACAAGTTCTGTAATGGATAATACCATTTATTTTAGTCTTTCATAGTGCATACATGCTATGCAAGAAACACAAAAGTGTTAAAGGGAGAAAGGGGGTGACAAGGGGAGAGGGAGGGATAGGGAGGGAGGCATATGAAAAAGGGTGAAAAGAGACGGAGAGAGAGAGAGAGAGAGAGAGAGAGAGAGAGAGAGAGAGAGAGAGAGAGAGAGAGAGTAGGAATATGGGATAGAGAATATGTGTATGGGAGAGGTGAGAAGGAGAGACATAGAGACACAAAGAGTGAGAGACAAAGAGAGGGGAGAGGGAGAGATACATAGAGAGACTTAGAGAGAGAAGGGGGAGAGAGAGAGAGAGGGTGATAAGGTGATAAGGGGGGAGATAATAGGAGAGTGGGGTCCTAGACCATCTATGACTCATTAGGTAGAAACAAGTGCACTAGGCATGGACTAGATGGAAATCAATCTTCTATATTCCATTAATTCCAAAGGATTCTAAATTATGTAAGGGTTCTAAAATGTATTCGACACAATAATATGATTATGAAAGGTGTAACAAACTCCTACACCTTTTTAATACAAACCATTTGTAGTCACTTATTACTCTCTCTCTCTCTCTCTCTCCATCACCCTATCCTTCTCTCCTTATCACCCTATCTTGCTCTATCTTTCCCCTCCACCTTCTCACTCTTTCTCTCTCACTCTCTTAAGCCTTTTCTAGATGTTACATAGTGTGTACATGCTATTCAATCCATAAATTTGATTAGCATGTATGCACTAAAGCACTTGAAATACATTGGAATCCACCAAGACTAAGGCTTGGATTTGCCTTGGAGATCCAACCCAAAGGATTGAAAGATTCAAATAGGCCTGAGATGTGTTTTCCAATAGACATACAAAAAATTCACATCATTTTTTATGTGCTCCTCATTAGGTTTACTCATGGTTCAATAACATTAAAATTAGACATCATGATATTGTAGATCTCTTTGTTAGATATCTAGCCATATAGTTTATTTTAAATTCTGATTATGTTAATCTTTTCATCTCTAATTTCTTTTGTCTGTATGTCCGATTTTTGTCAAAAACCAACATGTAGTATTTTGGGCATAGATTTGGGCTCGTTCATCAAATTTTGCAAAAAGTTACTTTTTTAGAAACTAGACTCCACTATACACACTTTAAAAATGGAAAATTTTATTTTTGATTAGTTTTCAATTATTTCTAGGGGGGCATAGAGAAATTTCATGTTTTCAGGAAGTGTGCACTTCATAAATTCATAAAAAATTATACATTCATAAAAAATTAGTAGAAAAATATTGGGTGAACTAAGTGGTGTTAGCTAACTTCTCACTGGAGGGATTCAAAAAATTCAGAAAAAGTTTAATATTTTAGGGGGGGCACACTAGACACTATGTTATGTTTTTCACAAAAAATAGGACCACTTTTTGTGCTCCCCCTTTTTAAAGGCCTTAATATGCACCATTTTAAAAATAAATTAGTAGTTTAGAAACTAGATTTAGAGTATTAAAACTCTTTTTGTTGTCGTATCTTATAATTTTGAGTCTAACTATCTTCAATTTCTTGTTGAAGTTCAGATTTTGCTGATTTCATTAAAAAAAAAAGTGGCATCTTATATCCCCTTTTTGGTCCCCCATCTTTGTGCACTTACCCTTTGATGAATCCTTCTCACTTTTAGGATAGATTTTCCCCCACTTTGATTTCATTGCGGTGTTGGACTTGGGCACTTTTTAGATCTATGACGAAATCTTTAGGTATTTTGCAAATGCAACTCTAGAAATTTATTATGCAATTTTTACAAATGCTAGCAAATGAAATATCTACAAGGATGGATAGGTATGAGACTTGACTTGACTTTAAATGGCGCTTGTTTACCAAGTTTTCACTGATTAAATTTATTTATCTTTTTCTCTTTTTATTTTCTTTTTTTTCTACCAAGGCACCTATTTGCTAGGTTTTCACCAAGGCACTTTTCTTTCTTTTTTAATCTTTTTTGTACTTTTCTCTTTTTCCATTTTTTTGTATTTTTTCTTTTCCAATTTTTTTTGTTATATCATCATGGCCCCTATTTGGTAGGTTCGCACCAAGACAAAAAAAATTTCAGGATCATTTTTTAATGTTTTTGGATTTCTTCATGCTTAATTTTCCACTATTTTTTATTTCTTCAAGATCCCTTTTTGCTATTTTTGTACTTTTCTGCTTTTCTTCTTTTCTATTTTTCAATGTTTTTGAATTTTTTCACGATCACTTTTGACTATTCAAAAATAAATAGGATGCCTCCTCACCTGATATTCTAATACTCTTTCAGTTATAATGTTTCCTCTACTTTAGGTGTAAAACATTTTCAGGTGTATGTTTTTGATGTGTTCTTGTAGTTCCTCTCCATCACAACTAGCTAGCTTGTACGTACCCGTTCCAAAAGAATAGGTAATATAAAAAAAGGACCTAACCAATTTTCTTTCGATTTCCCTTTCTTCTCTCTTTCTGCCTGATTTTTACAGTTTTCTCTCAATACCAAATCACCTATTTGAAATGTTCTTGGTTTGATGTGTTTATTGTAATTTCTTGACATTTTTATTTGATACACTTTGAGGCGATCAAAGGCTTGTTGTTTTCTTTCATCAAGAAATTCCAACTCTTATAATCTTGCAACCCTATAATCTTCCTCATTTACCAGCCCATGCAATAAAACTCTTAGTGATGTAATTTTAACCTCCAATGGTAGTACTGCTTTCGTTCCATATACTAATTAAAATTGTGGATCTCCTTTTGGCATCCTAACACTTGTTCTATGTACCCATAAAGTAGGATTTATCTAAATATGCCAATCTCTCCCTAAATTGTCAACTATCCTCTTCAATATTTTCAAAATATTTTTATTAGTGGCTTTCACTTGTCCATTTCCTTGTGGGTAATATATTGAGGATGAATGGTGTATCATATGGAACTTTGTACACAATTCTTTTAAGTCCTTGTTCTTGAAGTCTTTAGCATTATCTATTATGATGGATTCAGGGATGTCATACCTACAAATGATATGGTTCAGTATGAACATGGAGATTTTTTTTCCCATTGTGGTAGACAATGGCACAACTTCAACCCATTTGGTAAAGTATTCAATTGAAGTTATAATGAACTTATGACCGTTGGATGAAGGTGGGTAAATCATCCCTATTATATCCAACCCCCATTAATAGAAGGGCTAAGGGGTAGTCATCGGATGTAGTTCCTGACCTAGTACATGAATTAGGTTTCCATGATGTTGGCATTTTTGATAATTTTTTTTCAAAATGGAGTGAATCTTTCTCCATGGAAGTCCAACAATACCCTATCCTTATAAGTTTCTTTGCTAAGGTTAATCCATTTGAATGTGACCCACAAATTCCTTCATTGATTTCTTGTAAAGATAATTTTGATTCCTCCTCTAAACACCTTGCAAGCATTCCATCAAGACTCTTGTGATACAATGTGTTGGATACAAAGGTGTAACGATAGGCTTGTCTTATGAAGTTCCTTTTGTGGTTTTAAGTTTGGTCCAAGGGTAGGGTTTGGTCTTTCAATTAAGTCTAGATGGATCCATACCAGGGTGAGTCATGTCCCATTAAAAGATAAGTGATGTGGGAATTGGAGGGTCGAATGTGGATTGTCCTATTTCTTCTACCAAGAATTCATATCTTGCACTTTGATCTAGCATCTGTAGGAGTGAAGCCAATGTTGTCATGGCATCTGTTGCTTTGTTCTTTTCATTGGGAAATTTCTCAAATGTGATCAAGGTGAATTATTTCTTGATATCCTCTATCATATTCTTATAAGGTATCAACTTGCCATATTTTGTTTGATATTCATCATTTATTTGGTTTATGACTAGTTGAGAATCTCCATATACTTGCAATTTTGTCACCTTCCATTCTAGGGCCAATTTGATTCCAATGACTAATGCTTCATATTTAGCTATATTTTTTGTGCATGGAAATAGTAGCTTATGACTTATGATAATATACCCACTCTTGACCAATGTTGACTATAAGAACCATCAAAGTATAATTTCTATGTTTTTTCTTCAACATTAATTATTTCTGAGTCTGGAAATTCCACCTGAATAGGATGTTCATCTTCTAATGGTGCCTTTGCTAGTTGATCTGCTATGACTTGGCCTTTTATTTCTTTCCTATCCACATATTCTATACCAAATTTTCTCAACACCATAAACCTTTTGGCCAACCTTCCTGTCAAAGCTATTTTTCTTAGAAGATAATTTAATGAATCAATTTTTTCTATGAGTTTGATCTTATGAGATAACATATAATGTCGTCACTTTTGGGAAGAAAAAACTACTGCCAAACATGCTCTTTCTAGGAAACTATAATTTAACTCAAATTTCACCAAGGTTCTTCTTATGTAGTAAATAGCTTTCTCTTTTCCATTTTCATTGTCTTGAGCCAAGAGTTCCCCTAAAGAGTGTTATGTCACTGAAATGTATAATATCAGATTCTTTCCTCTTATTGGTGGCATCAAAATTGGTGGATTCATTAGGTACTTTTTGAGTAACATGAAAGCTTCTTCACACTTATCATCCTGCCTAAATATTGTTTCCTTATGGAGGAGTTGAGTAAAAGAATGGCATTTTCCTGCTAATTGTGATATGAACATTCTGATTGACTGAATTCTCCCTTCAAGTGATCTCATCTGACTCATATTTCTAGGTGCCCCCATTTCCATTATTTCTTTGACTTTTGCAGGGTCCACCTCTATTCCTTTTTCCAAGCCTATACACCCTAGCAATTTTTTAGATTGTACACCAAATGTACATTTCTTCAGATTGAGTCTCACCTTGAATTGTTCTAGCCTTGTGAATATTCTCTCTAAGATTGGTAGATGTTCCTCCCTTGAATGAGATTTTTCAAGTATGTCATCTTCTAAGAATTTATTCATCATATCATGAAACGTAGTGGTCATGGCTCTTTGGTAGGTCTGTCCTGCATTATTAAGACCAAAGAGCATAATATTCCAAAAAATTGTCCCCCATGCACATGTAAAAGTTATTTTATCTTAGTCTTTAGATGGAATTTTAATTTGGTTGTATCCACTAAATCCATCCATGAGAGAGAGAATTTAATAACCCACCGTCAGATCCACTATGGCATCTATGCTTGGTAAAGGAAAGTCATCCTTTCGACATTCGAGATTGAGATCTTGGAAATCCATGCAAATTATGATGGACTTGTCTGCTTTTGAAATAGGTACAATATTTGATATCCACTTGGCATAGTCAGTTTCTCTTATGAACCCAACTTTTAGTAACTTTTCTAATTCCACTTTGATAAGAAGTTTGATGTGTGGGTGCATTTTTCTTGACTTTTATTTGATTGGTTTTACCCCTTCTTTGATATTAAAGTGATGCATGATAAAATTTGGATATAATCCCAGCATGTCATCATAAGACCACACAAAATTTATTTGCCTTTATTTGAAATGTTTTACAAATTACTCTCTCTCTTCATTTGATAATGATGTTGATAGATGTATGACCTTTGGCTCTAATTTGGTCATAATGTTGATCTTTTCTATTAGTTCTATCAAAATAGGTGATCTCTCCTTGTAATGTCTGGGAAAAGTATCCAACCGCTCTTCCTTAGGTGCCACAATTGGGTTTTCACCATTGGAAACATCCTTTATCTCTTTCTATTTTTGGTCTAATACTGCCACCTTGTTGTTTTCACTATTAGTCTCTTTCAATTTTTTATTTTTCTATTTTTTCTCTTATTTATGGACTGAGAGATTGGATACTTTACTTCATCATTTCTTCTTGATATTATTTTGTAGAAGAAGGTTCAATCACATTTGGGTATTTTTAATCTCTATTGAGCATTTTAGGTTGTCATTAGTATCAAAGGATAGTAAACATGTCATTCGGTTATTTACATTGAGACAGTCAGTAACTAGAAGTTGTAACACCCCATATGAATAATCTAAATAAATGAAAACCAAAAGTAAACCAAACAAATTAACCAGAAAAGCACAACATTTTTTATTTATTTAACAAGATACAAATTAGCATCAAAATACCACTCAACTGATTTAACCAATTATTTAATATCCAAGGGTAATTGATTACATGAGAGTATAACAATATACTCAATATTTAATACATATTTTCTAAGAGTTCCAGATTGTTTCTAATTTCCCTTATCTATCCTAAGCACTGCTCTTATAATAAGTAACCAGGTAATAATCTATTTTCCATATATCTTTACAGCAGCTAACCATTCCCCCAAAAAACATTGTTTTCCTCATCTATAATCCTGAAAACACCAAATAGAAAACAACCACAAACAAACAGGGCTTAGTCAAAAAGACTAAGATGATGGAATACCTCCAAAGCATCTGCATCATACTGGTTAGAACCTTAACAAAATAATCTAAACCATACATATAAAGATAGATATATTTCATTATTAACAAGAAGCATTTCATTTCTATTCAACAGAAATAAACAAGTACTTTATTTCATTTTCAACAGAAATAAACTCGCAAAGAAAATGACATGGTGATGATCCACTAGCTTTGGGTATCTACATAAGAATCAACGATCAGTAACCATATAGGAAACTCGAAGAATTCATTATGCCAGCCTTATTCTTTACAAGCAATAAGGTAAATCCATACCCTTACTTCACCAACATGTGCAAGTAATCAAGGCAACATATTTTTATCTTTTTAAATGAAACCCATAGCCCATGAATTATTAAATTATCACTTAGTAAAATAACTGATAGATATTCTTTCACCTTAAGGCTCCAGACAAAAGTCAGTTTCCCATACTAAGGATCACACTTGCATTATCTCAAAACACTTCTTACTATCAATACTAGTTAAACCATAATAAAACCTGAATTATCAAATTCAACTAATAATGTTACTTAATAACTTAAATCTTTAATACTGAATCCACAATTTAAAATATCCAAATACACCCATGAAACCTCTTTCAGAACAACCACAGCAAAGCATCTTCTTTTCATCAACTGAAAGAATAACTTAAGCAAGAATTTCCAATACTATCCTTAGTAAAATCAAATAATAATAATACCCAATTCCTAACATCCAATTGCAATATTATATCAGATGATTGAAATATCCAATTTTATTATCAACTGACCGTTACAGCTAACACTTAAAAATCAATTCCATTAATTTGACACATTATAACTAACAGAGTTTATTTGTAAAACCATGGAAGGTTAAAAATCAAATTCATATACTAATGTTTAATGTAGAATTACACATTATCTACATATTTACCACCCATATAAAAATGCACTTGTTTCAATTCTGTCATCTCTGTTACAAAGTCACATATGTATATACTTATAGGCATACACACATATATATACATATGCATATACAATCACACTATGTGTATATACATATATACATATATACATATATACACACACACACACACACAGATATATATATATATATATATATATATATATATATATATATATATATATATATATATATATATATATATATATATATATATATATATATATATATATATATATATATATATATATATATATATATATATTTGTGTGTGTGTGTGTATATGTATATATGTATATATGTATATACACATACCGTGATTGTATATGCATATGTATATATATGTGTGTATGCCTATAAGTATATACATATGTGACTTTGTAACAGAGATGACAGAATTGAAACAAGTGCATTTTTATATGGGTGGTAAATATGTAGATAATGTGTAATTCTACATTAAACATTAGTATATGAATTTGATTTTTAACCTTCCATGGTTTTACAAATAAACTCTGTTAGTTATAATGTGTCAAATTAATGGAATTGATTTTTAAGTGTTAGCTGTAACGGTCAGTTGATAATAAAATTGGATATTTCAATCATCTGATATAATATTGCAATTGGATGTTAGGAATTGGGTATTATTATTATTTGATTTTACTAAGGATAGTATTGGAAATTCTTGCTTAAGTTATTCTTTCAGTTGATGAAAAGAAGATGCTTTGCTGTGGTTGTTCTGAAAGAGGTTTCATGGGTGTATTTGGATATTTTAAATTGTGGATTCAGTATTAAAGATTTAAGTTATTAAGTAACATTATTAGTTGAATTTGATAATTCAGGTTTTATTATGGTTTAACTAGTATTGATAGTAAGAAGTGTTTTGAGATAATGCAAGTGTGATCCTTAGTATGGGAAACTGACTTTTGTCTGGAGCCTTAAGGTGAAAGAATATCTATCAGTTATTTTACTAAGTGATAATTTAATAATTCATGGGCTATGGGTTTCATTTAAAAAGATAAAATATGTTGCCCTGATTACTTGCACATGTTGGTGAAGTAAGGGTATGGATTTACCTTATTGCTTGTAAAGAATAAGGCTGGCATAATGAATTCTTTGAGTTTCCTATATGGTTACTGATCGTTGATTCTTATGTAGATACCCAAAGCTAGTGGATCATCACCTTGTCATTTTCTTTGCGAGTTTATTTCTGTTGAAAATGAAATAAAGTACTTGTTTATTTCTGTTGAATAGAAATGAAATGCTTCCTGTTAATAATGAAATATATCTATCTTTATATGTATGGTTTAGATTATTTTGTTAAGGTTCTAACCAGTATGATGCAGATGCTTTGGAGGTATTCCATCATCTTAGTCTTTTTGACTAAGCCCTGTTTGTTTGTGGTTGTTTTCTATTTGGTGTTTTCAGGATTATAGATGAGGAAAATAATGTTTTTTGGGGGAATGGTTAGCTGCTGTAATATATATATATATATATATATATATATATATATATATATATATATATATATATATATATATATATATATATATATATATATATATATATATATATATATATATATATATATATATATATATATATATATATATATATATATATATATATATATATATATATATATATGTATGTATGTATCCTTGCAAATATACAGAATTTTAGAACACTACATCAACATAATTATAATTCTATCAGAAAAACATAAAAATCAGATAACTCATTCGAAACATGTATTGTCATTTACTGTTGTCACACCAAATATTTCGCAGACAGAAAATCTACTACTATAGTAGCTATCGAATGGTCTACAGACCACAACTAAAACCAAGTCTTCGAAAGAAACAATGTGACCGCAGTGACTTCCACCACAACCTTCTATAATAATCAAGAGTACCAAAACACTGAGAAATGATAAACTATATTCCCATATTCTGCTACAGCATGTTCATCAAATAGAACATGATTCCTAATAAAAAATTACTAACAGACCCAACATATCCCCTAGACAAGCAACTACAGAATTTATGATCGGAATCTCATCCACCTCTCCCTATAGCATATAACTATTGATGGCTATATGAATAACTAACACTTGAGACTGATACACTGCTATACTCAACATAAACTTTGTGGTAACCGAAGCTCAAATCTCAAAACCCCAACTCAATAGGCTCTTTTACAGAGAAAAAAAACCTTGCAAACCTCAAACAATGACATAACAAAATTTCCCATTCCAAGGCTCGGCAAAGATAGGTAAATCGACTACAATACTCAACATAAAGAACTATAAAATTAGCAATATGAAGTCAGGTACAAGATATGAAATTGCATGATGTTCCAAGGTTGATAAGAACCTTTCCACTATGGATACAACACTAATTCAAACCAGGGAATCCATAGAACCCAATAATCATACAAAATAGAGGATCCAATAAAACTTAGAAGTCTCGACACCCAAATGCCTAGCCATAAGTCCAAATTCCAACACTATAATTATGTAACCCCTGAAACACAAATTTATCATTCCAGAAGCTCGGTAGAATTGGTAGCAAAGATGCAAAAACTCCACAGTCCTAACTCCCAAAATGTTACTACCTTAAACACCACATTTTAGTTCCCTTGACTGCGGTAACAAAACTTACACAAAACAATGAAATACATTTGCTCCCAAGACTCAGGAAACCCTACATCCTCATAATCCTATCATAACAATATCACCGAATTTGACAAACCCTAAATCAACATTTCACATTTATTGAACAAAAATCACACACAACCGAATTCCCAAATTCTAATAGTGAACATAAACACTCCAACGCTTAAAGACCAAACATATAAAAAGATACTTCCACAGTAACACGTAAATCATTCCTAACACAGTGAATGCTATGAATAGAAACTATGTTTAATGAACTTTTATAAACTAGATTCATAAAGAAAACAAGAGTTTGAGTTAGAGAATGCCCCTGCCTGAAACACAGAGTGAGGGTGTTCAAACTCGCATAAAGAAATCCACAATCCACACTCCTGAACTGGCGAGCTACTCCAGAAACAACCTTTGCATAGCAATGGAATAGAGCACACCATGATAGAGCTTGGTTCACAAGCACAAAAACCAAATAGTGTTTCCAAATAATAAGCTCGAAGAACAGAAACAGAACTGTGATATACATAATGGAGAATCCCATTAATAATGTATAGATATGCAACCATTTTTCCCTCCAAGCTAAACAGAATAACCCCAATCTCGCAACCATTCTAGGTATCAAACACATTTCCTCATAATAGAAAACCCTTGCCAATGCAAATGGCAGACAACAAACTGAAGTATTCAATTCTAGTATGTGTGTCGTAACTGCATTAACTTCAAACTTATCCTTTACTGCCACTTCCACTCAAAAGATCGACAGTTGTCACTGTAGTACCAGTACTTAACTAAGAACTCCCAAAGACACATGCTCAGAATTAAATCAGACATGGATATAACAATCAAAATCCCAATGCACATACGAAACATTGCAAAACAAATGTTTTAAACAAAGTGAGATTAGTATGTCCAAGTCATATTAGGTCATATGACATGAAAACCTTAGGATGTGCTTCAAAGACAAAGCCTAGGTTAGAGAAATTACTAACCTTAGCCTGTCTTACCATAATACATAGAATGTTAGGGTAATACTAACACCCCTTCCTAACTTTAACACATAAATTAACCACTAATTCATTCATTCTACTAACTTATTTGTTTTAAAAATTCAATTCCATTTAACAATTAACATCATCATAATACAATTATTTCAACAACTAACATTAACTATATAATTAACAATATTTTCCTTAACAAATACAGACTAACTTAACATCGAAAATTACATTAATGAAATCTTAATAACAGCATAGAAATTCCTCTTCCTATTTAAGGAAAGAGTTTTTTTAAAACTTATAAACAATCATCTCCTATAATAACACAAATTCCCAAAGTACCTATAAATAATAGAGAAAAATGATAGCTCAGAAGAGTCAGAATCTACAACTATTTTTATTAAAACAAATAAATCCAACACCATAATCTAACAAAAGATTAATAACTACCTGCCAAGTTAAATGTTCATAAGTTGTCAGAGATATAGATCAAAATTTAGACAAAGCTATAATCCAAATCACAACCAAATGAGTCTGGACATAAATAAATCCGAACCAAGACATGAATTCACACTAAAAGAACTATATGAAGTTGCAGAATCAGAAACCAAGCCAGAAGCAGATAGGGGCATGACAAAAGTAAGACAGAGTATTTGGTAAAGCCTTATACCGAGCATCACATAGTTAACTGAGCACTAATGACACCGACACTGATGGTCAGTAAACACTGAGCATGACAGTATACACTGAGAAAATTATAAAGTGTTTACCAATGATCATAGTAAATGGCATAGTAATAAAAAATGGCACCTTATTCTATGTAAACGGTTATAATAGATCATAAAATGGTTTACCAAGATCAAGGAGCATTTATTGCAAAATATATTCATTAAATGCAATGATTATCTTATTTGTATTACTTGATCTATGTTATTTTGCACCATAGATCTTAGGGTCATGATTTTCTTTTGTAACCTAATTTTTGTTTAAGTGGCAAAAATAGAACACTATATATTGTATATGTCTGCACCATTTTATAAGGTTGTTGAACTAATATATATATGAATCATGGAGTACTTGAAGAAATTTCCTATCTTGAAGACAATCATTTTACTGAGCAGAATAGAGTACAGAGGTTTTCAGATTGAGCAGAATTAGATAAGGCAACTGAGCAGATCAGAGCAGAGAACCATCACAGATAAGGTGATATTTTCATAAGAACTTATAGATCTATTTCAGACAATTGAGTTGTCAACTAGTGGATAATTTACCTATTAATTTCTAACAATTATGATAGAGTTTTGATAAATCTCTTAACAGATTAGACTTAATAGTCTTTGTAGAAATCTCATAACCAAGTACATACTTCATATAGTGTTGTTAAATCCTATAACTAGGTAGATCTAGCTGATCTAATATGTTACTCCTAATAGGGTAAGATCACCAGAAGTGATCAAAACTTGTAGCCTTAATAGGCAAACCTTTTCTATCTGCATTAGTGAAGAATTTGTGGGTGTCATCCCCATCGCAATTTTTACCTTCTAACAAGGGTTTTTGCATTACCAAAATACTGGTGTAATGTGATTGTCATATTGATTTCATATTGTTTACTTTCTTAAGTTAACTAGATGATTGATTTATGCAATTAGATTCAAGTTATTTTGATCGATTATCATAGTATTCAGTTATAGATCAGAAAGATTTTTGCAACTAAAGTTTTTGAAGGCACTGATTCACCCCTCCCCTCTCAGTACCTATCTCTCCTAACTCCAACAATTGGTATCATAGCTTAGTTCTCTTGTTGAACAGTTTAACCACTGAAGGGAAAAGATCTAAGTCATGGAGAGATGCAAGCTTGACAAGACTATTGAGAATTGGAAGATACAAATGCAGATGTTTGTGGAACAATATAAACAAGCCAAGGTAGAACTAAAGAAATTACTGGTTGAAAGAAAAAACCTTGTAATTCAGTAGAATGAAATAAGCTATCATGAAGAACCTATTGATGACATATTTGATCATATTGGATCAAGCTCTAGAAGCATCTCTGACGGATCCAAAAGCATAATCTCCTAGCTATCTGAAAAGAATCAACATCTATCCGAGCAAGTGAAAGCACTTCAAATCGGTCATGAATCTCAAATGGTGAGAATGGTGGAAATCATGAACAATTGTAGACAAGCTGAACAAGATCAGAATCTAGCTATTAAAGACCAAAGACTGATGACTTCAAACAACTTCAAGCAAAAGAAAGTGAAATCTAGAGATTCACTGATCATCACTTCCAAGTATCAAATCAGATGATGACAGTTAATCGGGAAATTAACTGAGTAAATGGAAAATTACCAAGAAGACTTGAAGATGTAGCAACACTTAGAGAAGATAATGAAAAATTGAGAAATGATATAAAAACACAAAAGAAACACAATGAGATGATGAAGATAGCCGAGGATAGCTCTAAAAAGATTGATGATTTTCTAACTAATCAGAGGAGATTCGAAAGAAAAGCTGGTATAGGCTACACCAGTGAAGGAGAATCATCACATCAAGCTGAAGAAGTCAACAACAATCAAAGTTAAAAACCTAAAGTGTTGACATGTTACCACTATGGAAAACTAGGACATACATCTAATGTGTGCAGAAGTAAAGCACAAGGTAAACCTCATGTCATTCCTAAGTTCAATGGATATTGCTATTACTATGGTAAGTTTGGACATCTAGCTTATGAATGCAGAGCAAAGAAGAATGACATTGCTAATAACACTACTGAGGAGAAAATATGCTATGCTTGTAATAAGTATGGACACACTGCAAGGGACTGTAAGGCAAAAATGAAGCAGGTCTAGACACCTAAAGAGAAACTACAATGAAAGCCATATCAACCGAAGAGACAAGGTAATTCACATGTTTGGGATTATAATACATGGACTAATTGTACTGCATGTGGTCGGTATGGACATATTGCAGCAAACTATTACAGAAAGAGTTAGATTGGACAATCAAGTAAATGGACAAATGCAGGAATGACATGTATGCACTGTTACAAGGTCAGTCATGTAAGCAAGAACTGCAGAGACCGAGCACTTGATGAAAACCATATATTTGAGAGTGGATATAACATTGCAAAAATTACAAAGTTAAGGAACACAATGTGGAAGAAGGCATCTGATGAGAATGTTGAGTCAAGTAACAATGTTGGTGAAACCTCATCCACTGGATTGGGTGACATCAGTACCTCCACTTAAGATGACAAAGGTATGTATTGAACTAACATTTCAAATGATCACATTTTACATACAGTTCCTTATATATGATGTACAAACACCAAATCTACATGAATGAAGATGCACTATGGTTTATATATTATAAGTTTGTAAATGACATCTAGTCGGTAAAAAGGGAAACATGAGTTGGTTACCCGTCGGTAATCACTATACAAGGTCAATCGACAATAGTTCAAACTGATGAAGAAATTCTATGTTAACCATGCAAAAGACTTTACCGAGCTGACAGCTATCTTGTACCGAAAGCTAGGTCACGCATTTATTGCATCAAATTTTGAGCGGGAATATCAGAAAACCCTATATATACATGAAAATAGAGTTCATTGTTACATCATGATTTTGAAGAAAGGAGATTTTACAAAGAAGAGTTCAAGATAATAATTTTCAAAATAGAATTCAAAGCAACTAGATCAAACCGATGACAATTCTTCAATGAAAACTAGTAAGTTCATCCACCTACCGAACATTGATTATCTATTTTGTTGCCGAAATCCTATAAACAATTTATGGCATTGTCTTCGACCGCAAGAAAATCACAGAACATTGACGAGGAAGGGGAACTAATTATTAGGGTGCACTTTTCCAAGGAGAAATTCAAATCACATCCTAAGGTTGCAGCACAAACGGACGATATGGGAGCATTCTCTAGTATTCCTGATAAGGTTTTGTTAACATAATATGTTAGGGCTTACATTCACTACAAGATCGGTGAAGTATGTGACTTTGAGACCATAGTAGCTTATTAGCAAGTCTGTGGACCAAATGGTAAGATCAAATCTAAGCATAAGAAGATTGAGGAATCAGGGTTACAGTGTTTCACATACTTCTCGCAATCATTTCACAATGACTGGATAAGAATCATGCTCAACAGATTCCACGATGGTAAATTTTGGCTAGACAAACCAATTGAGGTCACCAAGAAGATTATCAGTAGGGTTACTAGGTACCCTACAACCGACAAAGCCAAAGCATTTCGAAGTTCATCTCATCTCAACATAGAAAAGAACACTAGAACTCAATGGGATGGTAGGGCACTAAAGATTTCAACTATCAAAGATCCAGCAGTAAGATTTGCAGCTCATGTCATTAGGTACAACATATTTCAATCAAGCAGACTGAATTATGTACCCTGTAGCACCGTGGACATGGCATACAAAATTGTGAAGAAAGATCACCAAGTTGATCTTTCCAAGCTACTACTACACTAACTGCATGACAAAATGAAGACAATAAAAGCAAAGAAGTCCAATACATGTAAGTATGGATCACTGCTTGTGTGTACATTCCTCTATTTGCAAAAATATGTACTAGGTATTGGAAAAGTTAACTGGCAATCAAACAGACCGATAACTACCCAAATCGGTGATATGATGAGAAGTCTAGGAGACAATGTGAATAAGGAGTTCCATGCATATTTCAAGGAATTTCAAAAAAGAATGCAACAAAGAAGCAGAATTCCAAAAGAATTAGTAAGAAAATTTGAAGATGACATATGCTCTGTGGTAAGCACAGACCACTTAATGATAAAGGTAGTAGAATCAAGAACAAAATGGCTAGCACCAATGGGTTATGAAATGAATCATGATTTCACTTTGAAATCTATCAATGCATTGCTAGCATTACCGATTGACATCACTGCCAGTAGGCTTGGAGTGTGTGAGGAAGCTAAGTCTAGAATCACAACGGACATTGAGATCGGTAAAATGTCAAGAAGGGAAAAGAAAATGAAAAAGGATCTCTCAGCAAGATATGGAGCTACATCTGACTCACATAAGGAGTCACCGGTTGATGAAGCAACCGAAGATTAGTTATAGCTGGCTGATAAACCCTATGACAGTGAGGAGACTGAGTCAGACAAAGAAAAGGATAACAAACAGGTTCCTCCCACCAATGATGAAGAAGAAACTCAACTTCCCACAACTGATGAACAAGATACTCAGCTACCAGAACCTGAAGGAATGAGGACATGTTCAACAACTATAGCCCAATCAACCGAGCAGAAAGAAGAAGTAGGAAAAGTTTCAAAAAGGAGAGCAGCCACATCGACAAAGAAATACATCAAGAGAAAGAACAAGAAGGTAGCTAAACCACCAAAGAAAAAGAGGAAATACATAAGGAGTAAAGAATACATAGAGGAGACTGACACTAAAAAATGACCCTGATCAATTTAAGCTAGTTCATAATAGGGATAGTACCATAGAAGAAATAATTGAAGATATTATTGAGAATGGAAATCTTAATGATCCAGGCATAGGCAAATTCAACAACATGTCAATTGAGGACAAGACAAAGATAGAACATGCTATTGTTCAAATGATGATCAAGTTCAAAAGAGTACCAATGGAATTTGCATGTCAACTGCCGAAGGAACTTGATGATAAAATAAGTGAAAGATGGGCTATTGCCTTAGACACAGAGAAAAGAAAAAGAGAACGCTCTCTAGGCCATGCAGCCACACACTTTAGCTATGCTAAGGTAAGTGAATACATGACAAGGTATCAACCTAGATTTTTAGTCAAGAATAGAGCTATGCAGATTATGGATGAGAATGTAGATGATATGGATGTCGTATGTGACTCCCTATGGACATCAATTTTAAAAGCAGAAGAGAAAGTTGAATAGGAAGCATTCCTAAAACTATCTAAAAAGAGACACAGTTCAAAAGGTAAAATTATTTTCATTGATGATAATAAAGGCAAGAAAATAGAAGACACCAGTATATCAGTTACCAAGGTAATTGATATCACCAAGTAAAAGGAAGAAATCAAAGTTTCATAGGATGCACTGGATCAAGCTAAGATCCACTTGCAAAAGAAAATCGATGATGATGTACTCATTGAGGACATCACTAATGGTGATCCTGATGATAAGGATGATGAAGATGTAATAATTACACAATACAAAGATGAAGCATTAAACACTAACAATGTGTGTACATCTCTATCGGGTGAACTGCCTATAATTGTAGAGGCCACTAAAATAATTTCACAAGTACAACCCAATGCCTCTCATCCTGAGCCAACCAAAGATACAACTGAGATTCAAGCACCTGCGTAACCTAAAGATACAAATGAGCTTGTCAAACTAGAGGCATAGTCTACAGAACATAAGGAACTTGAAGAAACCAAGTCAACTGAGGTGAACCAACCTGACACTACCACCGAGACTCCCACTCAATCTATCGAGGAGCAGAAGAAGGATGATATAGTGTCAACTAGTAAGGATACTCTGAGGAGTGAAGAAAAAGCTATTGTTGTAAGTGAAAAGAAGTCACCTCTAGCCCCGAAGAAGAAAAAGAAGAAAACCAAAGGGTCGTTCACCATTGATGAATTTATCATTATACCCAAATGTGACCCAAGAACTCTAAGCCCCGAGGAAGTAAGTCAGTATGGGGAGTTATGTTTGAGGAAAGTGGCACAAGAAAAATTGAGGCAAGAACAAAAATGTAAAGAAGTGTTAAATGATGTAAGGGATATTCCACAATAGATAGTACTGAAAACAAACCTTGATGAGAATACTCCCATTTTAGATCAACTTGCCAACCTCACCAATAGAATCAATGCCCCTAATATAGATACAGACAAAATAATAGAAGAACAGACAGAGTCAAAGATTCAACACAAATTGGTAGAAAGGATTAGCATTGAAGTGGCACTAAACAAGGTGAAATTATCTGAGGTCATTACTGAGGTAAAATCTATCACCTAGGTAATTTGTCAACTGTTAATAAAGCTTTGTACTATAGAAACCTTCACTATAGAAATCAATGAACAGATAAAAGGTTTGGAAGAAGAAATCAAGTTGAGTACACAAGCAGCTATCGCCAAGCCAACTGCTTTCTTAAAGCACATTAACCGAGTTCAGGAACTCCGGCGGCTGATAGTAGATTTAAGGAAATAGGAAGAGCACATCACCGATCAGGTCACAGAGTTACATAAAGAACTCACTCCTTACCTAAAGATTTTTGAAACACATACTGTCAAAGATGAGCAACTTGTGGCAACACCAGAGATTTTGATGTTAGAAAATATCTTTAACATGCATGCACAAGTCGGTCTTGCGCAACTTGCTCTTACCAACTTGAAAGAGGAATGGGAAAACCTCTTGGAGTCTATGAAGAAAACCCATCATCACATTTCTAATAAGATGTAAGTATACATTACATATTTTTTTGGGTATTTGGCATTATTATCAAAATGGGGGAAAACATGTATATGCCAAATAATATATTTTTGATATGTATATTACATAATACCGAGAGCATGCATCGAGGGGGAGTACTTTTGTACTTAGAAGTTTTTTTAGTGGATATGTATATAGCAGAGATATAAGGGATATATAGAAACATTTTGTCTATATACATTATGAAGTTTTGATACTAATGCCAAAGGGGGAGATTGTTAATCTCTATTGAGCATTTTAGGTTGTCATTAGTATCAAAGGACAGTAAACAGGTCGGTCAGTTATTTACATTGAGACAGTCGGTAACTAGAAGTAAGACATAGCAGTCGGTAAAACCTTATACTAAGCATCACATAGTTAACCGAGCACAACCAACACCGACACCGATGGTTAGTAAACACCGAGCATCACAGTATACACTAAGCAAATTATACAGTGTTTACAGATGATCATAGTAAACGACATAGTAATAAAAAATAGCACATTATTCTATGCAAATGGTTATAATAGATTGTAAAATGGTTTACCAAGATCGAGGAGCATTTATTGCAAAAGATATTCATTAAATGCAATGATTATCTTATTTGTATTACTTGATCTAGGTTATTTTGCACCGTAGATCTTAGGGTTATGATTTTCTTTTGTAACCTAATTTTTGTTTAAGTGGCAAAAATAGAACACTATATATTGTATATGTTCTCACCATTTTATAAGGTTGTTGAACTGATATATAAGAATCACAAAGCACTTGAAGAAATTCCCTATCTTCAAGACAATCAGTTTACTGAGCAGAACAGAGTATAGAGGTTTTTAGATTGAGCAGAATCAGATAAGGCAACCAAGTAGATCAGAGCTGAGAACCATCATAGATAAGGTGATATTTTCATAAGAACTTATAGATCTATTTCAGACAATTGAGTTGTCAACTAGCAGATAATTTACCTATTACTTTCTAACATTTAACATTTGTGATAGAGTTTTGATAAATCTCTTAACAGAGTAGACTTAACAGTCTTTGTATAAATCTCTTAACCGAGTACACACTTCATATAGTGTTGTTAAATCCTATAACTAGGTAGATCTAGCTGATCTAATATGTTACTCCTAATAGGGTAAGATCACCAGAAGTGATCAAAACTTATAGCCTTAATAGGCAAACCTTTTCTATTTGCAGTAGTGAAGAATTTGTGGGTGTCATCCCCACCACATTTTTTACCTTCTAACAAGGGTTTTTGCATTACCAAAATACTTGTGTAATGTGATTGTCATATTGATTTCATATTGTTTACTTTCTTAAGTTAACTAGATGATTGATTTATGCAATTAGATTCAAGTTATTTTGATCGGTTATCACAGTATTCAGTTATAGATCAGAAAGGTTTTTGCAACTAAAATTTTGAAGGCACTTATTCACCCCTCCCCTCTCAGTACCTATCTCTCCTAACTCCAATAGGTATAAGGTCAAATATTTATCATTTAGGAATGTGGGAGGGTTGTTTGGTTCTATTGAATCCCACTCAATGGTTTCTGGACATATGAGGCTTAAGGGATCATTGCTTTGGTTTAGGTTGATAGGATTTAGGGACATGATTTCATTAGAAGGTTCATACATTTTATCACTCAAGTCTATGGCATGTGCTTCTTCTAAGTCTTCCCAAGAACTTGGGTCAAAATCCTCTTCACTCAAATCCTCTTCGGTTTCTTGTGGGTAAAAATCTTGTGGGTTAAACCTATTGCTAGATCCTTCTATTGTTGGTGTCCATGAGGGTACATAGGGTTATCCTACACATTGAGTTTCTTCTTCTTCTTAACTTGGTATATATTTTCTTTAGCCTCTTGATTAGAACTCAAAGCTTTGTTAGAACTTGATCCCAATATTAACTCTTTTCTTTTACCTTGATTAGGAGCATAAGTATGGACTACATCCACTTCTTTATTGTTATGTGAGGCCTCACCCCGACCCGTCATAGCATCTTTCTTTTTCTTCATTTTGATACAGTGATACACTTGTTGATCTATTTTGGATTGAGACTCGAGATATGATATTTTGATGGTGATTATTATATTATGTATGTGTGGATGTGAATCTAGAGTACATCATGATTTTTATTATGCATCGTTGATTAAGTGAATTATTCATGATTAGATTTGATTACTGCACATGATGATTATGTACTTATGATGTTCGAATATTATTGAATGGAAAATTGTGATTTGAATTGAGCTATACATATTGAGTTATGATACTAAATAGGAAATTGAATATGTATATTTCATGTAATGTTATCATCTTGAACTACTGATGCTCGATGTGAAGTGTGCAGGTATGAGAACCATGGGAATTATCAGAGAACCAAGGTTAAACACATGTGAACTGAGTAAACCAAGGCTTAGTCCAATGTGGGACTACAAGCCTCATTGTAATGTAAACTTGTCGTAAAAGTGAATTTTCATGTGCATTAGTAGTTAGCTTCATGTTGTCATTCATGACATTTGTATGTAATGTGCAATTGTTAGTGTCACTTGACACTTGTAATGTGTTCATTTAAATTTATTTTATTCCAGCCACTTCTAGAGGCCAATAAGAAGTTCAAAGGGTCATTTTTGGCATAATTTAAGTATCTTAATGTTAGGGGTATGGGTTAGGAAGGTTTTGAGCATATCCTAAAACCCCTAGAGACTTTGGCAACCCTTTTTTGGACCCATTTACCCTTACCTACGAGATTGGATGGATCTTGACCCTTACCCAACTTCACCTTTCCTTCCAATCAAGCATTAATCATGGGGGGACAAGGAAAATCAAGGAGACCTTAGAGTCAAATCTGCAATTATGATTGGTGGGTGGGTAGAATTTGGAGCCCTTTTTAGAGGCCTTGGATAGAATTAGAGGGTGTTCACCCACTCTCTAATTTTAGAGACTTTAGGGTTTTGGAGGAGGAAGAAAAGTGGATAGCTCATCTCAACTATCAATTGCCATCACACTTGTGAAGGTAGGTCTTTCATTTCCATGGAGGTTTTCTTGTTTATGCTCAATAGATTAGTTGTGTTCTTGTTCTTGCATGTGTTTGGAGTGTATACTTGTTGTGCTATGGCATTGTATGGGAAGGGAATTTGATGTTGAAATTTATGTGTTTCCTTTGTTTTGCTTGAATGAGGGTGTTTATGTGTATGGGAGTGAGGCATTACTCACCTCTTGGGGAAGAGGAAGAAGTGGCCTTGGGTGAAGGGGTTAGTTGGGCTCTCCATGAGGTGAGAGTATCTTCTCTTGGAGAAGAGGGAAAAATTCATGGTGTATGGGCACCATGAAGCCATTTGCAATCTTGTATCATGAAGATATTGATAAGCATTATTATGCATGTAAGATGGAATTGTAGCCTTGAAAGGGCAATGTGATATTCTTGTTGAGGAATTTGTGAAAGCAATGGCATTCTCCCCTTGGAAAAGCCCACCTTCACCCTTCTTCAATGAGGTTGCAAAGTTCATTTGTGCAGCCTTGGAGGGAGTAACTTGTTGTTATTGCATGTGTGAGCATTGTAAGCATCTTGTTGTTTGTTGTATCCCATTTATCCTTGGTTCTCCAAGCTTGGGGGTGGTCTCATAAGAGACCTAGGTTGGGTGGTGAGCACCCATGGTTCTCTCTTCTCTATTGCAGGTTTGGAAGCCAAAGATTTAGGTGGAAGAAAGCTTGAAGAAATTCCCCTCCTTCATATGCTTGTAGAAAACCTTCATATGTTGTTGCATTGGTGATCTTGAAGAAGATCCCCCTCTCATTGTATATTGTGAAGTATTCCCATTATTGAGTCCATTGTGAAGTGGTGGATGTATGTGAAATGGCATATGTATTGTGATGAAGTGAAATTTGTAATCTTTATGTTTGTTCCTTCATTGGACACCTTCTTCAATTGTATAATATAAAGGAAAAAGTGAAGCTCCTTCATCATAGAGATTTTGTAATGAATTTGATAAGAGGATTATAATGAAAATACAATGCATTTCTAGTATGTCTATTGGATTTGATTTCTTAAATAATGGAGTGGTTTTTCATGAAATGATATTCAAGATTATGGAAAGGAAATGTGATAGTTTTCAATGTCTTTTAAAGTTTAACTTATGCATGATTATGGTAGGTTCTCTATTATAGTTTGAAGAATTGTCTTAGTTATATTAACAATTCAAATGAACCTAATTCTATGCTCATTTCTCATCAAATGCAATAGGGAAATAGAGTGCAGTAACATAATGGATATTATTGAAAACCTCTACAATAACACTCTAATTCATCAACCTCAATGGTTTATTAATTCTCATATAGTTTCCCTCAATAACTCAAATGAAACAAATGTAAAAGTATGAAGGAAACTATGTTTTTATTAAAATAGATACTTCCAGAATTTTAGAGAGCATTTTGCTCTCTGGAAATTGTATGGAGACATCAATATTCTCATATTACACAGAGAATATTCCACTCTAACCAATCAGACATTAATTAAAATTAACTTTATCTAAAACATCTCCTAAAACAACTATTAACCTAAAGTCTTTGACAATATAATAAGCATGCCTTAAAGGCCCCTTTAATATCACCTTCCACTTGTAGTGGACCCCACACCTTTCCTCTCCCCATGCGCAGGTGGACTGACTTGGAATTGTTATATGGTTTTTTTTCTTTGCTAAAACTACCACCTACGTGGGTAAAAAGGTCAATGGGAAGTGACCTCAACAACAAGGTAAATTTAATGCCTTGTCTCCCCCTTTAATTCCCTGAACCTCATGAACTGACATGGCTAATTTATCACTCACTTTTCAAACTTCCTCCTCTCCAAGTGCACCTATCTCTAACATGAGATTGTGACACTTTTCCTCTTGTCATTAAGGGGTACCTCCTTCCTTGGCAAGCGCACCCTCCACTTGGGATTACCTTGGGAAAGCTAGTTGGGATAGGTGGATGTTAGAGGGATTGGGTAGTAGCTTAGACTTGTTTAAAGTTTCAAACTTTCCTATTGGTCAAGTTGTGTCCTTGTGCTAACACATCATAAAACCTTTTTCTAATGCATTAACCTTCTTTTCTTCAAAACCTATGCATGCTTCTCTTGCCCATGCTTAGCATTTAACAAAACTTTGTTTGGGTACTTCTCTATGACATGGGAAATGAGTGGGACCCACTTTCCACTTCCTTCCCATGTCTTCCACTTTCCCATGCGCTGGTTTGGCACAGGTCTATGGGAGTATTAAATATGTTTGTCAAAAAAAAACTTCCTTTCCCTTCCTTAATTTGCGCCCCCACTCCCTTGTCCTTTGTGATGGTAAGTGGAGAGTAGGGAAGATTTGATTGGGATAGCTAGGCTAGGTTGTAGGCAGTCTAGGATGTTTAAACTTATGATTATGGTTAGTGCATTAATAGTATAGATTAGATAGTTAAAGATTGTGTTTTAGTCTAAGTTAGTTTAGGTTGTTAGTTTATTATGTTAATTGAAATTAATGTCATGTTAATAACAATAGATGGTTATTAATTTAGCTATGTTTTAACTATTTATTTGGTTAATTAGTTAATGTACCATGTGATTAATTTTATGTCATGTATATAATATTAATTAGTATATTATAGTATATTAACTAATTAATAATTATATTAATTAATTAATATATTATAATTATTAATTAATTTCATATATATTATTTAGTTATAATCTTTGAACTCATATCATTAATTAATGTTTTTCTTTAAATTTAATTGAATTGATATTTGTTCATTTTACTACGGATATTGGTGTAAACGATTATTAAACCTTATATTCAATATTTTCATAAACTAACAATTTAATTATAATAAATAAAAATAAATAAAATAAATAAATTGGACTTGATATATTAGTCTATTTATATAATAACGTCATTAAATAAGTATTCATTTACTCTTAGATAACCGATAAGATTAATAGATTTACGATTGATGAAATTGATCGTTAAGATGATTAACAAACTTCTTCTTATACTGAAATTTCAACAAGCATCCTCTAAAAAAAAAACATTGTAGAGGTTTGACCTCCTGACTCTTTTGAGCTTGACATTATCACCTTTTACCCGCATCATGAACGTAGAAAACTTATATCCTTTTAAAAAAAAGTTATCCGTGTTGATCTTTGGCTAAGTAGTTCAAAGTATGTGACAATGACATGTTATTACATTTCACCCTTCTTAAAAAAAAAAAAAATTCTACGTTTTTGGTTGTTCAGTTTTGGGCATGACATGTTATGCCCAAAAAATACATCATGCAAAAACATATTTTTTTAAAACACCTATGATACATACTTAATAAGAACATAAGTGGTTAGGACAAAAGTGCTACCATGGGAGGGGCATAATGGCCAACAATGTCATGTGGTGATCCCACACACATAATATGTGTTGGCCAACCTCCCTCAATAACTAGGCTATGGTTGATTGACTTTAGAACAATACAACAGAACAATATATCTCAGGTTACTAATGTGGATAAGTTAAAATGTCTAGAATACTACAAGATAAAAGTTACCCTAGAGTTCTTGAATGTAGGAGAAAATTTGACGTCATCCCAAGGAACTACGTTGGATTTCGAAGGTCACAATTATGACGCTTATTAAATTATTAATGTTAAATTGTCCCAAGTCGTAAATTTATACATGGATTTTAACATTTCCACAGAGAATGAGAAGGTGTTAAGGGATGGAAAAGTATATTTAAGTATCTAATTTAGTGTTACATGAATATACATTTGATCCTTGTGTGTATGCTTTAGAGGTTATTAAGTTTAAAGAAAAAATAAATTGGTCATGTTCTATACACATATTACAAGAGCATTACTCCTGATCTAATTTAATCATATGAATAAAAATATTATTTTTAAATATTAATAAATCATATTACTAACAACATTTGAATTAAATTGATTGAATACAATCTTAATATATTAGTCTAGCTATGGTCAAAAGGTACGGGTGACCACTCATACTATAACATAATTGCACCTACGAATCAAATATAAATATGTAGTCAATCAACAATATCAAGTTCATTGTATAGACATTATGCTAAAGAAAACATAAATTGAAGTATATTATTAATTCTAGCCCGACTTATTATTTAGCCACAATATAGCTCTATCATTATTAAAATTATTACTTATATCTTAATAAAAAAAGATGTTATTAAACATTGAGTTTAATAACTTAATTACATATAATTAACCAAATAAAAAGGGTAATATTCAAATCAACTAAATTTAAGTTTAAAAATTAATCCCTTTAATATATATATATATATATATATATATATATATATATATAGTATATATATATGATGTATGTATGTATGTAGTGTAGTGTATGTATGTATATATATACTATGTTAGTATATGTATATGTATATATATATTGTATGTAATATATATATGTATAGATATATTATATATATGTATATTATATATATATATATGTATATGATATATTATATATGTATGGATATATATATATATGTATATGTATATATATATATATAACATATTATATATATATATATACATATACATATATACATATATATACACATACATATATATATATACACATACATATATATATATATACACACATCTATATATACACATACATATATATATATACACATATACATATATATAAATTTATATACATATATATATACTTATATATATATATAGTATATATATATATATATATAGACACACACACACACATGTGTGTGTGTGTGTGTGTATAGATATATATATAGAGATATATATATATGTGTGTGTGTGTCTATATAGATATATATAGATATATATAGATATATATATATATGTGTGTATATATACATATATATATACATATATATATATACATATATATATATATATATATACATATATATGTATATATATAATATATACATATATATATATATACATATACATATACATATATATATATATGTATATGTATATGTATATACATATACATATATATATATATATATATATATATATATATATATATTATATATATATGATGAAGGGTGCTCCCATTAATACCACAAGCACATAACAAAATAGAGAAACAACAACAATAATATGCAAGAATAGAAAATTGGCTTCTTATTATCTCCACAAATGTGGAATTACAAACTTTCAGAATTACAATATGCAAAGCACATGGGCATTCCCTTAGAATATTCCGTAGGACAAAGCCTCGAATCAATACCCAGATCTACTACCTAGAACTACCCTAGACAACACTACGGGCCTTCTTTATATAGGCAATTTCCACTGCCCGAGAAGGTTCTAGAAATTTAGCCCTTAGGGCCGGACCAAACTTAGAATTATTTTATTTTTACAATTTATTACATCAAAGTCAGCTCAGAATGAGTTTTGAAACCCGAACAAAAATTTTGAAGAAAAATTATTTTCCACCATTTCAGGTGACCCAACTTCCGAAGACCATAAGTCTTCGCCCGTTGACCCGATTGGCTATCATAAACCCATTCTGGAAATGCCACGAAGCGCTCTATAGGCTTGACCAGCGCAAAGCGCTCATCACCCAAATTTTCAACCTCATCCGGGGCCTCTAAAGCCTTCAAAACTGAGTTTGAAGTTTTTGTACCCTGCTGCCAATACCGAAAATCTTCAATATCTTCAAAACTACACCTGATCTAGCCATGAAACTTTGCTGGCAGGTTGATATGACTGAGATGAACCTCCGTATGTAAAATCAGACATTCCGAGATCATAAGACCAACTACTAAAAATAGAAAGTTTCCACAAATAGCAACTCTACACAAGATAGCCCTTATTGAATACAAAAATAAAAATATTTTTGGGTGATGCAAGATTGCTCTTACACCCAGGATGCTCCTGCATCAGACACCTGAGGTAATTTGAGAAGTGACCCTATTACGACTCAGGTGTGCAGAGGAAAACCAAGATGGTTAACCTCCCCCTTTGTTAGTCATGATGAATCTTCAATAGGTCATCCTTTCCATTTGACCAAATAATCTTCATATGTCATGTTCCTTGTGCTTCTACCAACACAACTGTCCAGTATGTCTTCAATCTCCTTGATATCTGAACTGGTTGTTGGAATACTCCACTGTGCTGATGCAACCTCATCTTCAACACCTCCTTCATGATACTCTCTCAAATTTGAAATGTTAAACACTGGTGAAATACTCAGCTCAATAGGCAATCCTACCTCATATGCATTTCTTGAATCATGCTTCTTTAGTATCTTACATGGTCCAAACTTCTTCATTTTCAGCTTGTTATATGTACCAAATGGAAACCGCTCCTTCCGCAAATGAACCATGACTTCATCCCCAACCTGAAATTCCTTATGCCTCTTTTCTCATCTGCCTTAGTCTTATACTCGCACATTCATCTTGGTAATATGCTTCCTCACCTCCTCATAGATGTTCTTCAAATGTTCTACAAAATTCTCTGCTTCAGCACTACTTATTTCTCCTTTATCTATCTTTCTCAACTCAGATGCATTTTTTGGACTACTTCCATATACAATCTAGAATGGTGATTTACCAGTGCTCCTATTCATTAGAATTATTGTATGCAAATTCTGCCTGTGATAAAATCAAATCCCATCCTGTTGGCTTATCTCCAACCAAACATCTCAACAAATTTCTCAAACTTCTATTCACCACCTCTGTTTGTCCATCAATCTGTGGATGATGTGATGAATTGAACTTCAAATCTTTCTTCAACTTTTTCCACAATGTCCGCCAGAAATATCAAAACAAACTTAGTATCTCGATCTGAAACTATGGTCTTTGGTAAACCATGTAGTCTCACCACTTTTCTGAAAAACAATTCTGCTACATGAACAGCATCATTAGTCTTCTTGCAGGGAATGAAATGTGCCATCTTCAAAATCTGTCAACTACTACAAAAATGTAATCATGTCCCCGCTGTGTCCTTGGTAAACCAAGAACAAAGTCCATACTGATATGCTCCCAAGGCTTCTCTGGTACAGGTAATGGCTGATACAACCCTGTATTCTACTTTACTCCTTTTCCATCTGACATACTCTGCAACTCTGTACAAACTTCTTGACATCTTGCTACAACTGTGACCAATAATAATTTTCACTAACCAAAGCAAGGGT
>BSBK01010594.1:130000-262599 GCA_027943335.1 Chamaecyparis obtusa | reverse complement strand
TCAGGAGGTTTTCAGGGAGCCCAAGTAACAGAATTACTACAACAAATCCTTTAGAGGTTAGAGGCAGGGCAGGATAGAGGCCAGCATGGGGAGAGTAGCACTCACAATGAGGAAAGAGAAAGAAGTCCTAGGAGGAGAGACCAGACATTGGAAGAGGATGCCCTACGGGATTCCCATATGCGGGATCTCCTTAGAACCAAGACAAACCCATTTAAGGGAAGACAAGGTGGAACTTCCGCACAAACTTGGTTGCTAGAATTAGAAAGGCTTTTCTCCATGCACCCATACCACAGTAATACCAAAGCCCGGTTTGCAGTTATTCACCTTAGAGACTTTGCATCCACATGGTGGGAAACAGAAAGAGAGAAACTTCACTTAGACATCACCACCCTTTCTTGGGAACTATTCCTAGAACTCTTCCGAGCTAAATTTCTGTTTGACCATTGGAGGCGGGAAAGAGCCGAAGAATTTCACAATCTGAGGCAGCTTAACATGTCAGTGGATGACTATGAGAGGAAGTTCTTAGAACTCAAGCCGTATTCAGGGTTTAAGGATGATGAACCTATGTTAACTCAACACTTTCTCAGAGGGCTCAACAGTCGTTTGGCCTGCAGTGTAAGAATGTTTGAACCTCAGACTATAAATGATGCAGTCATCAAGGCTCATCTTGAAGAACAAAATATAGCCTTGGGGTTAGGAAGCCAAACCAGTGGCCAAGGTGGCAATACTTTCCAGGTTGGGACAGGGAATCAATTTCAAGGCACACCTAAGAATTATTCGCCTAAGGGGAATCAGAACCAACAAAAGAGGAAGTTTATCAGTAGCAACAACAGCAACAACCAAAATGGAAATAAAAGTAAAAGTGGGGGTTCTCAATTTAATAATCCTCACAACTGGCAATGTGCAAAACATTTCCCAAACCGTCAGCTAGCTCAGAGTATGCCTTAGGACTCTAGTCAGGGTAGCTACCAGCAATCTAGTGCACCTTCTACAGGAAGAAATTTTGTCAAAAACACTGGATGTTACTCTTGTGGGCAGCATGGGCACATTGCAGTTAATTGCCCTTAGAAATCTTCTCCAGCAGTTAGTTTTAGACAGGCCACTTCTGAACCTACAGTAGGTAACTCAGGCAGATCCCATGAGCATTTTCTGCTGTAAACCATGGGCAAGCCAATAGTCAGGGGACAGTCTTTGAAACTCCAAGTAGTAGATGGGCAGCTAGCTTTAGAGCCGGTATGTATTCTACAGTAGTGGACACTGACCCTTAGGGGTCACAGCATAGAGCAGGCAAGGGTCCAATGGGACCCCAATGATGAATCTTCCGCCACATGGGAAGATGCTACTAGGCTTAGAGATGCTTATCCATATTTATTTGTAGGCTTCCAGGAGTAAGCCTAACTCTAGGGGGGGAGGATGTAATACCTCTCCTACAGTGATACTATGATTTGACTCCTTTCTATTATGGTTAGAACTATACACTCATGTTTATGTTTCATGGAGGATTATATGTTCATCAGATGATATTTATATGCTCAGTTATAGTTACATTGATTATATGTTTATGAGATCCTAGAAGAATGTATTAGTTTTACATGTTTTATTTAATGATTTGAATACTAACCCTTATCATAAATGTTTTATGGATACATATGTCTGATGTGTTTTCATGACTCAGGACGAAGTCGTAGTTACTCACTCAGTGAGGTCCACACGATGTATCGATCCTAGTCATCTGCTTGCATATATCTGATTTGTATATCTATATGTATATGTATCTCTTCTTGGTGATGCAGGATTGTAGGTACCGGGTATCATCTCCACCTGGCTCCACAGGTCTGAGCGATCCCTTAAAAATCCTCGATCGTTGTTGTTGTCATGGAGATATCACCAAGCTTCACAAAAGAAAACCTTTATCCTTAATCATTCACCTTAGGTGGGAAGTGCCGGGTCAGTTCCTGGTAGGGAGGTATTATGTGGGTTATCAGTTATTAGGGTTTGGATCTTGTTCTTACTATTAGGGATACTCAACTTTGTCAGTAGGTTATCTATGTGAGTCCTTATTGATCGATTTCTGTTTCAGTGACTTATCCCTATTTAGATTATCATGTTAGTATTAAGATCAAGCTGCTATTTGTACCTTGCATCTTCTGGTTATATAGTTATAAAATGTTAGTAAAAATGAATAATGAGTTATTTATACTATATGTGTCATAAACATATGGGTGCACACATATGCTTATGAACACATATACGTATATTAAGGTATAAATATATATTCATAAATATAAATAAATATATGCTTAATTATATTAACAAAATAGCACTAGCTTTATAGTTGTTGATAAAAATAAATTAAGAAATAAATAAAATAAAATAAAATAATAAAATTGCCTTTGGTAATAAAACTAGCTAGCTAGGAGGGAGTTGAACTCGAGACCTCCTAGTAGTTGGGCTAGTTTGTTACCAATTGTGCCATGTGAATGGGTAAAAACACAATCAGGTGTCACCTTTTTGGCTAACTTATCAGCACAGCTGAATTTTAGTATTTATAACTAAAAATTAATTTTGGTCAAACATATGGTCTAGCTAGATTCATTATAGCTAAGTTAGATAAGTTCTTTAACTTTTCCAATAGGAAATATCTATTAAATGCATGTTTTATACCACTTGAGTCCAATTACCATAAAAATAAAATTATTTCAGAAAAGTGGCGTTTCAATAACTCCTAATATTTTTAATGACATTTTTTTTGAAAATTAAAAATACCGTTTTGTAGAGAACAGAGTCAAGAATATCCTCATATAGATTTTATAGTATTTTAATTGGACATAGTTTATTGTAATTAAAAAATATTACAAGTAGGTATTTTAACAGTCAAGGACATGTTGATTCGGAGAAAGAAAAAAAATTGTAAATCATATTAAATAAATTTTAAAAATACATGGTGCACTAGAGGAGAGAGTCCTCTTCAAGAATACATATTTCTTTTTTTGATTGGGATAGATTTGTTATGAAAAATATGTTACGAGATGAAAACTGTCAATTTTAGTGATTTGGAATTTGAATTGTTATAAAAGAGAAAATATAGGTCACAAACTAATTTTTATTTCTTTATGCACTAGATATATATGTCATTTATGACATATTTTGAAATTAGGAGAAAATATGTTTATTTACATATAATTGTTTGGTGGGAACTATACCCCTAATTTTTAGCATTTTTCAGCAGTTGAAAATCATCTTTAAAATTAAAAAAACATATCAATTCTTATTCAAAAAAATTATTAAAATTATTAATCATAAACTTCATCCATTTTATCACATTTAATAAGTTTACATCATCTTAAAATTCCAAACATAAATGTCATTTTTATACTATTGAAGTTGAACAACTTTGATTTTGTTAGCCTCTTCCTTTGTAAAAGGGTGACAGCTTATTGTGCTTTTACCGGAATTCCTTGTGAGGTAATTAATTAAATTTGTTATTAAACCTTGTTTTGGATAATACTTTTAATTAAAAATTAATAAAACTTTATAAAGGTGTACGGGGAATGCGGTTGGAGAAGTTGGAGAAGTTTCTCCCGTAGAGAAACTCCTCCAACTACCATGTTGGATATAAAAATCAAATAGAAGACTATAGTCGGGGAGGAGAGCAGGAGAATTTGGAGGAAGAAGGCTGGAATTTGGAGGAAACAGGGGACTGGAAAAAGGTTTTCATCAACCAGGCCGTCAGAATCCAGGTTGGATCCTGAACCAGAAATAAATTTAATTTTGTTAGATTTGTAATAGAAAAGTATTTAATATTTTATTTGTTTGAAATTAATATCTATATATATATTAATATTCATGCTTGAGAGAATATAGATATAACTTTATAATTTAAGTTATTGTTTATTGTATTACGTTAGAAACATTTGTTTTAAAAATATGTTATAAAAGATTTCTTTAAAAAAATATATATAAATTTTAATATGTCAAAGTTCTTTTTATATGTAAATGTTTTCAAAAAATATATATATATTTTATGTAAATGTTTTGTTTTTAAAATATTTCTTTTTAAAAAAATATATATATATTATATTATATATATAATATATATGATATTATATATATAATATAATGTGTACATATATATATTATGTTTTAAAAGGTTTCGTTATTATGTAAATAGTTTCAAAAATAATAAAAATCATTTCATTTGCTGCAAAATATGTCTGTGCTGTGGTTGTAATTAATATTCATATATTATATATATATATATATATATATATATATATATATATATATATATATATAATATATATATATATATATATATATATATATATATATATATATATATATATATATATATATATATATATATATATATATATATATATATATATATATATATATATAAATATTAATATTTATGTCTTGAGGAAATATAACTTTACAAATTAAATTTATTGTTTAATGTTGAAAACATTTTCTTTAAAAATATATATATAATATAAGGTCTACCTATATATATTATCTTTTAAAAGTTTTTGGTTTTGTAAATAGTTTCAAAAATTTTATTTTAAAAAAATATATAAAATCAAAATTGGAAGTTGGATTTATATTATATATATATATATATATATATATATATATATATATATAATATAATACAATATTATAAAATAAATAATATGATATAATATTATAAAATAAATAATATAATATAATGTTCATGTTAATTTTGTTGTTTTAAATATAAAATAAATTAACAAAACAAATGTTGTTTGTAAGTAACGTACGGCAGCAGGCCGGCTGCCGCCGGTACCACTCAGGGTACCGCACGGCAGCGGGACCCCCGCCCTTGTTGCCTTATGTTATATCAACAAAAAAATATATAATGCATTTTGATTTCGGTGGGAAATATTTCAGTGACAAAATGTTTTGTTTCGGCATTTTGACTAATATATATTATATTTTATATATATGATATCTATGATATTATATATATAATATAATGTATATAATTATATTTAAATGTATTTTGGGTAATTTATATTTGAGATTATATTATATATATAATATGGGTAATATTATATATATAATATAATATATTTTATTAATTAATTTAAAATTTAATATTATATTATATATATAATATATGTAATATTATATATATAATATAATATATGTTTTTTTTTTTGGGTTATAATAATTATTTAATTGAAAAATTGAGTATTATATTATAATATATGTAGTATTATATATATAATATGATAGATGTATTTTTAAAAATTATGGGTTATAATGGTTATATATATATATATATATATATATATATATATATATATATATATATATATATATATATATATATATATATATATATATATATATATATATATATATATATATATATATATATATATATATATATATATATATATATATATATATAATATAATATATGGTTTTGTAATTATAAACCATTTCTAAGGCATATGAAATTCAATTAGCAAATTATATAAGATATTATGTATGTTGCAATTAAGATGAAATAAAATTCAGGAACTAGATGTAGTGAGTAAGTCATATTTATCTTATTTGCAATTTATAGTGAAAACTCTTTTTCTACTTAGATAAATGTTAAGTGGGGACTAGAAAACTGAAAACAAAACCCTTTTGCTTTCTAACTTATCAACAATGAAACCTGCTAAACTTTAGGATCTCCTAAGCGTCCTAGGTAGGTCTGTTGAACATGTTAGTGGTTTGCTAGGAAAACCTAACGGGAATAGGTTAGGGTAGGAAACCTAGGAACCCCTAAGTGAGTGGCTCTCAGTGCGGGGCCGGGGCCCTAAAGTGGCTAGACCAGGATAACCGACTGATGAGTTAGTTAACCAAGTGATAACCTAATAAAATTTAAGGGATGGGTTCAAAACATTAAAAAGATTAAATTGTGCCTCGCCCATGCCATTAGTGCTAGGACAGGCTATTGATGGGAGTGGGAGAAGGTACCTATGCGTAGGTACAAATCGAATGGTGCTTGTCTGTACGAAAGGCATTCGATTCTGCATGTGCCTACTTGGGGGCCGGGGCCCAGTGTGGCTAGTACCAGGACAACCCAAGGGGTGAGGGCTATGCGATGACACTCACTTAGGTTGTTGCTTAGGATTTCCTACCCAAACCTTAGAATCCCTTGTGAAATGTACTTTACTTGTGTGAAATGTTATCCAACCCTTTTGGTACAACCTAGTAAGTCCCTTCTTTGTGAGCTTGGTGTTTATCTCCTAGCACGGGGGGTGAAACTTTACCAGTTTCACATGGTTGGGTGGAAAAATCTTTCTATCGAGGTATCTTGTGCAGATGTAAACAACTAAAGATTCATATTTGTCTGTGCACCTGTTGAAGAATGAAGACCTGTACTTATTCATGTTGTTGTAAACTTATGTATTCTCCTATGAGGAGTTTAAATGTAATGTAATTTTCAAATGATGTAATAATGGGTAGACGTAGGAAAAGGGTTATATGGGATGTTTATTTAATGGAAAGATGTAATCTTTTTATGTATCATGTTATGTAAAATGTTGATGAATCACTTGTTGTACTATTGCAATATGTTAGTTAGATGAAATGGAATTATAGTAATTGATCTTTAGATAGAGATTAACTATGAATGTGTTTAAGTATTTTCCAATAAAGGACTTGAAATGGAATTTGTATGGTTAGTAAATGTTGTTAATAGTTTTTCAGTTTTTAATAATTTATACATTTACATTTAAGGGAACCTTGGAAAGAAGTTAGAATATGTTTTGTTTATTTGCAAACTTTAAAAGTTCAAAATTTTTCGTAAAACTCTACTTAGGTTTTCTTTTACAAAGTAAACCTTTGTGCATTTCCCTGGTTCCCTTGCGGGGCATGACATATTTGGTATCAGAGCACTAAGTTGCTACACTGGGACCTAAAGAAATTGGGTCCATGTACCTTAAACTTGCTCTACATCTTAGGAGAACTCAAAATGAAAATCAAAACCATAAACTCATCATTCTTCTTAACTCATGGTAGGATGCCACCCGTAACCCGTGGTCAAAGAGGAGGTGCCCAAAATGCTCCTCCTAGATCCCAACACGAAGATTCTCAAGAAGAAGAACAATATGAGGAACAAGGGGAACAATCTAATAATCAATCAGGAGGTTTTCAGGGAGCCCAAGTAATAGAATTACTACAACAAATTTTTCAGAGGTTAGAGGCAGGGCAGGATAGAGGCCAGCATGGGGGAGAGTAGCACTCACAATGAGGAAAGAGAAAGAAGTCCTAGGAGGAGAGACCAGACATTGGAAGAGGATGCCCTACGGGCTTCTCATATGCGGGATCTCCTTAGAACCAAGACAAACCCATTAAGGGAAGACAAGGTGGAACTTCCGCACAAACTTGGTTGCTAGAATTAGAAAGGCTTTTCTCCATGCACCCATACCAAAGTAATACCAAAGCCCGGTTTGCAATTATTCACCTTAGAGACTTTGCATCCACATGGTGGGAAACAGAAAGAGAGAAACTTCACTTAGACATCACCACCCTTTCTTGGGAACTATTCCTAGAACTCTTCCGAGCTAAATTTCTGTCTGACCATTGGAGGCGGGAAAGAGCCGAAGAATTTCACAATCTGAGGCAGCTTAACATGTCAGTGGATGACTATGAGAGGAAGTTCTTAGAACTCAAGCCGTATTCAGGGTTTAAGGATGATGAACCTATGTTAACTCAACACTTTCTCAAAGGGCTCAACAGTCGTTTGGCCTGCAGTGTAAGAATGTTTGAACCTCAGACTATAAATGATGCAGTCATCAAGGCTCGTCTTGAAGAACAAAATATAGCCTTGGGGTTAGGAAGCCGAACCACTGGCCAAGGTGGCAATACTTTCCAGGTTGGGACAGGGAATCAATTTCAAGGCACACCTAAGAATTATTCGCCTAAGGGAATCAGAACCAACAAAAGAGGAAGTTTATCAGCAACAACAACAGCAACAACCAAAATGGAAATAAAAGTAAAAGTGGGGGTTCTCAATTTAATAATCCTTGCAACTGGCAATGTGCAAAACATTTCCCAAACCGTCAGCTAGCTCAGAGTATGCCTCAGGACTCTAGTCAGGGTAGCTACCAGCAATCTAGTGCACCTTCTGCAGGAAGAAATTTTGTCAAAAACACTGGATGTTACTCTTGTGGGCAGCATGGGCACATTGCAGTTAATTGCCCTCAGAAATCTTCTCCAGCAGTTAGTTTTAGACAGGCCACTTCTGAACCTACAGTAGGTAACTCAGGCAGATCCCATTGAGCGTTTTCTGCTGTAAACCATGGGCAAGCCAATAGTCAGGGGACAGTCTTTGAAACTCCAAGTAGCAGATGGGCAGCTAGCTTTAGAGCCGGTACGTATTCTACAGTAGTGGACACTGACCCTTAGGGGTCGCAGCATAGAGCAGGCAAGGGTCCAATGGGACCCCAATGATGAATCTTCCGCCACATGGGAAGATGCTGCTAGGCTTAGAGATGCTTATCCATATTTATTTGTAGGCTTCCAGGAGTAAGCCTAACTCTAGGGGGGGAGGATGTAATACCTCTCCTACAGTGATACTATGATTTGACTCCTTTCTATTATGGTTAGAACTATACACTCATGTTTATGTTTCATGGAGGATTATATGTTCATCAGATGATATTTATATGCTCAGTTATAGTTACATTGATTATATGTTTATGAGATCCTAGAAGAATGTATTAGTTTTTACATGTTTTATTTAATGATTTGAATACTAACCCTTATCATAATTGTTTTATGGATACATATGTCTGATGTGTTTTCATGACTCAGGACGAAGTCATAGTTACTCACTCAGTGAGGTCCACACGATGTATCAATCCTAGTCATCTGCTTGCATATATCTGATTTGTATATCTATATGTATATGTATCTCTTCTTGGTGATGCAGGATTGTAGGTACCGGGTATCGTCTCCACCTAGCTCCACAGGTTTGAGCGATCCCTTAAAAATCCTCGATCGTTGTTGTTGTCATGGAGATATCACCAAGCTTCACAAAAGAAAACCTTTATCCTTAATCATTCACCTTAGGTGGGAAGTGCCGGGTCAGTTCCTGGTAGGGAGGTATTATGTGGGTTATCAGTTATTAGGGTTTGGATCTTGTTCTTACTGTTAGGGATACTCAACTTTGTCAGTAGGTTATCTATGTGAGTCCTTATTGATCGATTTCTGTTTCAGTGACTTATCCCTATTTAGATTATCATGTTAGTATTAAGATCAAGCTGCTATTTGTACCTTGCATCTTCTGGTTATATAGTTATAAAATGTTAGTAAAATGAATAATGAGTTATTTATACTATATGTGTCATAAACGTATGGGTGCACACATATGCTTATGAACACATATACGTATATTAAGGTATAAATATATATTCATAAATATAAATAAATATATGCTTAATTATATTAACAAAATAGCACTAGCTTTATAGTTGTTGATAAAAATAAATTAAGAAATAAATAAAATAAAATAAAATAATAAAATTGCCTTTGGTAATAAAACTAGCTAGCTAGGAGGGAGTTGAACTCGAGACCTCCTAGTAGTTGGGCTAGTTTGTTACCAATTGTGCCATGTGAATTCCTTGTGAGGTAATTAATTAAATTTGTTATTAAACCTTGTTTTGGATCATACTTTTAATTAAAAATTAATAAAACTTTATAAAGGTGTACGGGGAATGCGGTTGGAGAAGTTGGAGAAGTTTCTCCCGTAGAGAAACTCCTCCAACTACCATGTTGGATATAAAAATCAAATAGAAGACTATAGTCGGGGAGGAGAGCAGGAGAATTTTGGAGGAAGAAGGCTGGAATTTGGAGGAAACAGGGGACTGGAAAAAGGTTTTCATCAACCAGGCCGTCAGAATCCAGGTTGGATCCCGAACCAGAAATAAATTTAATTTTGTTAGATTTGTAATAGAAAAGTATTTAATATTTTATTTGTTTGAAATTAATATCTATATATATATATTAATATTCATGCTTGAGAGAATATAGATATAACTTTATAATTTAAGTTACTGTTTATTGTATTACGTTAGAAACATTTGTTTTAAAAATATGTTATAAAAGATTTCTTTAAAAAAATATATATAAATTTTAATATGTCAAAGTTCTTTTTATATGTAAATGTTTTCAAAAAATATATATATATTTTATGTAAATGTTTTGTTTTTAAAATATTTCTTTTTAAAAAAATATATATATATTATATTATATATATAATATATATGATATTATATATATAATATAATGTGTACATATATATATTATGTTTTAAAAGGTTTCGTTATTATGTAAATAGTTTCAAAAATAATAAAAATCATTTCATTTGCTGCAAAATATGTCTGTGCTGTGGTTGTAATTAATATTCATATATTATATATATATATATATATATATATATATATATATATATATATATATATATATATATATATATTAATATTTATGTCTTGAGGAAATATAACTTTACAAATTAAATTTATTGTTTAATGTTGAAAATATTTGCTTTAAAAATATATATATAATATAAGGTCTACCTATATATATTATCTTTTAAAAGTTTTTGGTTTTGTAAATAGTTTCAAAAATTTTATTTTAAAAAAATATATAAAATCAAAATTGGAAGTTGGATTTATATTATATATATATATATATATATATATATATATATATATATATATATATATATATATATATATATATATATATATATATATATATATATATAATATAATACAATATTATAAAATAAATAATATGATATAATATTATAAAATAAATAATATAATATAATGTATATAATTATATTTAAATATATTTTGGGTAATTTATATTTGAGATTATATTATATATATAATATGGGTAATATTATATATATAATATAATATATTTTATTAATTAATTTAAAAGTTAATATTATATTATATATATAATATATGTAATATTATATATATAATATAATATATGTTTTTTTTTTGTGTTATAATAATTATTTAATTGAAAAATTGAGTATTATATTATAATATATGTAGTATTATATATATAATATGATAGATGTATTTTTAAAAATTATGGGTTATAATGGTTATATATATATATATATATATATATATATATATATATATATATATATATATATATATATATATATATATATATATATATATATATATATATATATATATATATAATATAATATATGGTTTTGTAATTATAAACCATTTCTAAGGCATATGAAATTCAATTAGCAAATTATATAAGATATTATGTATGTTGCAATTAAGATGAAATAAAATTCAAGAACTAGATGTAGTGAGTAAGTCATATTTATCTTATTTGCAATTTATAGTGAAAACTCTTTTTCTACTTAGATAAATGTTAAGTGGGGACTAGAAAACTGAAAACAAAACCCTTTTGCTTTCTAACTTATCAACAATCAAACCTGCTAAACTTTAGGATCTCCTAAGCGTCCTAGGTAGGTCTGTTGAACATGTTAGTGGTTTGCTAGGAAAACCTAACGGGAATAGGTTAGGGTAGGAAACCTAGGAACCCCTAAGTGAGTGGCTCTCAGTGCGGGGCCGGGGCCCTAAAGTGGCTAGACCAGGATAACCGACTGATGAGTTAGTTAACCAAGTGATAACCTAATAAAATTTAAGGGATGGGTTCAAAACATTAAAAAGATTAAATTGTGCCTCGCCCATGCCATTAGCGCTAGGACAGGCTATGGATGGGAGTGGGAGAAGGTACCTATGCGTAGGTACAAATCGAATGGTGCTTGTCTGTACGAAAGGAATTCGATTCCGCATGTGCCTACTTGGGGGCCGGGGGGCCCAGTGTGGCTAGTACCAGGACAACCCAAGGGGTGAGGGCTATGCGATGACACTCACTTAGGTTGTTGCTTAGGATTTCCTACCCAAACCTTAGAATCCCTTGTGAAATGTACTTTACTTGTGTGAAATATTATCCAACCCTTTTGGTACAACCTAGTAAGTCCCTTCTTTGTGAGCTTGGTGTTTATCTCCTAGCACGGGGGGTGAAACTTTACTAGTTTCACATGGTTGGGTGGAAAAATCTTTCTATCGAGGTATCTTGTGCAGATGTAAACAACTGAAGATTCATATTTGTCTGTGCACCTGTTGAAGAATGAAGACCTGTACTTATTCATGTTGTTGTAAACTTATGTATTCTCCTATGAGGAGTTTAAATGTAATGTAATTTTCAAATGATGTAATAATGGGTAGACGTAGGAAAAGGGTTATATGGGATGTTTATTTAATGGAAAGATGTAATCTTGTTATGTATCAAGTTATGTAAAATGTTGATGAATCACTTGTTGTACTATTGCAATATGTTAGTTAGATGAAATGGAATTATAGTAATTGATCTTTAGATAGAAATTAACTATGAATGTGTTTAAGTATTTTCCAATAAAGGACTTGAAATGGAATTTGTATGGTTAGTAAATGTTGTTAATAGTTTTTCAGTTTTTAATAATTTATACATTTACATTTAAGGGAACCTTGGAAAGAAGTTAGAATATGTTTTGTTTATTTGCAAACTTTAAAAGTTCAAAATTTTTCGTAAAACTCTACTTAGGTTTTCTTTTACAAAGTAAACCTTTGTGCATTTCCCTGGTTCCCTTGCGGGGCATGACACTTTACTTTCTAACACTTTCTGCTGAGTTTGGCCCTATTTGACTATAATTTGACCATTTTTTACTTTTGCATTCTGAAGGTTTACTTTTCTTTGGAATGTTGTTTTGACTACCTCTAAGTGGTATAAATCACCTATTTTGATTTTGGTCCCAATATCAAGCCTATGTGATGTCTTAGCATTAATTGTCTTTTAGGGTCCCACAACTCTCAAGAGGCTTAAATAGGTCAAAAAGACCATTTTTACTATTCATTTTCACTTTTACCCTTTGATTTTTTATTGAGATTTGAGCAACAATGGTGTTCCCAGTGCATAAGCATTGATTCGAGATGGGCAGGGGACATGATCAACTGAGGCATTATGTACCACCTGTGAGTACTCGTTAATGAACCCTGTCAATTTGAAAATTTTGAATTTTACGCATTTATTAGTATTTTATAGTTGTTTCAATTTTCAATGGCATCCCAGATGTGGGATTGCGTATGGTCAAACTTGTGTCACATCCAACATCTAGGATCGCAACCGATATTTCCTGAATTGCACCCCAGTAGGTTGCATCTGATAAGATTCAAGTAAATTCATATTTCTTTGTCCCTTTTTAATTACAGGGTCACATCTGGCATACCAGATCGCATCTCGAATTTCTTGATCCGCATTTGAGATTTCTTCCCTTGCATCCTATTTTACGATCGCATCTCAGATTTCTTAATCCACATCTGGGATTTCTGAGTCACTTTTGATTTTTCTTGATTTTTGAGCCAGGTGTACTTGTTTTTCTAGACTTTGCATAATTTTTCAGCCAATTTCTTTTCTCTAATGCTGACATAGTACCCCTATTTTATGTTGTGCTGACTGATTTTGATGTCATTTTCTTTAGATCCCCTAGGCCGGTTCAAGTATTAGCTTTGCATGATTAGCTGGGTTAGGTGGATCAGCATGTAGTTTTACGATGCAGACTCTAGAGCTTGGTACATTTACCTAACATTCGGGCTAATCGTGGCCTTCTTACTGCATTGGTAGAGTGATGGCACTCTGAGTATAACACAATTCATCTACCCACTGGTGAGATGACTGTTACACCAAAGGACATGTGATGGATTTTTCATATTTATGTTATGGGCACACAGATAAAGTATGAGGTATCTAGGCCTACATTGATTACTGACGTTAGGAGGGTGTTTTAGGAAGATACCATTATAGGTCAATACTTGAGTTGGGACCACATGGTCGCCAACTATTCCCCTTGTTATCACTTTTTTAAATATTTTTTTGGCTCTGCATTTTTGGCTTGGGTTTCCTCCCTCATTTCCAAACCCTAGGTTGGTTTGTTCCTTTTTGTATTTCCGTGTTACCTTTTTGATTCACTAAAGGGGCTAATTCACATGTGCCTTTAACCTTTTTAAGTCATGCATTTGTGGTTAGAAAGTTGTTGGCCCCCGTCCCCCTCTTCTCCTTTTATTTCTCCAGGCCTAGGTTTTCAGTATATTTTCCTAAAGTTCTTACTAAAGCAAAATGAGTGGCTGTCGTTACACCGCAAGACCCCGGTTGTCAGTTTTCTCTGACATGCAATATAGCGACAAGTTGCCACCTATCTCAAAGGCGGGCCCGACTGGAGGAAGAGTTTGCAGACTTTAAAAGGCGGAGAAGATCTATGGTGATCGTTATACCGTTGATCCGAGATGCTTGCACGTTAAGCTTGCGGTATAGCGACGGCTGTTGGATTTACTATGTTTGAAAAGGATTCGGTGGGTCCTAATAGTGCCAGGTCACTATAATTCTTGTGGTTCTTATTGGTTCTCAGAAAGCTAGGTGGCGGCTGACGCATTTTTAAAAGACGGTAAAGGATAGTCAGAAGGGACCCGCCCGTATGAAAACGTGGCGCAATGTGATTTGATTAACAGAAGATGATGTGTTTATTTGTGGGGTCATGTTTTCCAAAGGGTTAATCTTCAGTTTGATCAGACGATTCTCGTTATACCGTTGATCAAAGATGTGCAGATTTTAAGTTCACGGTATAGCGATGACCATCCGATCTTCTTAGAGACTTAAATGCTCAATGGGCCCCTTGTTGTGCCAATTCACTTTGACGTGTTTATTTCTTATTGGTTGGATGACAGCTATGATCTGACTATTTTCAAAGTGCTCCGAGTTAGAAAGGGAAAGGGACTGGGCCCACTTGTCAATTTTTTGCTACGTGGCGTGTTTTGATTTGATATGTGCCCGCTTATGTGTCACAGTGGGACCTTAGTTTCTCAGATGATTAAAATGTTGCAAGATCCCACGGTTGTCATTAAACCATTGGGATGAGATGCTCAGGTTTTAAGTTTTTCATTTAGCGACAACCGTTGATTTGAATAAAGAGATGGAAGTCTTTTGGTGGGTCCTCTGTGTTAGATTTATTAATGAGGTGGTCATTTTGATTGGCCACAGATGATGTTGACATGTAAAGATTGCTGCTCGGACTAGGATGAACTTAAAGAATTTATTTCTGCACATGTTAATTTTGAAATGTTCTCGTTGGTTGAGAACTAGCTTGCTAAAGGTACTATAGGATTTTGCTGATAAGATTTTCTACCGCCCGATGCGCCGAAAATGAAATATATCAACAGCTTGAATTTGAATTTTTCTCTTGAATGACATTTTCACGTCCAGTGAGTGATAGGGCTGCCAACCTCAGTAATGGTGGAATAAATTTGTTACATGCAGGAGAGTTGTGAGCTGTTAGCAGATGTTATATACCAGAATCTGATTAATCTTTTTCTTCACTGTTCTCGTGTGTTCTCCAGCGATAATTTTTCCATGCAGTGCTTTCAAGCGGAAGATTTTTCAAGTGCCTGGTAGGTTTCCTCTTGTGTTCAAGTCATTTGAAATTTGTAAAGCTTTGTGGGGTTTTCTTTCATATGGTCAGTTGATATTGTTTGAAGTTTTATTGGGAATTCATATCTTAGTAAGAAGCCCTATTTTCAAAATGCTGCCCAAGAGATGTTTGTCTGGTCAAACAGAATATAGTAAGAGAGGAATTTTCAAGGATTTGATGTAGTTGCTCCCATTTTTTGATAATGGGGCACAAAGAGTAAAAGAGCTCACTCCGAGACATCCTAGAGATTCAGTTGCAGAGGGTCTCTATGACAGAGGGAATTGGATGAGAGATGCTAAAGTGGGCGATAAGCACAATGGTCTTATTCTTTTTAAATTGGCATATTCACAAAGGAACGCTTGTGCACCCCTCAGTAATGTATGGCAGTTTGACATTGGGAGGTTGGTATGCCCTGGGGTTTTCATGGATGATGAATTGTTAATACAGATTGCTAAATGTTATGATCCTGTGACAAGATGTGTCAAGGATGTAAGTGGAAGAGACCTGATAAGCATTACCGAGGATGAGATTAGACAGGTTTTCTCATTAAATGAACCATCTGTGGGGTTGGAAAAAATAGATTTCATAGAGTTCATTGAGATTTATGAGGCACAGAAGGGCTATCTAAGGGCAGGACCTCTAAGGCAATATTTTGATCAGAGAGGATCAATGTGTGCTATCAGTTCAAGTACACCAGAGCCCATTAGGTTAGATTTATTTAGTAAAAAGGCACAGGAAGTTTATAAGTCTTTATCTTTGATCCTAGGGCATGATGAGAAGACTCATATGCCAGTACCTTTTATGTTCATGATGGTGCAGTCACTCCACCCCCAGCTTGCCCTCATTTTTTACTTTGCTTCTCATTTGGCTGAAATAATTCATGAAGGATTAATAGGAATTAAGAATATGAAGGTCTCTAGACCATTCGGGTGGTACTTGATGCTTATGCACATGTTTTTGTAGAAGGGTGAGAAGTTTTTTAGTACAACGATGAATATTGAGAAGGAAAGGTATGGAGAGATTCTCCCAGTGCAATTGTGGACCACAGCCTTGTCCTAGGACAGAACTGATGCTATTTATATTGCCTTTGATAGGAATTTTGCATCGAGGCTTAGGTCTCTTTTATTTATTGATAATCCAAGAATCCCAAAAGAGTTATTAAGATTGATTAGGCTGATGGATTACTACAAGGACATTACCATTGTCCATAATTTTGGAGACATCATTTTGTATCCAGTCTCCACAGTGTTTAGAGTGTATGGCAGTAAGGTGGCACCTTGTATTTTGCCATATCAGGTCCCATTGAAGCTAGGATATGCTGAGATCTTAAGACAAATTGGAAATTTGCAAGAAACCACACTCACTGGCAAAGGTAGAGGAACTTTCTTTCCTGATGTAACTCTGGCACATTAGTATGTAATTACGAAAGGAGGATGGGTGCACCTGCATAAGGTTTTGCAACCCTACAGAATGTCAAAGGCAGTGGTGAGGTGTGCAGATACAGAGGGTTTCCTTTCAGGCATGTTCAAAGATAAGGTGAGGTGTGCTCTTATTGAGCATCAATTTAATTTTCTAGAAGACATAATAAGAAATGAGTTTGACCTTCAAACTTAGGAAATTAAGAAAGAAAAATGGGTGATTTATAACAAGTCTATAGGTTTTATTCAGAACTTTGATAAAACTTATGATCCATTGATTAGTTTTGAACCATGGGCTAGAAAGGTTAATGTCCTTATGGAGAATTTTGAGGGACTCATGAGTGCTGTAAATGAGAAAAAGGGTATCTGTGACTAAGATAGATCCAGAAAAGGCTAGGCAGATCTTAAACCAGCCCAAATATATGAAGTTGATCCCTAAGGGGGTGTACACAGTACAGAAGAGGAGTGGACATACTATCCTTCTGACCCTCACAACAAGGAAGTGAAGATGTTCCTTCCACTTCAAGAGGGAAGAGACCACTTGGTGATCCACTAGTGCAGGTACCTTCCCCAAAAAGGCAAAAATAAGAGGAAAAAGGACTGGCAGAGGAGATTTACTCTCCTTCTCAATCCCCTATTCAGTTGGATGAGCATGGGGTGGCAGAGCAGCTGGTGCAGTTAAGGGATGAAGGAAATCATTTTTTTTTTAATGAAGATTTGCAAGAGGGAATGCCGGAGGCACCTAAGGAGGTGGCCATGGATCTCACAGTAGAGGAATTTGAGGGTAAACAAATAGACCCTATTCTGAAATAGGCAAGTGACTCTTTCCTTGCCGATGATGATTTTGTTAAAACCAGGGCCTTCTCATAGTTCTTATGGAGAATGAAAATCAATCAGTTTAAGGAGATTTGTGAGAAGAAGAAGGAAGAATCCCCTGATAAAGATGTGAAAGAAATAGAGGAGGAGACCAAGGCACAAATGGCTAAACAATTTGAGAAAATCACTCCAGAAGAAGGGAGAACCATGATTCATATAGCAGGGATTCTGATCCTACCAGAATGGGACATTGCTGATGCCATTGTTTTTGACCAAGTAAGGAAAAGCAAGGTAAAGACCCTAACTACACTAGAACAAGCTAAGCAGGTAGCTAGGGGAATTACTTTTTCTGAAGATCATGCTGCTCTGGTCATGTGGTCTTTAGATAAAGATAAAAATAAAGGGAAGAAGAGTGATTTCTCCACAGGGTATACAGGGAGCCTAATGGTTCAGAGAGTGGGAGAAACATCTGGTGTGGAGGCCTCTAATTTGATTCTTGAAACTGCCAAGTTCAATGTTAGTGTGGCAGAGAAGGATGCCAGAGAAAAGGAAGAGCTTAGGCTCAAATTTGAAATGGTCCTTAAATCTTATAATGAGCTCAAAGTTGAACTAATTCAAAAGGACAAACTGATTGTCCAGTTATCAGGACCACAGGACCAAAGATCTCCTCAATTAGCAATTTATGATAAGCCTGTGGTGGCTTCATCTTCAAGCCCAATAATTGAATTTCCACCCTCACCACTCCTAGAAACAGATATGGATGCAAGGGTTGCTTGGGAGAAGCTGAAGCTGACAGAGGAAACAAATAAATTGAGGGAAATCAGGGAGCAATTGGAAAAGGAAAGGAATGAGAACGCAAAGGCCATAGCTTTAGTAAATCAGAAATATGAAGAAAAAATAGTAGGGGTGATTATGGAATTTGCAGTAGATTTAAAGCCTTCTATTATACATGGCCATATGGATAAGTTAATTTCTTTTCTTAAGGTTATTAATAAAGAGAAGGATGAAATGGCTCCAGTTTTGAGGAGATGGATTGAAAGGTCTCCCAATGTAAAACTATTTCGTATGTTATCAAAGGGACAGGAGGACCCGGATCCTTTAATAAAGCCATTGCATCAAATTGTGAAGAAATTGGTGCATTTCAACATTTCTATGGATATTTTTATCAGGAGGACAAGGATGTTGAAATCTGAATTAATGCTTTCAGGTTATGAACTGGTGCCTCCTATTTTTACAGACAAAGGAGGATTTAAGGAAGCTTATCAGTGGAGGGAGGAGTTAGATGGACTCCTCACAGAATGAATCAATAATGTTTTAAGTGATAAGTCTTCTTTCAGTGGCACAATTAAAATGTTGATAAATGCTAGGTTAATGTTTGACACCATTCAATAGAAAATCATACAGATCATTAGTGAATGGGAATAGTTGTCTATCGAGAAGGATGAATTTGTTAAGTTTGAGTTCCCAAGTGAACAGGTGTATAATAAATGGAAATCTCAGTACATGCCAGCTGTGGAGAGTGAAGATACACCGCCAGCTTCATAAAGTAGATCAGAACAGTAAATTTTGAGTCATAAGGGTGGTTGAGATATGAGAAAATATTCATTACAGAATGGACATCAAATATCACAGATCAGATTTGTTAAACAGCTGCCCAAAGATTGCATTAAAAGACGTGAAGAAGGTTGGCTCAACTGCATTTTTCTCACCATTGTGACTGAGTGTATTTATTGTAAATTTTATAGTTGTTGAAAAGTTTTAGGGTTGATATTTTGTAAACCCTAGAATGACCGGAAGCTTATTGCATTTCCTTGTATATAAAAGGATTTCCCATGGTCATTCTAGGTATTGAGTAAGTTAGGTGTAAGAAGAAAAAGAGAATTCTGAAGCCCTGCTACTCAGTCAAGGATTGTAAATTTGCATGATTTTGTCAGGATAATAGAGGAGTGATACAAGTTGGCACCATTATCCAGTAAGTTTGTTATTCAGAATATGATGTATGTAAATGATCATGGTTATACTTAATACAAATATCAAATCTTTACCTCTCCATTGTGTTTGTTCTATGAATCTTTAAGCCTATTTTAGGGTTTATGTGTATGTATCTCGCTTTGAGTTCTGACCTAGGGTTGGATTAAATATTACTCAAAGTAAAGTATGTGTTCATTGAATTCGCATAAGGATTATCTGTAAGTAGGGAAGAGTTGGGGTATTTGTATTTACGATTCAAAAACTAGTTGTTCTCAAAGTTGTTTTGGGATCCTTTCTATTTTTTGACTCTATTGCCCAATGGATAAGACACTGGCCTGTATTCTCCTATCTTTGTTCTGAGAAGGTGATTCAGATTTCAAAGTCCCAAAATCTTAAAATCACTACCAGTAATTTTAGTTTTATTTACTTTTATGTATTGTCCTACCTAGTGATGGAGGATCAATGAACAATAGGTTGTTGTTTAGTATTCTCTCACTGTTTTCATCTATTGAAAGATCCAATAAAGAAATAAGGGGTAGAGTTAAGAGTTAAATACTATTGGATCAGGTGTACCCACCTTGGTTTGACAGAGCTAGAAGTAGAAGAGGGATTATCCATCCTTATAGTTGGTCTAGTTGCCTATAGATTGCCCACATTTGGAACTAACTAGTCTTTAATATCCATCATAAGCATATTGGTATCTCTTTGAGTGTAAACTCCTTTCCAGGAACCAACACCCCTCTTCCTGTATACTTAGCTAGTTTGATAGGTAGCCTATTGATGCCTGATCAGGGTCAACATGGCCTTATGTGTGGTTGGTCAAGAGTGATCGGTTAGATGATCCAATCCCCTAGGAGATATGCTTGGGGTAGTTATATTTTGGCTCACATGTATTGTGAGCTTCATGAGATCATATATCAGCACTCACGGTCCATGACTATGGGGAGTGTAGTTCTGTAGATCTGGGCGTGGGAGCACATCCTCATAACCAAACCCATAGTAGATAGGCACCATGATGTCAGTCTGCCTTATATATTCATGTATTCTAGTTTGATTCAACAGCCCCATCTGGGAAAGTTGAAGTATTAGCGTCATCTTTTAGATGATGTCACTAAAGTTGTATGGTGCCCCTATCTAGACTATGAGGCATGGCCATCAGATGTTAGGTAGATGCCTTGCTTCTTCTAGAGTAGATATCTTATCATTCACACTAGATATGTTGTTGAGTAGTTTCTAATTACTCAAGTATGTTGACAGTATGGTTGAGTATAGGGTATGTCTCATGAGACATGCTTATATGCCTTTATCAAGAGTGAGGAGGCCTAGTAGGGTGCATGATTGGTATTTGAGACAATTGCACATGAGATCTCCTAAATGGATCATGTTGACTGGGATTATCAAGAAAATGTTCATGATGCAGGAGTGACATATGAGTATCATGTTCATTATCTAAGACATCCATATCCTAGATTCACTTCCCCGAAGGAGGCTATTCCACGTATCAAGGATGCACTTGATTATGACCCTAAGGATGATTTTGGTGGTCAGGGCCGAGCTGCATGTGGTGCTAATAGGGGGAGACAATGAGATGGAGGGAGAGATGGAGCTTGTGGAGGTAGAGGTCATGGAGATGGAGGAGATGACAAGGGTGGCGGTGGAGGTGGAGGTGTAGGGAACAATAGATGGTAGGCCTCTAGGGTGGATTCTAGTCAGCATAGATAGCAGAGAGCGTAGGTTACTCCTCCTCGGAGGGATACAAGGCCTTTGTTACATAGAGATGAGCATGCCTAGAGAGTTGTAGGGGGAGGAGACCAGGATCAGCAGTAGAAATAAGAACCTTAGGATCCACTTGTGGGTGGTGATGGAGATAGATTATCACAATGTGTGTAGGAAAGAGGTGCATTGAGATTAGAGCTAGTGACTTTCTGAGCCCAGTTATCAAAGTGAGATGCACAATTGGTGCTTTTGAGGGTAGAGAGGGACACGTAGATGGTGCAGCTAAGAAAGGATACAGATACTTAGTTAGCATAGCTGAGGATAGCTAGCGAGACATAGATAGCACAACTGAGAGAATGTAGGAATACTTAGTTATCCTAATTGAGTGTGGAGCGTGATAGATATGTGCACACAACCACTCACCAGGGATAGAGGGCCACCTATTATTTTACCTTGTATTGTGTTGTGGTTCTTACTACCCAAAGCACTCCTCTATATTTAGTTATAACACAATAGTTTGAGGGATCCATGTGTCCTCCTCCACCACCTGGTAGATCAGATGCACCCTCTCCCCATCCTCCAAGAAAGGATGAGGGAGCCGGTGAGGTTTAGATCTCATGATTTTTATTCACATTAGTATCTCTGGACATATTGTTGGAAAGTTATCTATACTAAAGAATATGACTAGATATAGTGTTGTCATTATGGAAACCAAGTCATATAGCAGTTTGGAGTCAATGTACTAAGTGTAAAGATCAGAAATCAGTCAAGTGTTGAAGATTGGACAGCATACAAAGTTCCTATAGTTCAGAGCACCTGCACCCATGTGTATGAATGAATTATGGTATGCATCCTGGAATTTGAGATTGTTAGACTATACTTATGCTTAGTCTAAGAGTGCATAAGAAGATATGCAAAGATGTGAAAGTTATAGTTAGTTGAAGTTGCATAGCCATTGTGTGCTAGCAGAGAACAGAGGATAGAGCCAATAGTGACTATTTTGGGTTGTGATTGTAAATTAATGTTGTAGAGGCTATGTGCCCATTGTATTTAGGTTACCGACATATGTACATGTATAATTATAAGCATGCTTAAGCCAATTCATTTGGAAGCATTATTTGTAATTAGTTATAGGGCCAACCTAATTGTATAATTGGTATGAGCACATAAATATAAGGTGTGCACATTGTATTCGGTATGGAAGTGGAAATAGAGTTGTGAGAAGTAGAGTAGAGGTATGCAAAGAGAGCATATGATTTATTAGAGCTTTGCAAGAGGTCAAAGCATCAGCACACCAAAGGAATTGATTTGACAAGCAGTGTCATAGTGACCGTTCACCTATAGATATAGTCTGTATCTGATCTCAGAAGGTTGTAGCCTTCATCATTTGAGTAGTGAGCTCTAGGATAGTGAGTCCACTCCCCTAACAAGGATCATTGTAAAAGACTCCTAACAGGGTCTGACCCTTAACAAGTCTACTGTACTAAAAGCATTGTAAAGCTACTCCTAACAGGGTAAAAGATCTTCTAACAAGGATCACAAAACACTAGTGCAAATTATTAGTGGGTATCAAGTCCCACTGGGGTTTTTACCTATTTGGGTTTCCCTGTAACCATATTAGTGTCATGTGTTGATTTCATGTTTCATGTTTATGTGAATGTTTAATTCAATACTTAAGCATTTACAATTTAGTAGTTAGATTAAAGTGAAAAGTTAAAATATAGTGAACACTGATTCACCCCCCCCACCCCCCCTCAGTGTTCCCATTCCTAAAAATTGGTATTAGAGCTCTAGTCCTTAGCAAAGAAGTTTAACCACTTGAGGAGATCATGAACAAAGAATATTTGAAGAAGAATCTTGAAGCGGCTCTTGAAGACCTAGACAAATCAGAAAGAGAAATTGAAAAACTAAAAGAAAAAGTTAGTGATGCTCAATTAGTTATCAAGAAACTAAGAAAGGATTTGAAGGGAAGTTCTAATAGTGATCTTGAAGAAAAAGTCAAGAAGTTGAATGAATAAAATGAATCCTTAGTGAGTCAGCTTGAAGAACTTGATGACAAACTAATGAACAATCAAGATGTCTACAATGAACAAGTAAAGGAGAACCTTCAACTCAATGAAGAGTTAAGGGAAGCAAATTTGGAAATCTTGGATCTAAAGAATTGCAAAGCCAGATTGGAGTCTGAATTGAAAGATGCAAAGAACCACATTGACAAATTGCACACTAGTTCTAATTTGATAGAATCTCAGTTGTATGCAAGAAGAGTCAAAGGAGACACTAGCTATATTGGATACAATGAAGCACAAAATCAGATTGATAAGATGTGAGAAAGAAAGGAGACACAAAAAGAATCTACTGAAATTGAGAAGACTGAAGATCAAACCAAAGACAATGGTCATCCTCCTAAGAATGAGTGAAAGCCTTTTGAACACACCTATTTTGCATGTAACAAGCATGGACACATTGCAAGGAACTATACAGAGGTAAAACCTTTTAATGGTTATTGTTATATATGTAATAGATTTGGTCATAGAGCAATAAATTGCAAGACTAGTAAGAAGAGAAGGATTCAGCATGATCAAAGCAATCAGAATCAGACAAATGTTAGAAGTTCTTGGAATGTTACATGTCAGATATGTAACTATAATGGTCACTCAGCCAGAACATGCAGAATGGTGACTCATGTCAATCCGCCAAGGAATAATAGACCTCCAGTGATTTGTCACACCTATAACAAGGCTGGACATATCTCAAAGTTTTGTAGATGAAGGACGCAAGGTCAGGAAAGCTGTAAAAAGGCCAAAGAACCAGTTTTGGATCCTGAAGAAGAAGTCAAGTTTGTGAAGGCATCAAAAGATGCGAGCATGATTTGGTCAGATGGAAAGAAATAAAATGTTGATGGTAATGTATTGGATGCATCCCTAGTGGATGCACCCTCTACATCTGCATGAATGGCCCTCAAGGTCATAGGGGGAGCTAATTTAGCTCTAGACCCCTGCGTGGCTGGTATACTCATCCTCAGAGTATGGGCCTTTGGACTTAAGCTTTTGGAGTGTATAGAAACCTTTGTGCAAGAGTTCACATGCTAATTTTTAGTGGAACTTGAGTTTGAAAATTTGAAGTGACAACCTGGTTTACGTGAGTTGCATTAATGGAAAATTTCTTACTTTAAGTACACAAAAAGATGTTTTTTTACTCATTACATTCATACTCAAAGTGATTGGAGAGTAGATTGAGCCTTGGAAGTTCTTGTGAAGAGTTGGAGATTAAGTTATCAGTGATTGTAGTGCATTTGATTAGTTGCAAGAAACCCTAGCTCATTGTGCCTATTCGGAAGCCGTTAGAACATCTCAGAGATCTTTTGGAAAGTGAATATCAAGTAATGCATGGCCACTCCTATTGTTTTTGATGTTGCTAAGAAGAAGCGGTATGTTTTCAAGAGGCACCCATTTAAATCAACCCTAGATGATTTAGAGGGAGCATCATCCCACACGCTGATGGGCGTCATGCATGTAGAAGACATAAGGGCTTACATCTATTGTAAGAAGGAACCTATTGGACTGGATAGGTTAAGGGCACACATGGACACAATGTTAAAACTAGACAAAACCTTCATGGATGAATACACAAAATGGAATGATCACCCCATTGTTGAATATGCCATGGCATATGAACCCTATGAGGAAGAATGGATAAAGATATTGTTAAGAAGAATCCCTAATGATTTGTTTTGGGTTGGAGCTGTACCAGTAAGAATCATAGGAGACCTAGTTCATGAGATGAAAGGCCTTTCTAAGATAGGTGCCATCCTTCCTATGGGTAAGGATGTGAGGAAAATGGTGGAGAAAGTGTGTAAATCTAGAAGTGATAAGTGCGGCATGACCATTGAGCCTATAGAGCAACTAGACATCAAGTTGATATCAATGATATTGGGTCACAGATTTCATCATACCAGTAGGGTGAATAGTGTGTCTATAGGCACTATTCTAGTAGCCATCCATCTTGTGCAAGAAGATGGAGAGTTCAACTTGTGTGAGATCTTGCGCACATAGTTGATAGACAATATCAAAGCCATCAAACATGACAAGACTAAGGTATTCAGATTTGGGTCCCTAATCATCTATATGTACCTTCATATAGTTGGTAAAGTGTTAGACTTGTATCTAGACAAGTCCATTCCTACCATGCCTCAGATATCAAACAAGGCAACCATAGAAAGAACACTTAGATATTACATTACCCTGGAATTGAAAAATTTTAGAGAAAGAATGTAGATGAGGCACAAGATTCCTGAGAGTATTTTAGAGAAGTATAAGGATACAATATGCTTCATGGTGGTGATTGATACTACATGTATGGAAGCTATGGAACCTAGGACTAAGTGGATTCATCCACTTTGGTATGAGGTTGAAGAACAAGTTCTTGAAGCTTATGTACAAGTACTACTATCAGCCCCTAAGGATGTCAATGAACCTAGGTGGGGAACCTATGAAGAGAAGACTAGAGAAGTTGATGCTAAGCTGAACAGTGCTGCAACAAAGAGAAAGGTTGCAAAGGTCACATCAGAGATCCTAAGAATACATGGCATATTACAAGAAGACCTTGATAAAGCAAGGGATGAGAAGATTTCCCTAGAATTGAAGAGCGTAGTAGAAGAACAAGAAGATCCCAAGGTGAAAAAGATAAAAATTGAGAAAGATGACAGTTAGAAGGATAAGGAATATAGTACTCCTTCACCCAAAGATACTCCTTTGGAGTATAAGCCTTTATTCAAGTGGAAGAAAGAAGCAAGCACTAGGCATCCATCCTCGCGAGAATTAAGGAGCAAGAAAAACACTCAAGCACCTCCTCAAGTAGGATTTAGACCTAGCCTCAAATTTATTTATGCAAGAATTGTTGATGAGGGAAACATTGATCAAATAGGGAAGTTCTATGAATCATACAGTGAGATTGATAAGTCTAAAATTCATGGTATGATTATCAAACATATGATAAAGTTCAAAAAGACAGTTCTTGAATTGAAAATAGAAATACTAGATAATGTATGGGACATTCTAGAAAACCTTAAAAGATAAGAAAATGAAGGAGACCTAAGGATGAGGGAAAAAGTGCTAGAAGACACTCTGCATGTATGTTCTAAAGAAGAAATAGATCTGATATTGAATTTGGTAAAGCCACACCTTCGAACAAAGATGAGAATTCTTCACATTATGAAAAAAGATTATGAGTTGATAACAAAAGAAATAGAGGAGGCCTTTGAGAAGGTGTTTTTGGAACAACATATCAAACCACCTACTGTGCCCATCACTCATGCACCCATCAAGGAAGATAAAGTGGCAGAACCCACCAATGTACCAATGACAGGTCCTCAGGACTTAGCGCCCATAGCAGAAACTCAAACAGAAGTAGATCAGTCTGTGCCTATGATAGAATCACCCAAAGATAGAACAATTATCATAGATAATGTGGAAATAGCCATGGTGGCTACTGATAAGGAGTTTTAGGACTCAAAAATGCAACATGGGTTTTGAGTACCATGTTAAAACTTTGCAATTTGATGCCCTTTAAATGCTTTTCATGCATATGCACCCGGCTGTCATTTTGAAACTTATGAGGTGTTCTAGGTGTTTTAAACACTCCATTAAGTATATGCATGCATTCTATGATGTTATTTTACTATCCCGAATCATTCGGTGAAGTTCCATTTTGAGCAAGTTTCAAATTGCACAATTCTGCCCGTGTCAAATAGAGTACAGTAACCCAGTTGGCCTTTGAATATCTTGTTTCCAGAAATGTTTCATGACCCACCTCTTTGAGGATGTTTAGTATGCATATCAAAGAACCTATGTTCCAATTTTCAAGTCATTTCGAATCCATTTAATTAGGTTTCGAACCCCTCAAAGTTGGTAATTTGTTGTTGTCATGCACTTGTGTAATTGTTTAAAATTCTGGAAGGGTCTGTTTGATCAGTCATATTTTTGACCCAGTTGACCCTATTGAGAAAATTCCTTTTGCATCATATTCCAAGGGTCAAATACTTCTTAAGTTTCAATTTTGAGGTCATGATGAATCCATTTGCCCAGTTTTCCAATCTGATTCCATATGCAGTTTCTAACAATTTGATGGACAGTTGCATAGTTTAGTCAGAGGCTCTGTTTAGTTGATTGTATCTTTTTCCCAGAGATTGATCATAACATTCCAGTTGTGGCATCATATTGTAGGCATGGGAGTGAGTTTTCCTATAAATTTTCAGCCCCCCATGTGCCCATTTGACCTATTTGCCAGTGTCATTTTGTTTGCCATTTGTTAAAATTCTTTGAATGCGCACTGTTTAGTTTTGTAAGTGGCCTACTTTGTGGTATCCCAGTTTGCGCCTAGTGTAAGGTACAACATAATTTAATGTGGTTTTGTACTATAGATCTAGAAGACTACATGCCTGATGATTTTTAGGTCCATGCCAATCCGTTTGACTACTTTCCCAAGCAAATTCCAAACCCAATTCCTATGTTTTTCACTGTTCTAAATTTTGAACTTATCTAGTAGCCGACTTTTCTGATTGAATGCATTTTTCTATGTGACTTTTTGAGGAAGCTAGTTGTGGTTTTTTGTTCCTTGTTTGAGGGAGAATGAGTGTCTGTGATTCCAGTTCCTGAAACTTTCAATGGGTCAATTTTTAAAGCTAGTTCCAGACGCAACTTTAGTGGCTTTGGATGGCATGGATAGAATTTGTTTCTAAGTGGCTATGTTTGATCTTGAATATCTTTTGACTCTGGTCTCTTTGTGAGTTTTCCTTTGACCGATGTATTATGGTGTTTGAATTCAACATGTGTGCTCGGTGGTGCTCTCTTGTCAGGCCGTTTTGCCAGTTTTTAAAGCCAACTCAAGAAGCCAGTTAGTGTTACTTGGTAGTTTTCCAGAGATGTAAAAATTGAATAGTGGACATCTTTGGGTGCATCATGTTCTTCTCATTGAGCATTTCCATCTTTTTAGATAGAGGAAAATGTGAGGCTCCAAGGTTTGTCCCAGTTGATGTCTTCATCAAGTGGGAAGGGGACGCCTGTTACGCATTTCAAGTGCCGAGGTGCTCAAAGTAAAAGGGAGAATGATACTTACAATTTTAAAAAGAAAATTGCCAATCCGACTGTCATATCTTATGGGAGTCAAGATGTGCAAGCTAAGGCATCTACTTCTAGAGTAGATTATGTACCAAAATCTGATTATAAACATGGAGCTCCCAGCTAGTATTGGTAGATGTTTGGTTGGCATTTATTCCCTTTATGACATCGAAGGAAGTGTTGGAAATAATTGTCTGAAGGAAATTGCTACTCAATTATGTATTGTCTTTGATGTCACACAATGTCATAGTTTGCAGCAATCAGTTTCTACCAAGCTCAGTCGGTCTGCCAGACAGAAAAGTTAGTATTTACTGAGTTCAGTCGGTTATCGAAGAAAAGTTAGTATTTACCGAGTTCAGTCGGTTATCAAAGAAAAGTTAGTGTTTACCGAGTTCAGTCGGTCATCGAAGAAAAGTTAGTATTTACCGAGTTCAGTCGGTTATCAAAGAAAATTTAGTATTTACCGAGTTCAGTCGGTCATCGAAGAAAAGTTAGTGTTTACCGAGTTCAGTCAGTTATCGAAGAAAAGATAGTGTTTACCGAGTTTAGTCGGTCATCAAAGAAAAGTTAGTGTTTACCGAGTTCAGTCGGTTATCAAAGGTAAAGGATTGTCGGTGTTTAACGAGTTCCCTCAGTCACCGAAAGATTATAGAAAGTTATGGTCACTGAGCACTATCGGCCCTTGAAGGACTTTTGCAAATAGAGTTTGCTTAATTCAGCCGACTATTATACTAAATAATGTCGATTTGACAAATCCAAAATCATATAAATAAAAGGTCAAATGTGAAAAATATATATAATACAGCAGAAAATTTACAGAAGAAAAGAAGGAAAGGTATATGCGAATTTGTGAAGGATGTTCAGATATCCTTGAGGAGCAGCAGAGATTTATTCGATCAGAAAGGATCAGACTTATGTAGAATAGAGATCTATAATCAGCAAGATAGTTGCATTATTATACAAGTCATTTTTTTCATTGTTACCTTCTTATCATTGTAACAGTGAATTCTAAATCTCTTAACCGAGATGGTTTAACAACCATAATGTAAATCCTCTAACAAGGTGACAATTCCATTGAATTGTTTTCAAGACCTCTTACCAGGAGACTCCTTGCAGGGTGTTTTTAAATCCTCTAACAAGGTCACACCTAACAGTGTGTTTTGTAACCTTTTACCGGGTTGGCTTCTAACCGGGCATCACTTTAGAAAAGTGAAAATCAGTATCTAGATACATTGGTGGTTTTTCCCATATTGGGTTTCCACGTTAAATCTTGTGTCTCTTGTTTTCTTAATTGCTTTCTCAATCATATACATGTGCTGATGAATATCTAAAGATAATATTGCTAATACTTTCTGCATCTTCAAAGTTACTGCAATCTATTTACCGAGTGCTAAAACAGATAACATTGTTAAGATATCCTAAGGGATCTGCAAATAATTAATTGTGAAGTGTTTTTATGGTTGACTAATTCACCCCCCCCCCCCTCTCAGTCACTTCATCCATATTCCATCAATTGGTATCAGAGCTTTTGGTGCTTGCAGGAAGGGTTTCAAGGACCTAAGCTAAAGATCAGGATGTCTTACAAGAGGGAAATTCCAAAGCTCAACAAAGATAACTTTTCAGCATGGCAAGGTCTCATGCGACTTCATCTGGCTTCCATTGGTGATTCAGGATGCAAATACATTGATGAAGAATACACAATTCCTAATGGCGCATTAACTGTTGAAGACATTGCAGATAAAAAGACTCACAACACCATGATGATAGACATTGCATCTGCTCTCAGCTATGAAGAATTTGATGATATTAAAGACTGCACTACTGCATATGAAATGTGGGTGGCACTGAAGAAAATATATGGTGGTGATGCAAATGTGAAAAGAGCCAAAGCAGAAAGCCTAAGAGGACAGTTTGACAAGATGAATATGAAGGAAGATGAAAACATTGCAAAATATGTTGAAAGAATCAAAGCAAGTGTAAGTGCAATTAGAGCTTCTAGAGGAACAATCTCAGATGAGACTGTTATAAGTAAGGTACTCAGAACACTACTCCCTATCTATACAATAAGAGTATCAACTATTCAAGAAAGAAGATGTGAAACAAACCACAATATAACTTTGGATGCTTTAGTTGGAAGATTGACAGCTTTTGAATTAGACAACTATGATAACTATGTTCCTAGTTCCAAAAATATTGAATCAGCATTTGAGGCCAAGGTTTCATTAAATAAGAACAAGAAAATTAAAGAAGTTCAGTCAGAAAGTGAAGAAGAATCAGAAGAAAGTTCTGATAGTGATCTTGAAATTGTAGAAGCATTACTTGCAAAGAAGTACTCTAGAGGGAAAGGTAAATATAAAGGTAAAACTCCTTTAATCTATTTTTCATGTGAAGAAATTGGACATATTGTAGCTAGGTGCCCAAACAAGCAAGTCAAAGAAGAAAAGAGAAGTCACAAGTACTATGGCAAAAAGAATTTCAAATCATACAAGGATAAAGGTAAGAAATCATATTTTATGGCTAAAGATTCTGATGATAGTGAAGAAGAAATTGTCTTTATTGCTATAAAAGATGAATCTGATGATGATGAAGATAAGATGGCACTTATTTCTCATATAAGAAAAGATGATATATGGATAATAGACAGCGGATGTTCACACCACATGACTGGTGACAAGACAAAATTTGAATATCTAGAAGACTGTGATAGTGGTAATGTAAGATTTGGAAACAATGAACCTTGTTGTATAAAAGGAAAAGGAAGAATCTCTTTAACCAAAGAACTCATATGTGATAATGCTTATTGGGTTGAAGGACTAAAACATAATCTTTTAAGTGTAGCACAGCTAATCAACACTGGTTTCAAGGTTGAATTCATGAATGGTCAAGCAAGACTGCTAGATGGAAAAGGAAAACTCATTGGATCAGGCAAACAAACAAAAGGTAACTTATTTTATCTTGATCTCAATGAATATTCATGCTTTATTGCTCAAATAGAAGAAAGTTGGCTATGGCACAAAAGGTTATGTCATGTGAATTTTGATAACATGATAAAAATAAGCAAATTCAAGAAGGTTAGAGGCATTCCTACTTTGAAGAAACTTGACACTGGTCTATGTAAGAATTGTCAGATTGGCAAAATGAGTAAAACTAGTTTCAAGAGTAAGAACTATCAGTCTAAAGAAATTTTGGAAATTGTGCATACTGATTTATGTGGACCTATTGGAATACAAAGCTATACTGGAGATAAATTCTTTATTCTTTTCATTGATGATTATTCTAGAATGATGACTGTTCTGTATTTAAGAGAAAAATCAGAAGCATTTGAAAAGTTCAAATGGTACTTAGCAAGAGTAGAAAAAGAAATAGGGAAAATATTGAAATGCTTAAGATCAGACAGAGGTGGTGAATTCATCTCCCATGATTTTAACAACTTCTGCATTGAAAGAGGAATCAAAAGATAGGTATTAGCTCCTAGAACTCCTGAGCAGAATGGAATAGCAGAAAGAAGAAACAGATCTATTATGGATTGTGCAAGGACTCTAATGATAGAAAAGAACATCGCTATAAAGTATTGGAAGGAAGCTATCAACACTGCAGTTCATACCTTGAACTGAGTACAACTGAAGAAAGACACATTCAAAACTCCTTATGAATTATGGTATGGCTATAAACCCAATGTAAGTTACATGAAAATATTTGGTAGCAAGTGTTATATCTTAAAAGAATCTAGAAGAAATAAATTTGATGTGAAAAGTGATGAAGGAATATTCCTAGGATATTCTAGCAAAAGCAAGGCATACAAATGTCTGAACTTATCTACTCACAAAGTCATAGAAAGTATACATGTAAAATTTGATGAGTTTGCAGAAAAGACTGAGGAAGAAAGCAAAAGGGAACCTGAGAACTATAGAAGATTCATTTACATTGAACCTGAAACATTGACAGACACAACTATCAATAAGGAAGCTATATCTACCGAGATGAGCACAGTTACCGAGTCACAAACCGAGTCATAGGAAGAAGTTCAAACCGAGTCACAGGAAGAAATTCAGACCGAGTCTCAGCCTGAAGTTACCGAGCAAATATCTACCAAGCCTGAGCAACCTGAAGAAGAGATCCTAGAAGACAACAACATGAATCATTCAAAAGGCAAGGAACCTATACTAGCCAAATATGTCAGAAGACATCATACACCAGATCAAATCATTGGAAACAAATCAGATGGTACTATGACAAGAAGCAAGCTAAAAGGTACATGTCTGCTTACTGATTTTGAACCTAGAAATATCAAAGATGCATTAGAGAATGAAAGTTGGATTGAAGCAATGAATGAAGAATTAGAACAAATACAAAAGAACAAAACTTGGACTCTTGTACCTAGACCTAAAGATAAGCATGTAATTGGAACAAAATGGGTATTCAGGAATAAGCTGAATGAAGATGGTCAAGTATCTAGAAACAAAGCTAGACTGGTATGTAAAGGTTATTCTCAAGAAGAAGGTATAGATTATGGAGAAACTTTCGCTCCTGTTGCAAGATTAGAAGGTGTAAGAACTCTACTTGCTTATGCAGCACACAAAGGATTTAAGGTATATCAGATGGATATAAAATCTGCATTTCTCAATGGAATTCTTGATGAAGAAGTCTACATTGAACAACCTAAAGGTTTTGTTGATCCAGATAAAAGGGACATGGTCTGCAGGTTACACAAAGCATTGTATGGTTTAAAACAAGCTCCTAGAGCATGGTATGAAAGACTCCATAACTATTTGATTCAGATTAATTTCAAAAGAGCTAATGATAACAGTAATCTGTATATTAAAGAAGGACCGGATGACAAAATTGTATTGGTAGAAATATTTGTGGATGATACCATATTTACAGGGAATGAGGATCAGTGCAAAGAATTTTCAGAGCAAATGAACAGAGAATTTGAAATGTCTATGTTTGGTTTAATAAAATTCTTTGTTGGTCTTCAAATTCAGCAAAGCAAGAATGGTATATACATTACTCAATCCAAATACATTAAGGAGATACTTAAGAAGTTTTGTATGGAAGATTTAAAACCAGTTGGTACACCCATGTGTACTGGACTGAAACTTACCAAAAATGATAATTCAAAAGAAGTTGATCAGACCCTATACCGATCTATGATTGGAAAATTGCAGTATGTAGTACATACAAGACCTGATATTTCTTTAGCAGTCGGTATAGTAGCTAGATTCTCAGCAAAACCTAAGGAAAATCACATGATGGCAATCAAAAGAATCTTAAGATATTTAAGAGGAACTGAAGAATATGGTTTGTGGTATAAATTTGGAGGCAATCTAGACTTGAAAGTGTTTACTAATGCTGATTGGGCAGGAAACATTGATGACAAAAAAAGTACAAGTGGTGGAGCATTTTTTCTTGGAAAAAGACTGGTATCCTGGACTAGTAAAAAGCAGAATTGCACATCTCAATCCACAGCTGAAGCAGAATATGTTGCTGCTGCAGTAAACTGTTCAAATATTGTTTGGTTTAAACAACTATTAGAAGGCATGAAGGTTGAAATCAAAGAACCAGTTGTTATATTTTGTGACAATACCAGTGCAATAAACATTTCTAAGAATCCAGTGATGCATTCCAAAACCAAGCACATTGCTATTAAATATCACTTTGTCAGAGAATTGGTGCAGGACAACGAAATCAGATTAGAATATATTCATACAAAAGAACAGATTGCAGACATTTTCACCAAACCATTACCTAAGGATGCATTTATGTATCTAAGAGGTAAGTTAGGGGTCATTCCCCTATCCGAGGCTCACTAAATACAGTTTTAGTGATGCATCAACCAGAACATGATTGAAAATCAACTTGTTGATGCAGCATATTAAAGGAATCATTGCATATGAATCAGTACTTGAGGTACATTAATTTTCACCAGTAATATGTGAATTGTCTTTGGCATGTGTTGTCAAAGAGGGAGTGTTTGCTATGTCTTTGCTATTACTTCAAGAAATTTTCAATAGTCAGAAGGAAGAATTTTCAGGATACAGGAAGTTTGCTGACAGAGGGAGATTTGAATCTAAATCGAGCTAACTCTTTCAAATTTCTTATGATATGACATATTGTGTTGCCATCAATGCCAAAGAGGGAGATTGTTGGAAATAATTGTCTGAAGGAAATTGCTACTCAATTATGTATTGTCTTTGATGTCACACAATGTCATAGTCTGCAGCAATCAGTTTCTACCGAGCTCAGTTGGTCTGCCAGATAGAAAAGTTAGTATTTACCGAGTTCAGTCGGTTATCGAAGAAAAGTTAGTATTTACCGAGTTCAGTCGGTTATCAAAGAAAAGTTAGTGTTTACCGAGTTCAGTCGGTCATCGAAGAAAAGTTAGTATTTACCGAGTTCAGTCGGTTATCAAAGAAAATTTAGTATTTACCAAGTTCAGTCGGTCATCGAAGAAAAGTTAGTGTTTACCGAGTTCAATCGGTTATCGAAGAAAAGATAGTGTTTACCGAGTTTAGTCGGTCATCGAAGAAAAGATAGTGTTTACCGAGTTCAGTCGGTTATCAAAGGTAAAGGATTGTCGCTATTTACCGAGTTCCCTCGGTCACCGAAAGATTATAGAAAGTTATGGTCACCGAGCACTGTCGGCCCTTGAAGGACTTTTGCAAATAGAGTTTGCTTAATTCAGCCGACTGTTATACTAAATAATGTCGATTTGACAAATCCAAAATCATATAAATAAAAGGTCAAATGTGAAAAATATATATAATACAGCAGAAAATTTACAGAAGAAAAGAAGGAAAGGTATATGCGAATTTGTGAAAGATGTTCAGATATCCTTGAGGAGCAGCAGAGATTTATTCGATCAGAAAGGATCAGACTTATGCAGAATAGAGATCTGTAATCAGCAAGACAGTTGCATTATTATACAGGTCATTTTTTTCATTGTTACCTTCTTATCATTGTAACAGTGAATTCTAAATCTCTTAACCGAGTTGGTTTAACAACCATAATGTAAATCCTCTAACAAGGTGACAATTCCATTGAATTGTTTTCAAGACCTCTTACCAGGCCACTCCTTGTAGGGTGTTTTTAAATCCTCTAACAAGGTCACACCTAATAGTGTGTTTTGTAACCTTTTACTGGGTTGGCTTCTAACCGGGCATCACTTCAGAAAAGTGAAAATCAGTATCTAGATACATTGGTGGTTTTTCCCATATTGGGTTTCCACGTTAAATCTTGTGTCTCTTATGTTCTTAATTGCTTTCTCAATCATATACATGTGCTGATGAATATCTAAAGATAATATTGCTAATACTTTCTGCATCTTCAAAGTTACTGCAATCTATTTACCGAGTGCTAAAATAGATAACATTGTTAAGATATCCTAAGGGATCTGCAAAGAATTAATTGTGAAGTGTTTTTATGGTTGACTGATTCACCCCCCCCCCCCTCTCAGTCACTTCATCCATATTCCATCAGGAAGATCATGGAATCTACCAAGTCCAAGACTCTTGTTTTGGCATCATGCGTATCAACATTTCTTCAAGCTCAAAATTGTCAAAAAGTAGAAGTTGGTGATAATGATGAAGTTCTTTTTAATTGCTGATAGGGACTCTTTGGTTAATGTTAGTCCATTAAAGGGCTTTGATTTTGGCTTGAGAAGTGATGTAGATGTGATGTTAATGTAGTGGGTGCTGCAAAGCAAAGAAACTATGAGCTAGTATGTTGTTCTAGGCATGGAAAGAATGGTTCCTTGTACATTCTTCAAAATTCTATCCATCCAGGGTTGATTGCGCAAGTGTGAGCCATCGATATTCCTATCATGCAGAGGCACCACATCATGAAAAGGTCATGATGAAGCTATTTAGAAGACCTCGTGTTGAATGGAAGCTTCCATTGGTATGTGGGATGCCTCACACAAGTCATATTAGAGGCTGCTACCTACGATTGGGATTTTCCAGCATGCTAAATAGAGGCTATAGGTAGTGCCAAAAACTAGACAAAAGAGTGAGCCCTTTCTTTAAAGCATGAGACCAATTTGGAGGTATTTTCTTTTATCTTCTACATAGGGTATGTTTTATTTACCAGCATACTTTAAATTTAAAACTAGTGCCAAAAATCATGAAGGAGTTGTATGCGTAGAATGAGGCTAGCATTAGATCTAGTGGGAGAGCCTAGTGTGTGACCTATGCATAAAAAAGGGGAGATTTCATACAAAATCTCATGCTTTGCGTGAGTGGTTTTGAAGATGATGCCAAGATATTTGAAGAGGAATGCAGTGCTAAGCAATGAAAAGAAACCTCATGCATACCAGTGCTTTGCGAAGGATGGCATGGAAGATGCCAGGTAAAAAGGAGACCAGCATATTGGTGATTCATACAAATATGGAGTGGTGGCATATGGTGCTCATGTGAAGGGGCTATGCCTATACGTGATGCCAGTATAAAAAATAAAGAGGTCTCTCGCATATAAGAGGAGGCACATTTTGGAGCCAGCACCAGCATACTTGGTGCATATTTCCATAGGAGGCTAGCATTTGGTAGATGTCTGGTCATTGAGGATGCTGCTCATGCAAAACATAAGGGAGATTGCGCATGGAATTGAGGGGGCTTCCAAGTCAAGGAGTATGCATGAATAAATTGGGGGCTTTGTGGTGTAGGAGCACCTACTCTAGACTCAACAAACAATACTACTAAGAGTCCTAAACACATCTAGTTAGCTTAGAGTTACTAGTCAGGCACCTAGACCAAGTTGTAAGGCCTAGTTCCAGGATTGGCACAATTATAAGCCCTTGGCTAACTATGGTCAAAAGTGGTCAATGGCCCTAAAATCATAGGATCTTAGTCTTTTTTTCATGTTTTTAAGGTTTTAGATCCATGTTGGATCACTAGAATAAGGTTAGACCAAGTTTGGTCATTAGATTTGCAAAATTGCAAAATAGGCAAAAGTTGCTCTAAAAGTTGTCAAGCAACTTTCGAGAAACTTTCTTAAAAGTTGTCAAAACTTGTAAAAACAACTCCCAAATGGCTAATTAGTTCAAACAAGTCATGTAGCCATTGGGAGTGCCTACATAAGCCCTTATAGGAAGGTGGTAGGACAATGTGATGTAATTTGACAATTATCAATAAAGAAACAAACATTTCTCTACAAATTTTGTGTGACAGACTACTGGTACGGATGAGCATTGGAGTGTGGGATGAAACCCTGATAGGTTTTGTTAGCCCTGGGAAACAACTCTAAGTTCCTTTTTTGTTTCATGTCCTGATCTTTCATACATTGAAAGTTATTGTATTTTCTTTACTGCTATCCTGGTTTGTAGGGTTTGAAGCAGAACTCTAATAGGGTTTGATCTTTTGACCCAATTCCACCATGGGAATCTGATGCCCCTTAGTGGAGTTAGACCTTTGTTTATGTACTTTTAAAATCACCATAACTATTGGTTTGGGATTCTTCAAGACACCAAAACTTGGATTCTATGGTCTTTTGCATATCCACACATGCATCCATCCTTAGTTTGTGCATTGGCATCGGATAAAGAGCACTTGTAGTGCATTTGGAGACCTAATTAGGCCTTTTAGTCTGGTCTAACTTTGTAATAGCAGTGACTTCATTTTTTCTCCATCCCCTGGTGTTTGGATATGTTTTATAAACCCCAAAAGGGTATCAAAATCCCTGACCAGATCATTGTCTCATTTGGGAACATTTTGACTTATGTTCATATTTCACTCTAGGAAGGGCTACAAGCCAAATCCTTAGGTTGTGAAGCAACTTAGTGTTGTGGGTTTCTTTTTGATGAAAGAACCATTGGAACTAAAGTAATAGGACCTAAATAGGCCATAAAAATTGTTGTAGGCCACCCCTAGTCTTATAAGTCATTTCATGGGGTTTGATTGTCTATTAGGCTAAAGAGACCTCTCAACAACTTCTCAATTGATTGGTGTCTTGGACTTAGCATAGCCTAGTGATTAGGTTTCCCTGGGTGTTTGGGTTGTGATAAAAATTTCCCTTACTCCTTACCATACTTGTGATAAGTATTGGGCACTTGGATCCAATGTTGGGATTGTTGAGACCTTGGAATTCACCAAATTGTCACTGTTTGAAGCTTCCGCTTGCCACTGCTACATCAAGTGGTATTAGAGCTATGTCTTCTCCTGAGGATAAAGAGATCCCTCCAAGGGTCACAAATAGTGAGTTAGCAAAGATGATGAGAGAATAAAACGCTGCAAATAAAGCCTTAACTTGATAAGAAGCTTGATGACAAGGACAAAGAAGATGGGTTTGAAAATGAAGAAGGGAGTGAAGAAGAGGAGGATGACACTGATCAACACATCCCTACAGACTAAAGGCCTTTCAGAGATGCCTTAAAATCCATGGGAAGGAGAACCATTGAGGAGAAGATAGATTTTTCTATCTTCAATGGCAAGATGAATGCTGATCTAGCCTTGGATTGGATAGAGGCTTTGAAAAAATTCTTTGAATGTGAGGACATCCCTGAAAAGTAGAGGGTAAAGGTGGAAAGATCTAAGTTGAAGGGAGCATCCCTAACTTGGTGGAACTTCATCCAAATAGAGAGGGTGAAGAATGGTAAGAACATGATCAATTCATGGAATAGGATGATAGCATTGATCAAAGAGACATATGTACCTAAGGACTATGGGGTACAACTCCATAGAAGGAAGAAAAGTTTGAAACAAAAGGACATGGATGTAGGCTCATACACTAAGGAGTTCCTAAAATTATGTATGAAGACCAATATGGAAGAAGATGAGGAAGAAAAACTAGCAAGGTACATGAATGGCTTGAAGGTATCCATTCAAGAGGAACTAAGCCTACACTTCCCTACCACAGTCAATAAGTGCTATCAAATGGAACTCAAGGTAGAGGAAAAATGGAGAAAAAAATAGGACTTTGGCAAAGGGAAGAGTAATGATAGTGGGAAGAACTTTAGAGGCAAAGACAACTCTTGGAACAAGGGACAAAGTAGTGGTAGTAGTAGAAGGACCCCTGACCAAGGAGACAAAGAAAATAGTGACTCTAATTCAAGAGGAAACTATAGAGGAAGAAGGCCTTTCAATAGAGGAAGGAAAAATTTAGGAAGAGTTAATGGACCATTGAAATGTTTCTATTGCAACCAAATGGGACACCATGCAGGAAGATGCCCTAACAAGAGGAACAACAATAACCAAGGTGAGAGGAGAACAAAACTTGTCCAAGAAGATAAACAAGAAGACAATGCTGATGCTAGAGACTTGGAACCAGAGGAAGGAGTATGTTTGATGATGAGGCAGGTCTTCCTTCAAGTACCACAAACCCAAGAACCTCTACAAAGGTAGAATCTCTTCAGGAAAAAGATCAAATGTCATGGAAAGGTATGAAATCTTCTTATAGATTCTAGTTCAATTGAAAATATTGTATCTTGTGAAATGGTTCAAAATTTAAACCTCCCTAAGAAGCCACATCCTTTCCCCTATCATGTTTCATGGTTAACCAAATGCCAACAAACTCTAGTAATAGAAAAAGCATGGATAGAGTTCTCAATTCCAGATTTTAGGGACAAAGTTCTTTGTGATGTGGTTAAGATGGATGCCTCACACATCCTTCTAGGCAGGCCCTGGAAATTTGATGTTGATGCCATACACCATTGTAGGAAGAACACCTACTCCATCATTAAAAATGGGAAGACCTTCACTATGAAGCCCCTGCCGGATAACAAATCTGAAAAAGAACCCACTGTGATTATCATGGGAGAAAAAGAGATGTTAAAAACCTTGAAAGAATCTGATATTGAACCATTTGTCTTAATCTCAAAGCCCAAAGATAACATTAGGTCTAATAAAAAAGAGCTCATACCAAAGGAGGTCATGGAACTGCTACAAAAGTATAAGGATGTCACTATTAGTGACCTACCCACTAGCCTCCCTCCCATTAGGGACATCGGTCATAAAATAGACCTCATACCAGGCTCATCCCTACCTAATAAGGCACCATACAAAATGACACCATTGAAGCATGTAGAGATTGCAAAATAGGTCACTGAATTGTTGGAAAGAGGGCTCATTCAAAAGAGTCTCAGTCCTTGTGTAGTACCTTCAGTCTTGGTCCCTAAAAAGGATGGAAAATGGAGGTTATGCACTGATAGTAGGGCCCTAAACAAAATCATAATAAGGTATAGATTCCCCATGCCAAGGATTGAGGACCTATTGGCTCAACTAGGAGGTGCTTGCTACTTCACCAAGATAGACTTAAAGTCTGGTTACCATCAAATCAGAATCAAACTGGCAGATGAATGGAAAATAGAATTCAAGATTATTGAAGGTTTGTTTGAATGGTTAGTAATGCCCTTTGGCTTAAGCAATGCCCCTAGCACTTTTACGAGGCTTATGAATGAGATATGCATAGATTTTATTGGCAAATTTTTTGTTGTTTACCTTGATGACATAATAATATTCAGTCATAGCAAGGAAGACCATCTTGATCATGTGGAATAGGTATTAAGAACACTCCATCAACACAAGTTGGTAATCAACTTGGAAAAGTGCATGTTTATGAGGAAGGAACTTGTGTTCCTAGGATTTGTGATCTCACAAGGTACCCTCAAGATGGACCTTGAGAAGGTAGAATAAATCATTAATTGGCCTCCACCAAAGAACCAAGGTGATGTAAGAAGTTTCCATGGGCTTGCAACTTTCTATAGGAAGTTTATCAAAAATTTCAGTCATGTGTGTGCACTAATGCTTGAAATAATCAAAGGTGGGAAGAAGACTAAGTTTTCATCGACAAAGGAAGCCAATGATGCATTCCAATACTTGAAGAATAGAGTCTCCCAATACCCTATCTTGGTCCTCCCTGATTTTAACAAAGTCCTCACTGTGGCAACAAATGCAAGCAATTTGGCTATAGGTGCAGTCCTAAGCCAAGAAGACAAGGCAGTTGATTTCTTCTCAGAGACATTGAATGAGGCTAAAAGAAAGTACTCTACTTATGACCTAGAGCTTTATGCCATGGTCCAAGCCCTCAAGAAATGGAGGCACTATTTGATCCCAAAAGAGTTTGTAGTATACACTGACAACCATGCATTAAGTTTCTTAAATTCTCAACAAAAACTCTCTGTCAGACATCTAAAATGGGTAGAGCAGCTGGAGGCCTATACATTCAACATTAAGCATAAAAAGGGTGTAGAAAACAAATTTGTTGATGCCCTTAGTAGGAGGATTGGTATGATCGAAGAAGTTCAATTTCAAAGTGTGGGAATTGAGTCCCTCAAACACTTGTACCCAAATGACCCTGATTTTGCAGAGATATATCAGATTTGTACAAAAATGGTGGGCAGATATCACACTAATTTTTCTAAATATCTGATTCAGAATGGGCTTCTATTCAAGGGAGCACAATTATGCATACCAAAATGTTTAATGAGAGAAAATATAATCAGGGAAAAGCATTGTGGTGGCCTAGGAGGTCACTTTGGCATTGATAAGACAACAGACATGGTAAAGAGGAGTTATTTTTGGCCTAAGTTGAACAATGATGTCAAAAATTTTATAGAAACTTGCACAATCTACCAGCAAGCTAAAGGAATGACAACAAGTCAAGGACTCTACCAACCATTACCAATCCCTTCAAGACCTTGGGAGTCCATAACAATGGATTTTGTAATGGGACTGCCTAAAACCAAGCAAGGATTTGATAGTGTTTTTGTCATAGTGGATAGGTTCAACAAAATGGTTCATTTTGTACCATGCAAAAGCACAAATGATGCATCTCACATAGCCAATCTCTTCTTCAAAGAAGTAGTCAGAATTCATGGCTTACCTCAGAAAATTGTATCAGACAGGGATGTAAAGTTCCAAGGATATTTTTGGAGGACACTCTTCAAGAAGTTGGGTACAAACCACAGCTTTGCCTATCACCCACAAATAGATGGAAAGAATGAGGTAGTAAATAGGTCCCTAGGAAATCTCCTAAGATGCCTAACCAAGCAATACTCACAAAGTTGGGATAAAATCCTACCCCAAGAAGAGTTTGCCTTCAATGACTCTATAAATAGGTCAACTGGTAAAACTCCATTCCAAGCAGTATATGGTTTACACCCCAAGGGACCATTGGACCTGATGGAACTCACCTCTCATTTAAAATCAGTGCTCAAGGCCAAGAACTGGCAGAGCTCATCACAAAGGTACAACAACAAGTAAAGGAAGCATTACAAAGGTAAAGTTTGAAGTATAAAGAAAATGCTAATAAAAGAAGAATAGAGGTCCACTTCAAAGTGGGAGACAAGGTTGGGCATTCCTAAGGAAAGAGAGACTACCTAAGGGTAGATACTCCAAACTAAAAATGAAGAAAGTAGGTCCCTGCAGCATACTAAACAAAATAGGTGAGAATGCCTATGAAATCTCCCTTCCTCCAAATTTCCAAATCTCTCCAATATTCAATGTGGCAGACCTCACACCATACAAAGCTGCAACAGGTTCATTAGATGAGCAAGATGAGGGCATAAAAGATGAAGAATATGTTGCCAATCTTCCCCAAAGAAAAATAGTTGAGTTAGAAGAAATCTTGGACACAAAGATACTAAGGCAGACCAAAACTAAGAAGTACATGCAGTACTTAGTCAAATGGAAGGGACTCCCCAACATAGATGCTACATGGTTGACCGTAGATCAAATCAAGCAACATGGGACTTCACTGGAGTAGTTATCCTCAAGTAGGGACTTGATTTTTAAAACTCAACGGGAGTATGGTATAGGAGCACCTACTCTAGACTCAACAAAAAATACTACTAAGAGTCCTAAACACATCTAGTTAGCTTAGAGTTACTAGTCAGGCACCTAGACCAAGTTGTAAGGCCTAGTTCCAAGATTGGCACAATTATAAGCCCCTAGCTAACTATGGTCAAAAGTGGTCAATGGCCCTAAAATCATAGGATCTTAGTCTTTTTTTCATGTTTTTAAGGTTTTAGATCCATGTTGGATCACTAGAATAAGGTTAGACCAAGTTTGGACATTAGATTTGCAAAATTGCAAAATAGGCAAAAGTTGCTCTAAAAGTTGTCAAGCAACTTTCTTAAAAGTTGTCAAAAATTGTAAACACAACTCCTAAATAGATAATTACTTCAAACAAGTCATGTAACCATTGAGAGTGCCTACATAAGCCCTTATAGGTGGGTGGTAGGACAATGTGATGTAATTTGACAATTATCAATAAAGAAACAACCATTTCTCTACAGATTTCATGTGACAGACTGTTGGTACAGATGAGCATTGGAGTTTGGGATGAAACCCTGATAGGTTTTGTTAGCCATGGGAAAAACCTCTAAGTTAATTTTTTGTTTCATGTCCTGATCTTTCATACATTGAAAGTTATTGTATTTTCTTTACTGCTATCCTGGTTTGTAGGGTTTGAAGTAGCACTCCAATAGGGTTTGATCTTTTGACCCAATTCCACCATGTGAATCTAATGCCCCTTGGTGGAATTAGACCTTTGTTTATGTACTTTCACAATATGTAGGTTAGAGGTGGATTTTTGCAGGGAGTTGGTTTTTCCACAAGGCCTTAGGTGTACATCTCTATGTGTGCACTAGTCAAGTGACTAGGACAGTCACTATAAGTATTGGTTGAGGATTCTTCAAGACACCAAAACTTGGATTGTATGGTCTTTTTCATATCCACACATGCCTCCATCCTTAGTTTGTGCATTGGCATAGGAGAAAGAGCACTTGTAGTGCATTTGGATACCTAATTAGGCCTTTTAGCCTGGTCTACTTTGTAATAGCAATGACTTCATTTTGTCTCCATCCCTTGGTGTTTGGATATGTTTTATATACCCCAAAAGGGTATCAGAATCCCTGACCAGTTCATTGTCTCATTTGGGAACATTTGGAATTATGTTCAGATTTCACTCTATGAAGGGCTACAAGCGAAATGCTTAGGTTGTGAAGCAACGTAGTGTTGTGGGTTTCTTTTTGATGAAAGAACCATTGGAACTAAAGTAATAGCATCTAAATAGGCCATAACAGTGATTGTAGGCCATAACAAGTAACTCACGCAAAACAAAGAGGATTATACAGTCTGTGCAATGAAATCTAAAACAGTGGAGGGTTATGAGCGAGTATTTATCCCACATGTTGTAGGTGGATGTTTTTCTTTGTGTTCAAATGTGCTGGCATTCACATCGAAAGGAAATGAAGTAAGCAGAGGCTATGGTCTCCTTTTCTCTATGCACCTACTTTGGTGCACGCGCCAACTGGGTGAGCTATGATATTTTATGGAAAGTCTTTAAAACCTCTATAACTAATATCCCACATTCATGCTGGATTGGGTATTTGAAGTATTTAAATACAACTGCAAAAACACATGAAATGAATCAAAGTGCTAGAAGCTATGCTTGCCCAAGCTTGTGCGGTCACCTCAGTCTCTATGCCAGTGGGCCTACACAAAATTTTGCCGAGTGACAGAGATGAGGTAGCAGAATAGACAGGTGACCTGCAGTCATCCAATCTCGTGAAATTTGGCGGTTAGCATAAAAATTTGGAGATCTAGAGACTAACCACTAGTCATGAGATCTCATGATGCAAGTGGTTAGAGGTTGAAGGTTCCGAGATTGTGAGATAACATTAGTCACCAGGTCACCGAAGGAGATATCTAGAGATCTGGCGACTTGGAGACTTAGAGACTGAAGTTTGTCATGAGGTCTCCCAATCTGACTATGGTTAAGAAGATCATCTAGAGATTAAGAGACTAAGGATATTCTCCAAGTCTCTAAAGGCAACCACAGTTAAGAGATAACTCCAAAGATTTGGAGACTAATGTAGTCTCCAAATCTCCAGATCAATTGAGGTTAATGGTGAGTTTATTCGAGCAACCAATGAAATGATGACACATGGCAAGTTTTGGTGGCATGTGAACAATTGTAGATTTATAAAAGATTTAGAAGTCATATAGTTCAGCTTTAGGGATAAACTCGAATTTATTTTATGCTAGGAACCTGCTCAGAGTTTTTATCACTGCAGATTCATTTTTTGTCCAAATATAGCAGTATAATATGTTTCTGGAAACGACAGGAGACAACGGAGATGATGGCAGTGGAAAGAATTAGATCAGATCAAGTTGCTAAGAGTAGTAAGGGCTTTTAATCTACGATCATATTTTGCACAGATATTTTATTCTAGGCATATTTTATTTTGCAAATCTGATAAAGGGCTATATTATTCTACCAGGAGCAGAAGATAAGATTTGATTCTCAGAAGATAGAGGGTTGTTGAATCAGATTTGCAAGCAGTTGAATAAGATAAGATTAGATATGAAGTGGTAGATAAAAGACAAAGAATATCAGATTTTGTTTGGAATGCCTGAGGATATCAAATTGAAGAAACAGACAGGTGTTGATCAAGCTTTGATTTTAAGGTTTTCTCCTTCTGTTATTTATTCTTTTCTCCTCTCTATTTTAGGGGTTCCTGTTCCGGTTCTCTACTGGGTTTTGGGGGGTTTCATACTGTGTTTGCCTCTTTTCTTGAAGTTCAGAATAGGATTCCATGTGAACTATTGTAATATTTTCCTTTCTTTGCATACTTAGTGTTTAGATTTCCTCTTATTCTTAGAGAAGAACATCATTGTAAAAGGAAGTTTTTTTCTTATTTATGAATGAATTGCAGCACTTGTTGTTTTGATATCAAGTTGGCTCCATTTATGTCTTTGAATCATATAGATTGAGGCATTAAGGATGTTTTATTCTTGTCTATTGTTAGTCATTTAAGGAATGATCAGCAATAGAATTGTTCAAGGGATAACTGTGGTTTAAGATTTGTATTCAAATGTGTATGAGATTGAATATCAAGGGTATGCTAATCTTTTCTTTCCAGTGGATGCTAGTTATGTACTGTCTATTCTAAGGTCTCTTCCAAGGGGAGGGTTAAATTCAATGATTAGGGAGTTACATGTTTGAAATATATAGGTGGATTCGTAAGAACTTGATTTATGAGGTTTGTTTTATGCAAGGCATGTAAACATTTCAAATTGTGATGATGTTCCTTTGTTCATAATCTCTTTGCAATGTCATGTTTGAATTTGACTCCCAATGAATCAAGCACTGGTCTATGCAAGGTTTGGGATGTTATTGAAATCCTTTTCATCAAAATAAAATTGAAAAACCATTTCCATTTCATGTTATTAGGAGTTAGGATTGCTCTGGTTTTCAGACTTACTTTATGAAAGCAGGATATTGTATAAGATTTTGGGAAATATTGAGGTAGTTGTTACCCAAAGAGTCTAAAAAATTTTCCACAAATTATATCTACAAGTTTTTATTTGTCCCAATGGATTCATGAGTGTGCAGATAAGGCAATACCTGCCTGAGTGATGTGGAGCTCGAAGATGAAGGAGGATCTTATCCAATCCTCAGTAATTAGGCATTTCTTTTGTCTGAATCAGTATTAGGAGGCGTAGTGTTCAAGTAGTTTTTCAAGCATTGTGATTCATACAAGAAAAATCCCTAACAAGGAGTTGGACAAGTTTGAGGAAGCATTTGTCAGCACTGAGGAAGTAGAAATCTTATGTAGCAATACCCCTCCCACTCAGCAAGAAGAAGTAATCATAAAAAAAATATCTGATGAGAAAGAAGAAGAAAAGAAAGGAGTAGAGGTAGAAAAGAAAGATGAATCCTCTATTGATTTGGTCAAGGTGAAGCAAGAGGTGATGGATTACACTCCCATCACTCCCTCCTCAGCATTGCTATCAAGTTTCACACCTGACACTAGCAGTTTGGACTCTTGGAAGGAAGAAGACCTGATTAAGTTCAATTTCCTAGCTATGGAGAAGGTGAAGGAGAAGCAAGTAATGAGGAATCCTCTCCTGGTGGAATCAGTAAATATTTTGAATAGTTTTCTGCCAGAGGATAAGAAAATGGTAAATGTACATTTAGTTGATGATGTGAGCACAGTCATCTCTTAGTTCAAAGTAAATTTTTCAAGCCTAGAAGAATCTGTGGGCATAGTGGCAGAGGAGAAATACTTAAAGAAGAGACTCAATGAACTAATGATTAATTTTGCACTACACTTGAACTCTCTTAAGTTTGGTCAGGAATCATTGAAGGAGTTTGCAGAATCCATGGATCAGGATAAGTTCACTGATGCCCATCTTAAGAAGATAAAAAATGCAGAGGCAATGATAGAGAAGGTGAAGATTTCAGTGCTAGACATAGCCACTGATGAAAACATGTGCAACAATGTCTATCAAGGTCAGTTAGACATAATTGAGAAGGAAGAGAAAGAAATGGAGAAGATAAGGTCTAGATAGACTCAATTGAGGAATGCTCTTGCACCCTCACTAGACATTCTCAGTCAAATCATAAAGGGGATTGATGTGACCATGATAACCTATGATCAAGGTCCGAGCACAAAATTGGAGAAGATGGAAAAGCTTCAATATTCATTATGCGCCCATCTACAGATAGTCAATTATCTGATAACCTTTTGGAAGAAGGAGATCCAAAAACTCAAGATTGCATATCCAGATGTTTTCCCTCAGTAAGTGTATGTAGATAAAGTTTTTTGATGCACCTTTGTCATTAATGTAAAAGGGGGAGTTGTATAGAATATGGAGTACATATATGTATAAGGAGATATAAGAGTATGTATAAATGTATAGAAGTCAAAAGTTTTTGTGTAAAGGAACAGTTAGAGACTTGGCCATATTCCTTTGTTTCCATCAATGACAAAGAGGGAGATTGTTGGCAATTTGTCTCTACTAAACTATATGAAAAGATATAGTGTTGTCATTATGGAAACAAAGTCATATAGCAGTTTGGAGTCAGCGCACTAAGTTTAAAGATCACAAATCAATCAAGTGTTGAAGGCTGGACAACATATAGAGTTCCTACAGCTCAGAGAACCTGTGCCCATGAGTATGGATGAATTATGGTATGTGCCCTAGAAGTTAAGATTGTTAGAATATACTTATGCTTAGTCTAAAAGCGCATAAGAAGATATGCAAATATGTGAAAGTTACAATCAGTTGAAGTTGCAGAGCCAGTGTGTGCCAGCAGAGAACAAAGCATAGAGCCGACAGTGACTATTTTGGTTTGCAATTATAAATTAATGTTGTAGAGGCTATGCACCCATTATATTTAGGTTTCTGACATATGTACATGTATAATTGTAAGAACGCTTAAGCCAATTCATTTGGAAGTGTTATTTGTAATTAGTTATAGAGCCGACCTAATTGTATAATTGGTATAAGCGAATAAATATAAGGTGCGCCCATTGTATTCGGTATGGAAGTGGAAATAGAGTTGTGAGAAGTAGAGTAGAGGTATGCAAAGAGAGCATATGATGTATTAGAGCTTTGCAAGAGGTCAAAGTATCAACACACCAAAGGAGATGATCTGACAAGCAGTGTCATAGTGACAGTTCACCTGCATATATAGTGTGTATCTGATCTCAGAAGGTTGTAGCCTTCATCATTTGAGTAGTGATGTAGTGCCTCTCCAACTTTAACATGATAGGGAGCTATTTTTGGTAAGGAAATCCTTCATCACTCCTAGTATATGGCTATTTCAATTCTATGTTGTGCATATGATAGTCTAGCCTGAGACCTATGTTTGAATTATTTAAAAATTAGAATCTATTTAGTCAACTATACATTCTCATTAATACAAAACATCTCATTTCCCTCTAATACCATAAATATATATGTATGCTTGTATGTGTGTATGTATGTATGTATGAGCATGTCGATATAGATAAACATATATGTACCTACATACATTGATATTGGGATATTAGTTTTTATACTAACCTTGTACATGTTAAGTAGAATAATCAATGAATAATTATGTCTATGTAAATAAATTGATGGTGAATAAGACTAAGCTAGGGTCATAACACTAAAATATAAAAGAAGAATCTATGTTATTTTATCACGTGAAATTATCTTGGGGCTTATACATAAAATTGGTTTAGTTTTGTAGATAATCTCATAATCATCTAAATACCATTGATCATTTCAAGTAGTATTTCTCTCATTATTTATTTTTCTTAGGAGAAAGTTGGAAATGATTAGTTAGGTACCTTTATGATATTTAATTTTCATGATTTTCTTTATTTCAATGCTTTTATTATAAAATCTAAAGATTTGCAATCATCTTGTAATTATGGATTGATTTATTACTAAAATAGATTATTAGATTATGGGCATCACTAGATTTTTATGTCATAGATCAAGTAATTAATTAATAAAGAGCACAAGAGTGGGTAGTAGTTAGTGTCTTTGATAAGACCAATAATTTAAATGATTAAAATATCTCAATATATCATCGAAAGTGAAGAAGTCATCCCTCTTACAAAGGGGTGCATCCATTCATATTTGTATTCGGTTGAATCACATGTGTATTCAATTTTGAATTTAATAGAAATGTATTTTATTGATGTTTTATGTGTTCCTATTATCGATCTTTGTCATGAAGAGTAGAACAGTGATAAATATATATATCGGGTTTTGAGTTAGTAATAAAAGTTATATTACTTATGGTTATATGGTCTATGGTTCGGATTTGTAACAGTTCCATTTGGGACAATGGGGATTTCTTAGACAGCAAGTGGAATTAAGATCTGAAGCGGTTTCAAGAAACCGTTATATATTTATTGTGTCCTATCTTGCAGCAGTTATCAGGAAGTTGATATGTTTTGTTATGCCATGAGGTTATTGGATTGGGTTACAATGTATTGAATTAGTTATCGAAGGTGATGTGGAAGAGACTACATTGTTTATGAATTGGGTTGCCCAACCAATCCTGATTTGGGGGAACGCGGTGACAGCGTAATGCTAAACTTTGTCTATCTATTTTGTTTAATACCAGTCCTAGTTTCGAATGTGACTATGTGCCATGCTTGGCAAAGAGCAGAGTGTAAGTTGTTGTGCGTATTGAGTTGATAAGAGCTATTCCAAGAACCCTTTTCATATTGAATATTGAAATGGTTATTGCAGAGTTGGCGAGGTGTTATGCCACAAGGAAGGTATCTTTACTGTTTCAAACATGCAATGGCAACCCGAGAGTAATACTCTCTACAGAGTTATTTAGAAATGAGTCATACACAACAATGATTAGTAGTGGACTCGGCCCGAGCAGTGAGAAAAGGTGATAACGAGATGTGGTGAATGAAGATTAAGTATGCAGATTGGAAGCATACCATCGATGCCCTCTATGTCATTGGGTTAGACCAAATGGTTTAGGCTCGAAGGGGGACCCAAGAGTCATCTTTCCACTAGCTCTATGGAAGAGAGATAGCCGAGAGGTGTTGTATGTCATCCTTCCTAAGGTGACAACCAAAGATCACCTTGAACTATGCTCGACCTTTGAAATCGAAAGGTGGAAAAAAGGTGGTGCATCACACCACCATATTCATGTTAGAAATGGTAACCGATCAGAGTGGTGAATGGGTTCCATAAGATGTGCAAATCTTCGAGCATGGGTAAGTCAGAATGCAGAGCCTGGAAGGACATTGAAGAGTTTTGCAACGTTAGAAGATTGTGAAGAATTCCTCCACATCAGAATGAACGTTGCAAATTACCGAGAGAGCTATTTGCGTCCGGCGCCGAATACATGTTATGAAATACCATTTTGAATACCAGGCATACGTCATCCTACCCAATGTGTGAATCGGTAATTGATTTGGAAAAGGTGGTGAACGAGTTACATGCATGGTCGTGTTTGATAAGCCACGGGATGATCAGGTAAAGCTCAGCATGAAGGTAAGATTGGATCCATTTAGTAATTTTAACTATTTATATAATGTCTCATTTATTTCAATTATAGATAAGAATTGTAGGATACTAGTTTGCCAAATTTGGGTATAATATTATCGGATAAAATAAATGGATATTCAAATATTATTAGTTGTAAGAATCAATTATTTTAGGTTTAAAAGATAGGCTATTGACATTCTTTCATATTCCATTTTAGATGCATTATTATTACTCATAATAAATAGATATAGATTTTATTGTAATAAATAAATAGAAACAAGAAATGTATGATTACTCTTGAATGTTAATTGTTAAAAATAAGAACAAAAGAAAAATACAATTAGATATATAAGTAAATCTCCTTAATTGTTGACAAATTCATATAATTGCTAAGGATATAGTAGACACTATAAGGTTAGATGTAGGTATATACATGTGTGTGTGTGTGTGTCTGTAAGAATTTATGTAATGGTTTCCAGTTGACAATCCTTTATGATTAGGAATTAGAATGAAAGGTGTTTGTTACTAGATGACATAGATTTACATGAAGATGCACATAAGTATTAGGGAATTTAAATAAGTTGTACATAGGTACTCATCTATATATATAGATTATTCTCTCTAGATGTGAGACTATATTATCTTGTATATTAATTAAACTGTTGCAAATATTGATGGCTTGGGTTTCATTTAGGGGTTACTTATATTATTGGTAATGATATACGAGGTTAGCATAGTTTGAGATCAACCCCCCTTATATGCCCCTATCTTTCTCTTTGTCATTTTGTATATTCTTGAATACTTTTGTAAAATTTTATACATGTGAATACACTTATTGGATTGTGTTCACTTGTACCCTTATTTGTATTACACATTTTTGGTAGTGTATATAAGTTTGTTCTAATAATTATATACATGTTGTGTATTCTTGTAGTTTCTTATTGTTATGGTTGCACACTTGTAAACATGTCCTTTGTAATATTAATAATTCTTAGTTTAATTTTGGATAACTTCTTAATCATTTGATTTTATTTCATCATAACTAAGTTTACCATTAGGGATAGAAGAGGTTTTAAGCCTATGTCATGATTTCATGAGATTGCATAGGTATATTTTTCTATGATGATGCTATTAGCGATTATAAAATACATGACAATATCTTAGTGGGTTATATGTTTTTCTCTCCTATGTTTGCTTGGAAGGAACTTTAGTAAATACTATGATTAAGGAGGTTTCATGAATACTATATCAGTGTGAGTTAAACTATATTTTTGGAGTTATGAAATTTTTATGAAGTTTTCAATTTTAAGTCTAGGAATTTCTCCTTGTTCCACCTAAGTGAGTGGCAACCGAAGGGAAAACTGTCTGGGGGACAAGACCCTAGAAAGGGTTGCGTACCCACTTTCTTGATTTTATAAATAGATAGTTTTGGAATGGAAAGAGTCAAACTACGAAGTCTCTGAGTGTGAACGTAGGCAAGGCCATCGATGATGAGCCCTTGAGGCTTAGGTCCAATCCCTTAGGGTTTTTCTTTAATTTTCTAATTTAATGATTCCACTTCATAACAATTATTCACATAGATAAGATGTAAATTAATTTTTATTTATGATCATGAATCTAATGTTTGTACCTAGTTGTATAGACATGTGTGTAGTTACAGGTCTTGGACATGGTGGTCATAATGCAAAATCAAGGTAGCAACTTTCAGGTATGTAATGATAATAATTTGTTATTTGAACATGACAAGTAGTATAATATTTTCCTTCTTTTGATTCCTATTTATGTTATATAAATCAAATGATATTATGTTTTTTTACTCTTTTGAAAAAAAAAATTCTACATGTTTTTGCGTGTAATTATGTCCTTGTGCCGAGGGTTCCTTGGTGGGGCATTACATCTGGTATCAGAGCCCTAGGTTGCCACACTGGGAACTCTGGGACTCATAGCTCACTTATTGTTTAGTGTTTTACATAGCTTCCTTTTGATTTTATCATTGCATTAGTAAGAGAGGATCCTAAATATAAGAACCATGTTCTTGGTATTCATGCTATAATGTTTAAAAAAAAAAAAGAAGTGTACCCATTCTTCTTTGAATAAGTTGTCTCAAATCAATCACTTATGTTTTCATTCTAGAATTAGTTAATGAGTCTCCTAAGTACTTTCTTAAATAGTGGATGTCTTTATTAATAAGAGAATATTAATGAATCCCTCATACCTTGGTGTCTCCTTCTTGTTGTGCTCCTAGAAAGACTCAAGATATTATGTTAAGTTTTTTTGTTTTTTTTTATGTGCCTTAATTTTTGGTAGTAACTAACATTACCTCCTAATCCCACCTCTCACAATTTTCACCATGAGTTCTTGTTATAGTTATTTTAGGATTACTTGATTGGTTTGAAAAGGCTTACACTCTATTTTCCTATAAATCCTAAATTTACATCATAATTTCTATGTCTGATCAATTATTCTAGTTAATGAGCTTTTATAAGTTGGAACTGAATTGCTTGCATTTATAGCAAGGAGTGAGATATTACCATGGTAGTAGTTATTCTTATAGAGTCAAAATGATGAAGTTAATTTGCATATGTATTGTAGGCTATTGAAAAGGTTGAAGTATTGCATCTTTTTTTCTTTTTTTTCCCTATTTTGAAAGAGAATTGACAACCAAATTGTTGTACGAAAGGGGAATTTAGAACCTTATTAACTAGATTGCAACACAAGAATTCCTAGGGAATCCATTTGGCCATGATTGTTGAACAATTATGAATAGTTGGTAACATTTTATAAATTAAGAGTGTGTTTATTTCTCTTGAGATTTATATGTAATTGATAACGTGACAGGATGTGTGATTGATTATGGTTCTTTCTAACCTATGAATGTTCAAATAAATTTCATTAGCGATATTTGATAATAATCACCACAAATTAAAAATAAATCTCTTCTGTAGAATCGTAATAAATGACCATCAGATGATGTTATCTATGTAAAGTAAATATATGATTTAATTTGGAAATTCTTGGTTAAAGGACCTAAGCTCCCAAGGTCCATTTGTGACTATAAGCCTATGTAGGGATTTACCGTAGGGATGAAATTAGGAGTTTTTCATAATGAAAGGAATATGTGCTCTTTTGGTACAATTATTGAAGAAAGAGCTAGGTTTGATGTAATATTTTCTTGACTATCTTCTAAAATTGTTTATTCTGGACTTGGTGAATAGGTAATATTTAGATGAAATATGAATGCTATGGTAAGTCTAGTAATGATGTGATTATCCTCCCCAAATTGCAATATTAGGCAATTGAGAATTCAATACATTTCCTTATTAGTATTGAAGTCATTATGTTAGTGGAAACTAGTGTCTTGAAATGTCTTTGTGGTTGGTTGTGTCTTTATTGGAGGGATTTATCATGTGTAATGAAAGTACCTAGCTAATTCATTTATTTGAAAAGATGATACTTGGTCCACTCTTGGTGCCCCTGATTGGGTGAAAAGTAAATGGTTTATAATGATTAGTTTTGAATTTATTATGTGACTAATAAATGTACGTAGTACAAGTTTATTGGTTCATCTCCTTAATTAAAATAATATGTGTTGATCTGATGGCTCTTGAAGAAATATAATGTATCATTCTTCTTTGTGCCTTATTTTATATAAGTTAAAGTCACCTTGTAAATAGATGTTATTGTCTCATATTATGGGAATGGTAGAGATTGATATGTGTACATTGGATATTGGCATATGCCTATGAGGAGGTGAAATAAGTATGTCATTGGCATTTTGTACCAGGTAAACAAAGTGAGTTGTGAAAAAAATAAAATAAATAAATAAATTTGGAATATATGGATACTATGTGATGTTATTGTGTACTTCCTTGTAAATGTGATAAAACCAGTGCCAGTACTTTTGTTGGGTGTTGTGTATAACCAGTAATAAATTGAGTTCTATGGAGTGGTGCAATATAAGTTTCATCCATGGAAGTTATGTTTTGGATAAGGGTATGGGAGAACCATACCACTCGTGTTGCTTTCTTGTTTGTCACCCTACTAGGTGCCAACCCACGAGTGTTGGTAATTTAGTAGTAGCACCATTTCCTCAGGTATTTATGTGGTGTATGTATAATGGCAGTGTGAAGTGACCTTAGCTTCCACTACATGAGGGAAAAGAGTAAACTATGCTTCCCCTTATGAGGAACCTAAACATTTGGTTCATAAGTGTTTATCCTAATTCCCACAGTTCTTGAGCATAATACTAGTACTTGATATGAGCCTCTCTGAGGAGATATATGATTTATGGATATGTACATTTCTATGTGGTCCAGCATGTGGAGGGAGATTTTGTTAGCCCATGCTGTGATGGATACCGTATTTGCACATGTTCCAACATGATGCAATGAATATGATGCCACACCCCACTATTGTTCCGACATAGTGTGAGGTGATGATGTCATGTTGCTGATGGTAGCGAGCCGAGCTTGAGAACACGATGCCACATACATGATTATGTGAAGGTGCAGTATATGTATGTATTTTTTTTCCTACTTTATGCAGAGTATATTGGTGATGCTTGCATTCTTGTAGAGGGGTACCCATGGATGCTCGGTTTGTAGATGCGGTAGGCATATCAGTGGCCCAAGCCATGTATACCTCTAGCTACGATGATGATCTTTGAGAGACATCATTATGCAGGGTGTGTCCTATGTGTGCGTACTCCACAAGGAACACTGCCATGTGACATATGACTAGAGTGTGCTTACTCCACTTGGTGTATGGTCATGCCAGGTGGGTTGGCATGCTTATTTTGCTCCATTCGATGCAGGGGTGTTGCCGAGGTGAACCCCCTATGCCATGTGGGTAGTGTTTCCTGGGCCCAACCACATGAAGGGCTATTGCAATAGCTAGACGTTGTTCCCTCCTTCCTTGTGAGGTGACTAGATATAGTCACACAGTGATGTGATGTGCAATTTATGGTGAATTTATTTTATCTTTGGTTGTGTAGACCAATAATTTTCTTATCTTTTTCTATAATAGTGTAGCCAAGACTTATGAAATTTATCTTGGATTCTTCTTATCTTATTGTTGAGATTGATAATTCCATTTTATTTATTCATTTAATATTATTGTTGAGCTTTGATGGCTAAACTATCTTCTTTCGTAATGTTGGTCTTGTGTTGTGTTGTGATTCCTCACTAAGGACACATGAGGCAGACTTGGTGAGTGTATACGAGGAAGTAGACGTAGGGAACCTTTGAGGATGGGGGTATGTGAGGCTGTTATGCATCTAGTATCCACTACCTTCCTATGTGTGGTGTATGTTCCTTGGAGGCTAACCACCTTACACAAACAAGGGATATGACACGTGGACTTGTATGGAGGGTCTTCATGACAAAGGCCCAAAACACCATCAAGCCATTATGTGAGGTATTGATTATGGATTATGGATTTTGAATATAAATGAGACTGGTATTGTATCCTAGAGTGTGAGCTTGTCTAGAGAGGCAGCCTCTCTTGAGCCTTGTGATGTGTAATCCCGGTGATGTGGACTAGCATGTGTGTGTAGGAGGAACCTCTAGTATGTTCATTTTTCTATTATAGAGATATAATTGTATCACCATGCTTTGTTAGATATCACCATGTTCCATATGTTTTGATTGGATGCAAATTAAGAAATATGAAAAGGAATAGAAATGGTATCAAGATTAAATGTAAATACTTGAGGTGAAATTATGTGATTCAATTTGTCTACTTTTCTTACTGATGGTGGAACAACTGAGTGACATTGAGTGAATTCACATGAATTGACATACTTGTTATTTAATATTTCTTAGGAAATAATGCACCATTTTTGTTAAACTAATGTATGATGTGTTTCTACCTTAGCCCTTGCAACTTCCAGGAGTAAGTCGAGTCTTAAGTGGGGGAGGATGTAGTGCCTCTCCAACTTTCACTCGATAGGGAGCTATTTTTGGTAAGGAAATCCTTCATCACTCCTAGTATATGGCTATTTCAATTCTATGTTGTGCATATGATAGTCTAGCCTGAGACCTATGTTTGAATTATTTAAAAATTAGAATCTATTTAGTCAACTATACATTCTCATTAAAAAAAAACATCTCATTTCCCTCTAATACCATAAATATATATGTATGCCTGTATGTGTGTATGTATGTATGTATGAGCATGTCAATATAGATAAACATATATGTACCTACATACATTGATATTGGGAGATTAGTTTTTATACTAACCTTGTACGTGTTAAGTAGAATAATCAATGAATAATTATGTCTATGTAAATAAATTGATGGTGAATAAGACTAAGCTAGGGTCATAACACTAAAATATAAAAGAAGAATCTATGTTATTTTATCATGTGAAATTATCTTGGGGCTTATACATAAAATTGGTTTAGTTTTGTAGATAATCTCATAATCATCTAAATACCATTGATCATTTCAAGTAGTATTTCTCTCATTATTTATTTTTTTTAGGAGAAAGTTGGAAATGATTAGTTAGGTACCTTTATGATATTTAATTTTCATGATTTTCTTTATTTCAATGCTTTTATTATAAAATCTAAAGATTTGCAATCATCTTGTAATTATGGATTGATTTATTACTAAAATAGATTATTAGATTATGGGCATCACTAGATTTTTATGTCATAGATCAAGTAATTAATTAATAAAGAGCACAAGAGTGGGTAGTAGTTAGTGTCTTTGATAAGACCAATAATTTAAATGATTAAAATATCTCAATATATCATCGAAAGTGAAGAAGTCATCCCTCTTACAAAGGGGTGCATCCATTCATATTTGTATTCGGTTGAATCACATGTGTATTCAATTTTGAATTTAATAGAAATGTATTTTATTGATGTTTTATGTGTTCCTATTATCGATCTTTGTCATGAAGAGTAGAACAGTGATAAATATATATATCGGGTTTTGAGTTAGTAATAAAAGTTATATTACTTATGCTTATATGGTCTATGGTTCGGATTTGTAACAGTTCCGATTGGGACAATGGGGATTTCTTAGACAGCAAGTGGAATTAAGATCTGAAGCGGTTTCAAGAAACCGTTATATATTTATTGTGTCCTATCTTGCAGCGGTTATCGGGAAGTTGATATGTTTTGTTATGCCATGAGGTTATTGGATTGGGTTACAATGTATTGAATTAGTTATCGAAGGTGATGTGGAAGAGACTACATTGTTTATGAATTGGGTTGCCCAACCAATCCCAATTTGGGGGAACGTGGTGACAGCGTAATGCTAAACTTTGTCTATCTGTTTTGTTTAATACCAGTCCCAGTTTGGAATGTGACTATGCGCCATGCTTGGCAAAGAGCAGAGTGTAAGTTGTTGTGTGTATTGAGTTGATAAGGGCTATTCCAAGAACCCTTTTCATATTGAATATTGAAATGGTTATTGCAGAGTTGGCGAGGTGTTATGACACGAGGAAGATATCTTTGGTGTTTGAAACATGCAATGGAAACCCGAGAGTAATACTCTCTACAGAGTTATTTAGAAATGAGTCATACACAACAATGATTAGTAGTGGACTCGGCCCGAGCAGTGAGAAAAGGCGATAACGAGATGTGGTGAATGAAGATTAAGTATTCAGATTGGAAGCATACCATCGATGTCCTCTGCGTCATTGGGTTAGACCAAATGGTTTAGGCTCGAAGGGGGACCCAAGAGTCATCTTTCCACTAGCTCTATGGAACAGAGATAGCCGAGAGGTGTTGTATGTCATCCTTCCTAAGGTGACAACCAAAGATCACCTTGAACTATGCTCGACCTTTGAAATCAAAAGGTGGCAAAAAGGTGGTGCATCACACCACCATATTCATGTTAGAAATGGTAACCGATCAGAGTGGTGAATGGGTTCCATAAGATGTGCAAATCTTTGAGCATGGGTAAGTCATGATGAAGAGCCTGGAAGGACATTGAAGAGTTTTGCAGCGTTAGAAGATTGTGAAGAATTCCTCCGCATCAGAATGAACATTGCAAATTACCGAGAGAGCTATTTGTGTTCAGCGCCGAATACATGTTATGAAATACCATTTTGAATACCAGGCGTACGTCATCCTACCCAATGTGTGAATCGGTAATCAATTTGGAAAAGGTGGTGAACGAGTTACATGCATGGTCATGTTTGATAAGCCACGGGATGATCAGGTAAAGCTGGGCATGAAGGTAAGATTGGATCCATTTAGTAATTTTAACTATTTATATACTGTCTCATTTATTTCAATTATAGATAAGAATTGTAGGATACTAGTTTGCCAAATTTGGGTATAATATTATCGGATAAAATAAATGGATATTCAAATATTATTAGTTGTAAGAATCAATTATTTTAGGTTTAAAAGATAGGCTATTGACATTCTTTCATATTCCATTTTAGATGCATTATTATTACTCATAATAAATAGATGTAGTTATTATTGTAATAAATAAATAGAAACAAGAAATGTATGATTACTCTTGAATGTTAATTGTTAAAAATAAGAACAAAAGAAAAATACAATTAGATATATAAGTAAATCTCCTTAATTGTTGACAAATTCATATAATTGCTAAGGATATAGTAGACACTATAAGGTTAGATGTAGGTATATACATGTGTGTGTGTGTGTGTCTGTAAGAATTTATGTAATGGTTTCCAGTTGACAATCCTTTATGAGTAGGAATTAGAATGAAAGGTGTTTGTTACTAGATGACATAGATTTACATGAAGATGCACATAAGTATTAGGGAATTTAAATAATTTTTACATAGGTACTCATCTATATATATAGATTATTCTCTCTAGATGCGAGACTATATTATCTTGTATATTAATTAAACTGTTGCAAATATTGATGGCTTGGGTTTCATTTAGGGGTTACTTATATTATTGGTAATGATATACGAGGTTAGCATAGTTTGAGATCAACCCCCCTTATATGCCCCTATCTTTCTCTTGGTCATTTTGTATATTCTTGAATAATTTTGTAAAATTTTATACATGTGAATACACTTATTGGATTGTGTTCACTTGTACCCTTATTTGTATTACACATTTTTGGTAGTTGATATAAGTTTGTTCTAATAATTATATACATGTTGTGTCTTCTTGTAGTTTCTTATTGTTATGGTTGCACACTTGTAAACATGTCCTTTGTAATATTAATAATTCTTAGTTTAATTTTGGATAACTTCTTAATCATTTGATTTTATTTCATCATAACTAAGTTTACCATTAGGGATAGAAGAGGTTTTAAGCCTATGTCATGATTTCATGAGATTGCATAGGTATATTTTCTATGATGATGCTATTAGCGATTATAAAATACATGACAATATCTTAGTGGGTTATATGTTTTTCTCTCCTATGTTTGCTTGGAAGGAACTTTAGTAAATACTATGATTAAGGAGGTTTCATGAATACTATATCAGTGTGAGTTAAACTATGTTTTTGGAGTTATGAAATTTGTATGAAGTTTTCAATTTTAAGTCTATGAATTTCTCGTTGTTCCACCTAAGTGGGTGGCAACCGAAGGGAAAACTGTCTGGGGGACAAGACCCTAGAAAGGGTTGCGTACCCACTTTCTTGATTTTATAAATAGATAGTTTTGGAATGGGAAGTGTCAAACTACGAAGTCTCTGAGTGTGAACGTAGGCAAGGCCATCGATGATGAGCCCCCAAGGCTTAGGTCCAATCCCTTAGGCTTTTTCTTTAAGTTTCTAATTTAATGATTTCACTTCATAACAATTATTCACATAGATAAGATATAAATTAATTTTTATTTATGATCATGAATCTAATGTTTGTACCTAGTTGTATAGACATGTGTGTAGTTACAGGTCTTGGACATGGTGGTCATAATGCAAAATCAAGGTAGCAACTTTCAGGTATGTAATGATAATAATTTGTTATTTGAACATGACAAGTAGTATAATATTTTCCTTCTTTTGATTCCTATTTATGTTATATAAATCAAATGATATTATGTTTTGTTACTCTTTTGAAAAAAAATATTCTACATGTTTTTGCGTGTAATTATGTCCTTGTGCCGAGGGTTCCTTAGCGGGGCATTACAAGTGAGCTCTAGGACAATGAGTCTGCTCCCCTAACAGGGATCATTATAAAAGACTCCTAATAGGGTCCAACCCTTAACAAGGTCTATTGTACTAAAAGCATTGTAAAACTACTCGTAACAGGGTAAAGGATCTTCTAACAAGGATCAGAAAACACTAGTGCAGATTATTAGTGGGTATCAAGTCCCACTGGGGCTTTAACCTATTTGGGTTTCCTCATAACCATATTGGTGTCATGTGTTGATTTCATGTTTATGTTTCATCTGATACTGTTGTTGCTTCATGTGATGTTTTCAATTTCTACACATGTGATATGTCTGATATTTATCTTATTCTTTGGTTATTGATGTGATTGTCATACTTGGCCATGATTAGATTAGGTGATGGTAAAATGACATCATGGTATATTGCACTAATATATGCTCATGTTTTGTTATTTTTAAAGCTTTTATGAATGCATGGATGTATGAGATGTATTTCGATGATATGTATGGATATATCACTTTTATGTATGGATGGATATGGATGCATAATGAAAATGGTTTTATAATATGAAATAGATTTATGAATGCAAATGAATATTAGTGATTTATACTCAGTCATTTTAATTTTAGTTCTTTTATGATTTCATGATGTAGTTGGTCACACATGTCAAATGGTTAATGCTTTCAGAATTTTCAGCTCACATCAAAATGTTTTAGATAGATTTTCAGCTTATACTAATGCTTCAAATAGTTGAATCGACACTTTTATGCTTATGCAAAATTAAAATGAATGCAACTATATTAAAATGAATGCAATTTAAAATGAACTTCAATGCAACTAAAGACAATGAAATGAATCTAAATGAACCTAATGCAATTAAAATGAAATGTAGCTAGACTAAGACACCTAGGACAATCACTATTTATTCAAAGTGGGTTGTTTATCATCATAGAGCCTTTTTTAGTGGGACCTCACTAGGATAGTACAATTTTCACTGATAGATTTAGCAATTCTGAAAATATGAATACATCCTTTTTGTTCGTCATGTTGAAAGATAACCTAAACATTAAAGCACAAAGCTAGAATGTTGCGTCAGTTACTTCCCGTTTGATATAAACTATTTCTTTTTTGGTAAATCATGTGTAACAATATAATTGCAATGATCTTTCATTTTTTGTTCATATCCTATGGTATAATCCGATGTACCATGCACTTTACTAGGAAGTAATTCATCTTTGTTAGTTTTAAATAGGCAAGGAAATAGATCCAACCTCACTAAGGTTTTCATAGGAAACAGGTTGAGGTATACATGGCATTCCAATCGTGATGGAGGAACTTATTTGTCATTACATTACAACAAAGTGCCAATCCCTTCCTGATTTGTTTACTGTCCTATGCAAGATTTTCAAAATGTTCTTGTTTGATGTTTCAGCCTACTTGTTACCTTGAGGGTAATAGATCAAGGAGCAGTGCTGAGAGATTTTGAATTGAAGACACAACTCATCTATGTCTTTTTTTTTGAATTGACCCCCATTTTCAGTCACAATCGATGAGGGTATGCCATAATGGAAGATGATGTAATTCAAGATGAACATTGAGATTTATTTTCCTGTTACATTAGATAGTGGGATAACTTCCACCCATTTCATAAAATACTCAATTGCAGTGATGATGTATTTATGTGCATTAGATGAATTAGGGTAAATATGACCAACCAAATCAAAGGCCCACTATTGAAATGGCTAATGTGTTATGAAGGGAATCGACACTCTAGATGGTGCATGTATCAGGTTGCCATGGATCTTGCATTTCTTATAAGTTTTTGCAAAGTGGATGTCATCTTTCTCCATATTGGGTCAATAATATCTAACCCTTAAGAGTTTCTTAGCTAATGAAAAACCATTCGAGTGTGATCCACACACACCTTCATGAACTTCTTTTAATACACGATTAGACTCTTCATGTTCTAAACACCTAAGAAGTGTGCCATATAGATTATGTCTAAAAAAATCATTAGCAATGGTTATGTAACATGATGCCACTCTTATGAGGGATCTCTTTTCATTTCTAGAATATCCATCGAGAATTGTTTGGTCTTTAAGATAGGAATAGATATGGGCATATTTGGATAACACTTGGGTTTCCAGGACATAAACAATTTGGGATTCAGGTGAGTCATAATTTGGGAAAGGGAGTTCTTCTACCAGGAAGTCATCATGAAATTGGTGTTCCTCCAATTGTAACATTGATGCTAAAGTAGTCATTGCATCAGCTGCCCTATTCTCTGATCTTGGAATTTGTTGAAATGTAATGAAGACAAAGTACTTTTTCAAGTCATCCACCATTGTTTTGTAGGGCATTAATTCATCATCCTTCATCTAATAATCACCATTGACTTGATTGATAATGAGTTGCGAGTCTCCATAGATGTGTAACTCAAAAATTTTCCATTCTATTTCCAGCTTAAGCCCATTCACAAGAGCTTCATACTTTGCTATATTGTTGGTGCATGGAAAAATCATTTTGTAAGATTTTGTAATCTTATATCCTTGTGGTGAGATGAATAAGCATTCAGCTCCTGATCCTTGTTGTGTGAAGGAACCATCCAAGTACATTTTCCAAGGATGGTCTATTAAGTGCATGATAGATTCATCTGAAAACTCCACAAGTAATGACTTGTTATCAATCAATGGAGTGTTTGCAAGTTGATCAGCAATCACTTGTCCCTTAATAGCTTTTATGTTCACATACTGAATGTCAAATTCACTCAAGATTAGGACCCACTTAGCTAATCTTCCTATTAGCATTGCTTTGTACAATAAGTACTTAAGTGGATCAATTTTGGCTACCAGCTTCACCTTGTGTGCTAACATGTAGTGTCTAAGTTTTTGAGATGTGAACACCACTACTAAGCATGTCTTTTCAATCATTGAATAGTTTAGATCAAATGTCACCAAATTTCTACTGATGTAATATATAGCTCTTTCTTTCTTAGTCTCATCCTCTTGTGCAAGTAATACCCCTAATGATGTATCTATAGCTGATATGTAGAGAAATAGAGTTTTTCCATAAATTGCCACCATTAGAATTGGAGGATTCATCAGATATTTCTTAACTTGGGTAAAATTCTCTTCACATTACTCATCCCAAGTGAATGTGGTTCCTTTCTACATCAACTTTGTGAAAGGTTGTGCTTTATCTTCTAGTTGAGTGATGAATCTTCTTATGGATTGTAGCTTGCCTTGAAGTGTTCTCATTTGACTAATATTCCTTGTGGGTTGCATCTCTATAATAGCTTTTACTTTCACTAGATCCACTTCAATTCCCTTCGTTGAAACTATGAATCCTAATAGTTTTCCAAATGACAAGACAAATGTGCACTTTTTAGGATTAAGTCTTAACTGGAACTATTCCATTCTGTCAAAGATCTTCCTTAGGTCCTCTATATGTGTAGTCCTTATCTTTGACTTAGCCAAGGTGTCATCTACATAGTCTTCCATGTTCTTATGCATCATGTCATGGAGTATTGTGGTCATTTCTCTTTGATAAGTTGCACCTATGTTCCTAAGACCGAATGGAATTACATTCTAACAGTATGTACCCCACGCACATGTAAATGCAATCTTTTCTTGATCTTCGGGAGCAATTTTGATTTGATTATATCCTAAAAATCCATCCATTAATGAATACATTTCATAGCTTGTTGTTAAGTCCACAATCATATCAATGTTTGGAAGTGGAAAATCATCTTTAGGGAAAGCCTTGTTGAGATCTCTAAAGTCTGTGTGAACTATGATAGACTTATCTTCTTTAGAAATAAGAATAATGTTGGAGATCCACTCTACATAATCAATAGCCCTAATGAATCCAGCCTTCAATATTTTCTCCAATTCTTCTTTTACTAACAACCCCACATGTGGATTCATCTTTCTAAGTTTTTTCTTTACTAGTTTTACATCAGGTGAAATAGACAAATGGTGCATGATCTATTGGCAAAATGGTCAGTGCTCCCCTTAGGATTTGTGACATGGCTTAACTACCTCCTGTGTCTTCTATAAGTCTAGTGGTTGTATCGGGCATTAATAGGTTGATCTTTTGGTGCAACGACAACCACTACTTGTAACAAGTGGTATTAGAGCTTGGTCATAGGTTTGAATCCCCTCGAGTAACGCTGAGGGGTAGATTGGTTGCAAAATGGTCAGTGCTCCCCTCAGGATTCATGACATGGCTTAACCACCTCTTGTGTCTTCTATAAGTCTAGTGGTTGTATCGGGCATTAATAGGTTGATCTTTTGGTACAACGAAAACCACTACTTGTAACATGATCAAGTCTGTATCCAATCCAGGCATGTCTAAGTAGGACCAAGCACATTTGAACTTCTTTTCTTTGAAGAAATTGTTGAATTGGATGTTTTCATCTTTTGTCAATGACTGAACAATGTGAAATAGTTGAGGAGATTTTGTTGTTCCCAAATTAATGGGTTGTGTAGGTTCAATAAAAAATGATGATTTTTCTTGAAAGTGATCTGGGAGGATATCAAGAATCCCATCCTTTGGCACCTCAAGGAGGTTTTCACCATCGGATACATCTTTTTCTTTTTCTCTTTAAGGATATGATACTACCACTAGGTGGTTTTCACCATCAGACCTCTTGTTCTTTTTGTTTTTCTTTTTGAGACTGGAAAACTTGATATCCTCCTCAGTCATGATTTCATTCCTTACACTAGTGGAAGAAGGAAGGGTTCACAAGTATTTAGATAACAGGCTATGGCATATTCATTGTCAAAGGATAACAAGCTTGTGTTTGTGAGTTCATCCTAGTCTATCAAGTTAGGGTATTTAAGGGACAAAGATTCAATAGGTTCAAGAGACAACACCATGTTATTATCAACATTATTAACTTGCAAGATGTCATCTATTAATTTTTCCTCTAAATAGATGTTAGGTTTATTAGATTCATGTTCATTATTATTAGATTTCACATTAGTGTTATGAAAATTTAACTCTAGTGATCTAACATTTGAACTTTCTCCTTCTTCAGTTAAGACTCTAGGTGCAAATTTTTGTATCACATCTATCTCTATGTCCATGGTAGCATCAGAAAGGACATCCCACTCATATTCATGTGAGTCTAATTGACTATAATCTGAAACCCCCAAGAAGCGGGCAATAGTTCATGGACACTCCTTCCTCTTTGGGATCATGATTCTCTTCTTCTTGCAATATTTCTTGGGGAGGTTCCTCATCAAAATGAGGTGTGTCATCAATAAGACTCTATTGTTCTTGTTCTATGCTAGGTTCTCTTGTTTGTTCTTCTTCTGGTTCTTGTTCAACATTGGTACCAATTTCTGATAGTGGATCTCCTTGCAAGAGTAGAAACCTCTCATAGGCAATAGGTTGTCCTTCTATTTCTTCTTCATCATCTGAGTCTCCTGATCTATCAATCACATGACTAGTTTCTTCTATAGGATGAAATATTGATTCTCTAAAACCCAATCCAGTCTTGTCTTTAGGATTTATGAAATCCATATGTACGGGTTCCACTAGTCCTTTGTTGTGTTGTCCCAATGTTCCTTTTCCTTTGTAACCCATCTGTTTCATGATTTTGTATCCCTTTCCATATTTGTTAGGAGCTATTTCCACATGTTTTACATTTCCATCCTCTTCATTTTCTTTGTAAAACCATTGCAAAATAGCCTTTTCTTCATTTTCTTCTTCAAGGGATATTTTTGCTTTGACCATCCCAGTTCCCTCATGTATAGTTAAAGCACTACCATTGGAAGGTGTAAATGTTTATGAAGGTCTTCCTTGTTTTCTAGGAGATATGGGAAGATCTGTTAAAGACATTGTGTGGTCTATCTTGTATTCTCACATGCTTATTTCTTAGATGTTGATCTTTTTAGAAAATCTTTTTAGAACCATTTCTTTGGATGTTTTTGCCTTATGGGAGCTTTCCTTGTTATGAGGAACCATGCTTTCTACTTGCTTGAGATTATTGCGAGAATATGTAGTATCTAATGGAATAGTGACCTCCACTCCATTATGAGGAAATTTTAGGTATTGATGGTAAGTTGAAGGCACAACTTGGATTGAGTGTATCCATGGTCTTCCAAGAAGAATGCTATAAGCTAGGGGTAGATCGAGAACTTGACATAAGACATCTTGCTCCACTGGTCCCACTTTGATGGGTAAAATAACTAATCCTTTGGATGATCTCTCTTCTTCATCATAAGCCTTGATGGTTATCTTTCTCCTAGGATCAATTGCATGTTCTGAGAAGCCCAACTATTTTATCAAATTGTATATGGAAATTTTCAAACCAGTGCCTCCATCTATCAAGACATGTTTGACCCAATGTTTATGAATAAGGACTTCTAAATGCAAGGGTTGGGTATGTGCTTGGCTCAATGATTTGTCATCCTCTTTAGAAAAAGATAGGTAATGTGGGGAATTCAAGTGACCAACCATAACTTGGAATCTATCCACATCTAGATCTTTTGGTACATTAGTGCTTAGTAGGGCTTGATCAAGAATCTCCCTATGACTAGGGGAGATTTTCAACAACTCTAGGATAGATATTTGAGTGGGTGTCTTTTGTAATTGATCTACAAAATTAAACTTTGGTGGTAGCATCACTTTTTTAGATGTTGTTGTGATAGTAGCCGGTTCTTTAGATGTTGAAGCCCCTTTGAGAGTGAGCCTAGCTCGATTTCATGTTACAACATTGGAAGATTTAGTTTTTTTTTTAACTCCTTTTAGAGTGATCATATTGATGAAATATTTGCATGGTTCCACCATATGAATTAGATTGTCATTATTAGAATATGTGTATTTGATTTTGTTACTCTTTGAAGATTATCCCTTCTCATAGTTAGGTAATGGTGTTTGAAATACTTTATGGTCATTTTTTGTGTGATGTCCATCTACCTTGAATTTTCCATCTTCAATCAAATCTTGGATGACATGTCTGAACTTCATACAATTATTGGTCTTGCATCCCTTATTACGATGAAAATCACAATAATCATTATCATTCCACCACTTTGGTTTTATTTTTGGTTCCCAAGGTTTAGAATCAGGGATCATGATGATTTTGTTATCCACGAGTGATTTAAAGACTACTTCCAAGGTGTCTCCCAATGGTGTGAATGTCCTCTTTGGTCTTTCTTCCCAAGGCTCTCTTCGAGGATGAGGTTTGTCCAAAGTTTTATTACCCATTGGAGTCATCATAGAATTTGAATTCTTGTTTACTTGGAGGTTTTTTGTAAGATTAAAGACCTTTGGTTTTGGTTTGACATTAGGAGTGTCAACAACTCCATCATTAACCACGTTCTTGTTGTTCTTGTTTCCATACTTGTATTTATCCTCGGAGGGATAATATTTGTCTTCATTGTCTTTGTGGATGGAGATTTCACCTTTCTTGATCAAGACCTCCTCAACCTTGATTGTACTGTCTATCATTTTATCAAAACTTGGTGGACCTTGAAATTGTATAGGAAAGTTGATTTTAGGGACCAAGTTATTAATGAAGATGTCCATTTTTTCATTTTTCAGGTATCTGCCTAACATATCATGCAAATATTGTTCTCCATCATTGTAGGAAGTTCAAGAATGATTCTCCTATTTTCTGCTTGGTGTTGCACAAATCCAACATTGTTATTGTGTGTTGGATGTTGTAGGAGTAGTTTTGTATGAATTTTTGCATGAGTTCATCAAATGTCTTGATTCCTATGGGTAACTTTGAGAACCAATCCATAGCTTGTCCACCTAAACTTCGTAGAAATAGTCTCATTAGATATGTTTTCTCATGCATGAAATCCATACTGATTGTGCACAATTCCCTCACATGATCTTGAGGGTCTAAATATCCCATGTATTTGTCATATGTTGGAATCATGATATTCTTGGGAAATGGAATCATTTTGAGTCCCTTGTCAAAAGGGAAAGGACATATGTGCTCTAAGGAGTATTGTTGTTTTGGTTTGTCCTTTTTTTTTTTGAGTTCTTGGATTTCTATCTGTAAAGCAGTTACTTACCTTGTTAGAATTCATAGAGGACTAAGGTCTTCCTTTTTCTTGAGTTGACTCACATCATAATCCTTTGGTAATTTCACACCTCGAGAAGCGAGTTCTAGGAAGTATTTTTCCTTGTTTTCATCCAAATTTCTCTCAAGGATTTTGTTGAATCATTTGTTGTTTATAGCTTTTTGGTATTCTTTTTCAGTGGGATCTTCATCATCATCATCATCATCATCATCATCCTAATATGTTTCACGGTATTGTATCTCATCTTTTTGTTTATCATGTTCTTCTTGGTTATCTTGGTCATGGTATCTTTCATCCCATCAGTAATCTTCCTAGTTTTTCATGTTTATTTGTTTGGGTGTCACTGTATGAGTAGTGCTCAGTGTAGTTCCAAATAAGGGATTGATTCTTGAGGTTTCTATTGTTTCAAATGTGAGCAATTGTACTTCATCTATGAATAGGTTCTTTCCAAAATGGTAAGCTTTGAGCCTTGTAACAACCATGACAAGTGCATTGAGGAACCAATGAATCTCTTCTGTTTAAAAGTGGTTTTATTGTTTACAATGTTTGATTGTGGATCCAAGGATGCAATAGTGGGTTTGAAATGTTGTTTTATGGATCCAATGTCAAAGGGTGTCAAAGTGCCCTATTTGTGAGTTGGGAACCAAAGTGCGAGTGGGTCTGATAGTGTGAAAGTTTCAATGTCAAAGGGTTTCAAGGTGCCCTATTTATGAGCTGAGAACTTGGTTGTAGCTGATTGGATAAAATGACTCCACAATTGGACAATGTAGATTTGGACCATGCAAGGTGACAAGACATTTTCAAAGATGACTCTTTCTAGTTATCAGATGACTATGTTTTGGCAACAAGAACTTACTAAAGGGCCAAATGGGTATCTGAAAATGTAAAAATCTTGTTTATCGAGTGTACGAAAGTATTCTCTATCCCGGATACGATCCTATTCAGTGACTGGTATACAATTTGGAACCCCAGATCGACTCAGGAAACACCATATGTGAATCAAGAAAAGGAATGTTCACCAGATGCAACTCGGGAAATGGTGTGACTACCAAATTCAACCTAGATTTGAACAAATGCAATCTGGGATGTGGGATGTGACTTAGGAACCCAGAATGTGATCTTATGATGTCAGGTATTTTGTAATTTTAGTGTTTTTCAGAAAATGGGCCATGTCTGTCAAATTCTGGTGATTGTTAGGTATTTGTAAATGCTTGCAAATGATCTGTGCTTATTCATTTATAGAGGATTATCTAAATTTGTGTTTAGGACACCAAGCAATCATTTTAATCAGACACACCTAACCTACCTTATAATAGGTAGAGATTGAAACCACTTGTTAACTGACTTAGTAACATACCCAAAGACTCCTTAGAATATGGCAATCCAATAACACACAATGGATATTGGAGCCCATATTATCTGAGTAGTAACATCAATGGGGGCTTGATATGTTGAATGTCTTGGGGAAATTACTATTTTCCTTGCATGAGTGATAACAAACTTTCAGGGGTGATCCGGGTAGCATCTAACATAAGGTTTTTAATGAAGGCATCTGTTCACAACCATCTCCCATAGTCCCGCAAGTAGGATTGAGGCTGTAAGCCCTGTAGGAACCTGAAAGTGTGTAGTCTCATAAGCAAGATTGAAGCGGCTCCACTCTACACAAAATCCAAGTCTGTCAGTGGGATTTCTCATCAATATCCCTAGACAAGATAGATCATGTCTTGCAAGGCTTTAGCCTCAAGGAAGCATCAAATTTTATAGTGGGGTGGAAGAGTTAGTGTAAGACTTGTCCCCACTTGGGTCATTCTTGGGAGATTTTTTCCTCAACCAACAGGCCCTCTAAAGGTCTACAATAAAGAAAATAGACAATTGATAGTGAGGTCTCAATTTATGATTCTCCAAAAAGGAGAAGAGCATAATCTCCTATCTCTTACCAAAAATCCCAAACACATCATGCATATTAAGATCCAATCACTCCAATTTGATGCCAAATAAAAAGCCAATGTTTGAGTTTCTGATTCTCCCTCAATGGGAAAAGAGCATAATCATCTAATTGATTCATAACTTGATCTCAAATTGTTTTAATATTCCTAGAAAACCAAGCATGAAGTTTTTATATTTTCTCTTTCGAGGCAACTTACATGACAAGCATTAGTAATCTTTTGTTTGATATTGTCTTGGGCAAATGACTTGCAAACCACCGTTAGGATTTTCAAAGTCAAACAAAAACATCAAGTTCACCCATTAGCTTGTTAGCTTTTTATAAATCCAAAATTCAAAGAATTCTCAAATGATAATGCTTTAAAGAAAATTGAATCTGTAATTATTAGCATTCATTCCTCAATTTAACTCCAAAGTGTAAGCCAATTTTTGAGTTTCAAATTTTTCCTAAAGGGAGAAAGAGCATATTCCTCTGATTGATTTACAAAGTGAAATTAAATTGCAATTAAGTGCTCAAAAAAAAAGAATAAAGTTTATTTTATTCTCTTAAAGCAAATCATAAACAATGGTTAGTATTTTGTTTTTTGTCTTTGGACTTGCAAACCACAGTTAAGCTGTCAAAAACTAGAGAAATCAACAAACTAAACTGTTAGGGGTCAAAAAAATCAAAAATACAATTAATTCCCCCAAATGCAATCCTAAATTTTACCACATGCAATCCTAGTTCCCAAAAATGACCCAATTTACTGAATGCAACACAGATCACTGAATGTGATCTTGGATTTTACCAATTGCGATCCTTCTACTAGATACAATCTTGGAATATGGGATGTGATCTAGGAAATGTTGTATGTGACTATGCTTCCCGTATGCGATCCTTTGACAAAAAAAGGCACGACGAAAGTTAGTTTATAATGCTTGAAAATTAGGAAATCTGGGGCTGGGCCCCATGGTGGGTGCCAAAAATGTGTGTGTGAGTTTGTGACCTACAACACCACACTTCAATAAGACATTATATCACTTGTTACAATCATTAATCAAGAAAATTAAAGAAACTAGCAAGTGAAGTCATCTTATTGCTCTCTAGTTAGTACAAGTGTGAAATAAGGGTTGTTAGCTCTCATATTTGACCCTTAAACAATGACAATGTGACACTAAAATGAGAACCTGAAAGTGTGTAGTCTCACAAGCAGGATTGAGGCTGTAAGCCCTGTAGGAACCTGAAAGTGTGTAGTCTCACAAGCAAGATTGAAGCGGCTCCACTCTACACAAAATCAAAGTCTATCAGTGGGATTTCTCATCAATATCCCTAGACAAGATAGATCATGTCTTGCAAGGCTTTAGCCTCAAGGAAGCATCAAATTTTATAGTGGGGTGGAAGAGTTAGTGTAAGACTTGTCCCCACTTGGGTCATTCTTGGGAGATTTTTTCCTCAACCAACAGGCCCTCTAAAGGTCTACAATAAAGAAAATAGACAATTGATAGTGAGGTCTCAATTTATGATTCTCCAAAAAGGAGAAGAGCATAATCTCCTATCTCTTACCAAAAATCCCAAACACATCATGCATATTAAGATCCAATCACTCCAATTTGATGCCAAATAAAAAGCCAATGTTTGAGTTTCTGATTCTCCCTCAATGGGAAAAGAGCATAATCATCTAATTGATTCATAACTTGATCTCAAATTGTTTTAATATTCCTAGAAAACCAAGCATGAAGTTTTTATATTTTCTCTTTCGAGGCAACTTACATGATAAGCATTAGTAATCTTTTGTTTGATATTGTCTTGGGCAAATGACTTGCAAACCACCGTTAGGATTTTCAAAGTCAAACAAAAACATCAAGTTCACCCATTAGCTTGTTAGCTTTTTATAAATCCAAAATTCAAAGAATTCTCAAATGATAATGCTTTAAAGAAAATTGAATCTGTATTTATTAGCATTCATTCCTCAATTTAACTCCAAAGTGTAAGCCAATTTTTGAGTTTCAAATTTTTCCTAAAGGGAGAAAGAGCATATTCCTCTGATTGATTTACAAAGTGAAATTAAATTGCAATTAAGTGCTCAAAAAAAAAGAATAAAGTTTATTTTATTCTCTTAAAGCAAATCATAAACAATGGTTAGTATTTGGGTTTTTGTCTTTGGACTTGCAAACCACAGTTAAGCTGTCAAAAACTAGAGAAATCAACAAACTAAACTATTAGGGGTCAGAAAAATCAAAAATACAATTAATTCCCCCAAATGCAATCCTAAATTTTACCACATGCAATCCTAGTTCCCAAAAATGACCCAATTTACTGAATGCAACACAGATCACTGAATGTGATCTTGGATTTTACCAATTGCGATCCTTCTACTAGATACAATCTTGGAATATGGGATGTGATCCAGGAAATGTTGTATGTGACTATGCTTCCTGTATGCGATCCTTTGACAAAAAAAGGCACGATGAAAGTTAGTTTATAATGCTTGAAAATTAGGAAATCTGGGGCTGGGCCCCATGGTGGGTGCCAAAAATGTGTGTGTGAGTTTGTGACCTACAACACCACACTTCAATAAGACATTATATCACTTGTTACAATCATTAATCAAGAAAATTAAAGAAACTAGCAAGTGAAGTCATCTTATTGCTCTCTAGTTAGTACAAGTGTGAAATAAGGGTTGTTAGCTCTCATATTTGACCCTTAAACAATGACAATGTGACACTAAAATGAGAGATTCAAGTGCAATATGTATGAAATTATCTAGATCTAGAAAATACTTCTCAATTAAGCATTGAACAAGAATTCTTTACCAAATAACCCAATTGAGATATTTCCTAACTAGCTAGAGCATGAAATTAAGCATGAAAACATGAGAATAACTATCAAATTCAAAGCATTTAGAGTGAAAACATTAGCAAGAGTGTTCACAATCCAAATATTATGAAGCCTCCAACCCCAAGATAAGATCCAATCTTCAAGAAATTAAGATGAGAGTTCTCAATCCAAAGATTAAGAAGCCTCAAAAGTTCACAATATCAATAAGCTAGAGCCAAAATTCTAACATCAAGGAGAGAGAAAGAGCCTTTGAAAATCCTTTTTTTTAGATTGTGAGAAGAATTGAACGGTTGAGATGCATCTATGACGAGTGGTTGAGATGCAATCATGCTTGATCCTTGATCCATGTGAGAGCCTCTTAATGATTAAGGTGTGTTTGTTATGTTTGTTTGATTTAAGAGGTATTTATGATTTTCTTTTAATTAATAACTCTAGCCATGCATTTGGTGGGATTGAATTAATTAAATAGGCCTAGAGTTATTTGACTTGATTTTGCTTGAAACCTTGGTGATAAACGCTTGATTTAGGATTTGATTGATTCTATTGAATTTTTGGGATTTATGCTAATGATCGGGAATCAAACTAACATAATCAAGATTATATGCCAAATTTAGGGCAAATAAGGCCTTAGCTTCTATTAGCCTGATTTTAGGTGATTACAATGGTAATGTGCTAAGACAGGTGAAAAAAGTATATTGCTGACTCTTTAGTATTATAAGAGCACCGACTCCATACATAAAATTTGTATAAGTATTGAGTGTTTTTTTAAAAGTGATATATTGTATGGAAATGATGATAGAGTAAGATTTCAAATAGAAGTGCAGATATCAGATGCATGATCAGTAAGAGGCAGAGCTACAATTGGAACTATCTAAGCAAGATGAGTGCTTGTATTGTTCCCCCCTTTTTGAGAACTATTTTTGGGACAGTATTGATTGTAAGAGCAGTGTGCTCACCACCTTTAACCAGGTGTTTAGCATACCCATAACCAATTTTTTTTAATCCTCTAACAAGGACATGTACTATGTAACAATTAGCTCCTAACAGGGCTAGATCTCCTAGCAAGGATATTATATTTTAGTACATATTTGTGGGTACCATCCCCACTGGGGTTTTTCCCTTTGGCCAGGGTTTCCTCAAGAACAAATCATGGTGTCATGAGTAATGTGTTATGCTTATATGTTCTTTTCATTTCTGCATTACTTTGGATTTTTTTTAATTGTTTAAAGTTGAAATCAAAGTTCTGTAATATTGATTCAACCCCCCTCTTAGTATTACCTAATCCTAACAATTGTATCAGAGCTATTGGCCCTTGAAGAAAAATTCTAACAACTTAAGGGAGATTAGAATGGATTCAGAAGCTTTACAAGAGAACTTTGAAGCTACACTTGAAGATCTGGATAAGATGAAAGTTGAAAATGGTGAATTAAAATTCAAATTAAGAAGAGTAGAAGGTTTCATGAGGAAACTTAAAGAACCACTTGAGATTGTAAAAAATCAGAGACAAGACCTTATGGAGAAGATCAAAGAAGGTTTAGACAATTATACATCAGACAAAGTAAAGATATTGGAGCAAGAAAAAGAACAAATCAATCTTTTAATGATCAAAGAGATTCAACATGAAAAGGATGAAAGAAACAAAGTTGAAGAGTCACTAAAAGAAGCTAACTTGGAGATAGGATAGATGAAGACCGAACTTGACCACTACAAGGATAAATATCAGGAACTAGATAAATACAATCAGATCATTAAAGGTGAACTCACTCAAGCCAAACTACACATTGAGAAGTTACACATGAGTAATGACAAGTGTGATGAACAAAGAATGGGACAAAAATCTAAAGGAGACATGAATGGATCCAATAAAGCTAAAAGTTCAAAAGCTCAAGAAGAACCAAAAGAGGCCAAGAATGAGGAAAGACCTATTCCTGAAGAAAGGCCTACAAATGAAGAATCTAGAGAATAGTTTAGACCTTTCAGAGGTAGATGCTTTAGATGAAACAAAGTTGGACACATGAAAAGAGATTGCAGAAGTAAATGTAACTCTAACCCCTTTACCAGCTATTGCTTTAATTGCTATGAGTATGGACACAAGAAGGAAGATTGTAGAAAACTTGATTAGTCTAGCTATAAACAAGACTATGTCAGAGAGGAATCTACAACCAAGGTTACTTTTCAAAAATGCAATAACTTTGGGCACACAACAAGGTACTATAAGATACAAACTAATCAAGAAAGAAGGAGACCTCCTATTTGTTACAAATGTAACAATACAGGTCACATTACAAAGTTTTGTAGACACAATGGAGATGACAAAAGAAGAGGACCAAAGATATCTACTAAACCAAAAGGACCACCACCTATGGTTATAAGGAAGAATATTAGTGATAGTGGTAAAAGCCTAAATGATTACATGAATGAATACAATAAATCAGAGGATGAGAAGATATGGAAAGTAAAAGTTCTAAATAAGGCAGTGGTTTAGGGAGAGATAGTTGATGATGGTGTGTCTTCACATGATGAATTCTTTGAGGCATTAGCCTAGAAGGCCTCATGGACTCATGGGGAGCACTGGATGCAAACAACAAAAATTATCTAGCCCTTGTATAAGTAGAGTAAGCTCATGCAAGCTTAGGTGTGATGTGTAAAGATGTTGTGAAATTTGTGGATGAGAACACAACACTTGAAGATTCATCTTCTATGTTCACAATTTTTGCACTGACTGGACAGTATGCAAAGTTGAGCTACCTGTGTTTAATACACACACTCAACTTGCAAAGGATGAAAGACTTGAAAGATTTCATTTCTACACCATTTATTGATCAGTGACTAAGGAGAGAAGAAGTGTGAAAGCAAAGCAGTAATCTAGCAGAGAGACTTTGCATTCGCGTGAATCCAAACATCAGATTCAAGTGTTTAAGGTATTTAGACCTAATCTTTCACAAAAATCATGGATGCAACAGTAATATATGATGTTGTAGATAGATCTAGGTATAAATTCAAATGACATCCATACAAATCCTGTGAGGATGATCCAGAGGGAGCATTTTCTCAAACTCTAGTAGGCGTATTACATGTAGAAGACATTAGGGAATACATCCACCATAAATATGATATCATTAGTGAGGCAAATATCTACAATGAGTTGGATTGTATGGTTGAAGCTAATGGAACCATGGTAGAAGAGTTCTAACACCTGAAAGATCAGTCAATTCTAAAGCTAACTCTACTCACTAAGTTCACAAAAACTGAATGGTTTAAAATCATTCTAAGTAGGGTTCATGACCAATTTTTATGGATAGGTAGTTAGCCTGTAAAGATATGTGCACAACTGATACACGACATCACTAATCTTGATAATGAAGGAGCCCTACCTGTGCAAGAGAAGAATCTAAGAAACCTAGCTAAAACTCTAACTCATTATAAATGGGATAAGAGGGCAATGATAGTAAATGACATTTATCTACTAGATGTTAGGTTGATAGAAATTTTGCTGGGGTACAAACTATTTTATAGTAGAAGACCTAATTTTGTATCTATCAAGGTCATCATGATGGCTTACAAAATGGTAAAGGAGAATAAGAAATATAACCTTAGTGAAATTCTAGCTCAACAATTTATTGAGAATGTAAAAGTCATTAAGAAGGATAAATCGAAGGCATTTAGATTTGGTTCTTTACTGATTCATATTTACATTCACATAATCTACAACTTTCCTAGCATGCATCCTAGAGCATGGAAAGTCAATGAACCCACTGGACTTCAAATATCAGAATCTTATAGAAGACAGAAGAAAGTTTGGGTAGATGGAGAATTGTTTGGCATGATAAAGATACTATAGAGGCAGATAAAAGAAAGGTACAAAATCCCTAAAAATTTAGTAGAAAAATATGAGGACACTATATGTTTCATGGTTGAAACTCATTGTGTCTTCTTTGAGGCAGTTGAGCCCAAAACTAAGTGGTGCTATCCTATGGGATATGAGGTAAGTGCTGAAGTACTGACTATGCAAGTGGAACATGTACTGGCAGTAGAAAAGGACCCTACCCAAGAAAGATGGGGTACATACAATGAGAAATATGAGAAAGTAAGAGAAGAAAAAGAAAAGGTAACAAGGAAAAGAAAGGTCAACAAGATTATTGAAGAAATTACTATGAAGGTAGGAATCACAAAGAAATAGTATTTGGACTTGAAAAATAAGATGGAGGCATCTTCTAGTATTGTCACTAATTCACCCATTCCATTGGAAGCAGAGAAGATAGTTACAATTGATAACATTGTTGATTTGTCAGTCTCTCAAGAGGAAGAAACACATGAAGTTGAGACTACAACTATTCCTATAAGATCATCTAGGACAATCAAGTAGGTCAGTCCAAAGAAAAAGAGATAGAGGTAAAGAGGAAGAAGAAGGAAGAAAAGGTCATGGAGAAAGAGGAAGAGAAAATGATTCAAAAGAGTCCACAATCCTTGTGGAAACTAGATATGAAATCACTATAGAAAAGGGTTATCAAAGATGGAAATTTGATATCAATAAACAAATACTATGAGAGATATAGCCCTGAGGACCAAGCAATCATTGATGACACTATCATTGAGCATTTGTTAGTTTTCAAAAAGAATTTGTTGGAAGTTGAAGCTAGTGTCCCCAAAGATCTATACAACAAATTGGAAATTAGAAAATAGTTAGCACATTCAGAGGATGAAAACATAAGAAACAAGACAATTGATGATATGTTTCATGTTGTGTCTATTTAGGAAAGAGAAAGAATCATAAAGGCACTGAAACCTCTACTAAGACAAAGACCATACTAGTAAATATTATGGCTAGACAACATGATGAGCTAATTGAAGATATCCAAAAGGCATTAGACAAAGTTCTGATGTATGACATGCTTAAAAAGGCGTCACTTCCTAAGACTGCTAAACCTATATCCTTGAGTTTAGGAGAGAGCTCATAGGAAATAGATGAGAGTGCTCAAGTTAATTTGCAACCAGACTTCTTTGTCATTGGTGTGCCTGTTAGCCTTGAATATTTGCAGGATGTAAATGATCCATTTATTGACAAGATGGATAGTGTGATAGAGGTTGAAGATCAGGAACAGATAGAAGAAAGAAAATCAGAAGAGAAACCGGAAGGAAGAGTACAAAAGAAGAAGTTACAGCAAGTAGAACAACAAGAAAAACAACCTAAATCAGAGGAAGTTGCTAAAGTCAGACTAGATGCATTCCTATTATTGGCAAGTGTGGCCAAACCAGTCAGTTCTAATGTGGACAACATGGATGAAGATGAGTTGATGAAACTTTCATTTATGGTTTTTGCTAAAGCTAAGGAGAGATTAGTTCAGAAAGTAGACAAGAGAGAAAAGATAATGGTTAGGGCTATAGAAATAGTAAACAAACTACTTCCCTCACCAGTTATCCTAAAAGATAAGGATGAGGTTGATAATCTTGATATAGTATTGGATAGCTTTGATAGTCATTTTGACTCATTGCTAAAAATAGTAGAGGAGAAGGCTGAAAACAAATTCTTGCAAAAGTTGAGAAAAGTTCATAAGTCCATTTCATGGGATGTAGGCATTCTCAAGGCTACCACTCTTAAATCCAAGAGTTGTGTAGCACAAGGTAGGAAATTATATAGCTATTGCATAAATCCTTGTAGACATTTGAAGAATGTTGAGGATGCCATAGCCAAAGATATGGCTAGACTTGACAGTATAATGTACAGTTCTAAGTCATCTTCACAAACTATGGGAGAGGTAGATAAGGAGACATCTAGGCTATTGGAAAAGATAGGAGCACTGGAAATGGAGAAAGGGAGAGTTTCCGATAGATTTGGCTCACTAAGTAGCCTATTGACTCCCAAGCTCTCAATGTTAGAGACTCACCTCTCAGAGATGATAAAGGTTGTAATCTCAATGTTAGTATCTACTTTGATTGAGCTTAACACATTAGAGATAGTGTCGTATGCACTCAATGGATTAATCCATGTCAGTGAACTACTGATAAATTCATGGATTGAGGAAATTAAGATCTTGGAAACTCCTTCCAAGATGTCTTAAATATGGTAAGCAAGCACTAGACCACTTGTGCTTCAGTTTTGCATTTTTGAGAATAAGTTTTCCATTGATATCAAAGGGAGAGGAAGAAAAAGGAAAAATAGGGAAGAGGAAGAAATATGTAGAGTTATATGTAGACAACAAAAAGAGAGAGAGAGAGAGAGAGAGAGAGAGAGAGAGAGAGAGGTTCTTTGTGACACTTAGTCATTTTTTGAAGTATGTCCATCAATGCAAAAGGGAGAGATTGTTGTCATGTGATGGTTTGGAGAACTAGGAATCACTTGAGGTTTGTCATTTATGGAAACAATCATGATGGAGTGATCACATGTTCTAGAGATTGCCACTAGAGTCACAGTCATGAAAATGACTAAGTCCAAAATCATGATAACAGGGTACAACACCATAGTTTTAAGTCCAAAATTAGGATAACAGGGTGCAACACCATAGTTTTGGTTATTGATGAACATATATAAGGTATTATGGCTTGTGAAGTTAACTGGAGGTTTTTTGGGATATACACATCCTTCAGTTAAGATCGCCTAAGTTTTGGTTACCAGATCAGTGAGATACAGTGTTCAGAAGATAAGCAAAGGCAATAAAATAGTATAACAAGGTGTATAAACTGTTGCAATGATTAAGGAAGGAAAAGTGAATATGGTAACATGCTAAGATAGGTGAATAAATTATATTTCCGACTCTCTAGTATTTTAAGAGTGGTGACCCCATAGATAACATTTGCATAAGTTATTATGTTTTGCATGATAATTCTAAAGCTGACTGGAAGGCTAATTTTGTATAAGTATGGAATGTTTTTTTTAAAGTTATATATTGTATGGAAATGATGATAGAGTAAGATTGCAAATAAAAGTGCAGAGATAAAATGCATGATCAGTAAGTGGCCAAGCTACAATTGGAACTATCTAAGCATGATGAGTGCTTGTATTGTTCTGCCTTTTTGAGAACTATTTTTGGGACAGTATTGATTATAAGAGAAGTGTGCTCACCACCTTTAACTAGGTGTTTAGCATACCCCTAACAAGGATTTTGTAATCCCCTAACAAGGAAATGTACTATGTAACAATAAGCTCCTAACAGGGCTAGATCTCCTAGCAAGGATATTATATTTTAGTACATATTTGCAGGTACCATCCCCATCGGGGTTTTTCCCTTTGGCCAGGGTTTCCTCGAGAACAAATCATGGTGTCATGAGTAATGTGTTATGCTTATATGTTCTTTTCATTTCTGTATTACTTTGGATTATTTTTAATTTTTTAAAGTTGAAATCAAAGTTCTTTAATATTGATTCACCCCCCTCAGAATTACCTAATCCTAACAAAAAAAATTAGGCCTAGTAGACCAAAAAGGGGTTCAGGGTGTTGGGTCTTGTGTATAAACCTGAAAATAGTTAAATCTTATTGAAAAAACCTTGTTAAGGTCAAATAAATCCTTCTTAGGGCTTTGGGAAGTGCATAAGCCTTTGGTGTGGTTTGGAATATTTGGAAGCCTTGGGGTTTGAGAAGCCTAGGTAGGCCTTGAGACTTGGTAACCTTGAACAATTAGATTAAGATCACCAACACATCCCACCCTCTAAATCAGTGAAATCAATCAACATTTTGTTATTTTAAAGCCTTCATGGATTCTTAGACTCTCCCACCTTCTATGGTTAATGTGTCTGGTGGGAGGAGTCTAATGTTGTATAGTATGTCATTGTATAGATTTTGATGTAGGGATATGAAAGGATGTGGTGGAAGAGACCAAAAATGGAGGTAAGTTACTTATTGAGGGTGCATGGAAGAATACCATTCATTAATGTGGGCATATACTCTGAAGGAAGGGTATATTTTATGATGGATCTTGGTTATTAGTATCCATATGGAGGTGTAGGATCCCTTGGGAGGATATTGAAGTGTGTGGAAGACTCTTTGTGATAAAGCCCTAACATTTTAGTGATTCTTGTTGATTTAAATTCTTAACATTTCTTTATTACTATTCACAATCCTAGTGACCTGATATTTTCCTACAAAATACATGTCATTAATCAGTCAACATAGGACTATTAGTGTCTTTCTTGATTTAATGATGGTTTTAATTATAAAATGATTGCCTCAAGACACGAAATTTAAACTTTGAAATGGAAGAGGTAGGCAAAAAAATGCAATTTAGTTTAAAGATTCAGTCATGCCATATGGCACAATCCCAAGTGACCTGATATTTTCCTACAAAATACATGTCATTAATCAGTCAACATAGGACTATTAGTGTGTTTCTTAATTGAATGATGGTTTTAATTATAAAATGATTGCCTCAAGACATGAAATTTAAACTTTGAAATGGAAGAAGTAGGCAAAAAAATGCAATTTAGTTTAAAGATTCAGTCATGCCATATGGCACAATCCCAAGTTGAGGAATTTTATGAATATCAGTGCAGAGACTAGTTGCAACAACAAGTAAGAAGAGAAAAGTGGAAGAAGAAGATGATATTAGGAATGGTACTCTTAGAGAGGAAGTTGCACCTATGATGTGGGGTGTAAGGACTTGTGACAAATTTTTGGTGGATGCTAGAGGAGACAACATAGAAGAAGTCCTAGAAGGTATTGAAGGTGAGGTAGATTTTTTGGATAAGTTTGGTGTAGGAGTACCTATCCAAACACCTAAGGACACCTTGGGATATCATGGAATTATTTGATCTACAAAGCCCCTAAAGGTTAATTGGGATCTCTTGAATCCTATTATGACGATTTGTAATAAACAATATGGTTTAAATGTCAAATGTCCTAGAAGTCCTGGTAAGGACTTAGGACCAAAATTATGTAACTTGGCTGAATAGTACCCCAAAGGTTCAATTAGGGTATATATTTTCCTGATAAAGGTAAAATAGGTCCTAGATATTGAATCCTTAAATTTTAAATAACTTCTATGTAATAAAACAGCAAATAACACAAGTTAACAATTCAAATTTTTGAATGTTAAGGGCTAGTTATGTTTTAGTGGGAAATGGAAATTAGGAGGTTTAAACAAGTCTAACTCCTTCCCAACCACTTGGGATCAGTTGAGGAAGTTGAGAAATGACTTATAAACATTCTTAGATGTTGTGAAGAGAGAGAAGTATGGACTAGTGATGAGATTGGGGTATGTGTAGGATCATGGTATGCCAAAAAGTGGCGATGTGAAAAAGAAGTCCTGATTGATAGACTCTTTGAAAAACAACTATAAATTTCAAACAATATAAAAAAATTAAATCTGAAATATTCATCACATTCTATGATTCACCTAATATAATAATAATAATAAACAATTCTTTCAATTTGATGAAGTTTAAACTAAGTTAAGGTGGTCCAACGCGAGAGTTTTTATATTCAGGATAATTTATAGGAGAAAAATCATAATTAATTATTTACTTGAAAAAATACACAAAAAAAATATACATCACATCTCGACATGAGTCTACTACTTTTATCTAGAATCTTATTGAAAAATATTATCATTAGATTTTGTTTAATGTGGTTAGACATACACCTACTTGTTATCTTTCTAGTCCTGATTGATAGACTTAAAGAAAAATAGCTATAACTTTCAAACTGTATAACATTTTTTAAATCCAAAATACATGTCACATTCTATGATTTTTCTACTACAAGAAAAATATTAAAAAATTTCAATTTGATAAAGTTTAGACTAAGTTAACACGATTAGACACGAGAGTTTTTGTATTCTGGAAAAGTTGTAGAAGAAAAATCATAATTAATTATTTACTTGGAAATAAATTAAAAAAAATGTGTCACATCCCAACATGAGTCTATTACTTATCTCTAGAATCTTGTAAAAAACAATTATCATTTGATTGTGTTTAAGGTGGTCAGACATACACCTACTTCTTATTTTTTCCTGAAATTTTCGTACTACTACATTGAAATTTCAAAATTTCAACATATAGAATAATTGTTTTTTAAAAAAATCCTAGTATCTTAGAAACTAAGTTAAATTTTCTATAGATTCTCTTCTTATATATTTTTGATATAATATTTACAGCTTGTTCGATTTTTTTGTCAACTTGCCTAAACCTGATTTTTTGAATTTTCGTTGCCACTTAAGGGCCTAGTTTGGCATACCATGATCCTGCACATACCCATTGTACGGATTGTACATAATAATTGAATAAAATTCATGATTTATTATATATTTTGAGTCTTCATTGCATTTATTTCCATTGTTTGATCATTCAAATGTGTTGAGGGATGTTTCTAACAATTTTTTTATCCATAATTTAAGGATTACATTCTGTAATATCAAATATATTTGCAAAGGGTCTGTAACAATCAATTTTCCATTATTTTCATGAAGCAAAATGATGTAACCATCCCCATACTATGGTAACTATGGCTTGGGGATGGATTTTTGACATGTCCAATATGTATTTGTGCCTAACATTATAGGAGAGAGTTGATAATTATAGGCGATTAGTCAATTGATCAACTTGTTATGTTTGGAGGCATGGTATGGCCTTGAAAGGTGTGGCTATGGAGAAGTAGTAGGAGATCCATCCTTTGGAGGATTCCATTTTATTCTTTAATTTGTTTGAGGACATCCAAGTGATGGTGTAACAAATCTCAAAAGTTAAAGGAAGCATTAGGAAGTGTGACATTGTGCTAGCCCTAGTTTATAGGGGTTTTTGGGTCACATTTGGGGCTTTTATGCTTTCAAAGGTCCAAGGTCCAAATTGATTTGATATTTGGTGGATTTGAGTCATTTCCTTAGATAGTTAAAGGTTTCATGGTCATTGGGTATGTTTGAAACATAGTTCCTTTGTTAATTGCAATCAACCCTTGAAAACATGGCACAAACAAGTTTTGGGTTGTTTGGTTCGAAGTAGCTCACTGCTAGTAGACAGTTTGAACAAATTTATTGTTGGGAGTTTCTTTAAATCCTAAAAATGATTAAAACTCACTAAATACACCTTGTTTAACCATTGAGCATTCACCTTAGGCATTTGGAAGGTTCTTGAGTTGTGTGGAGGGTATTGGCTATTTGGGGTGCCTTGGAGGATAGTATTCTAGAAGTGCCTAAACCACTCAAATAAATCCTTTCTTGAGAGTCTTTCCCACCACCCTTCTTTACACCTCACTTTTTTTTTTTATCTCTACCATTGTCCCTTTCTAATCTAATCTAATATAATCTTAGAGAAATATTTTCCTAATATTTCATTCCAAGTAATATCCTTCTCACTTATATTTTTTTGTTTTTCTTCCTTCTCTTTTTTTGTGTTGTTCTTGTAATCAATATGTTTCAAATATTCTAATTTTTTATGTGTCTAGGAATGGGTCCTAGATTTGGGATTTCAACATTTAAAAAACTATTAATAGTCTTAGATTTGTTAAGGACATGTTATTTAATTGTGCCTCTTTAAATTTCTTTAAGTTAATTTCCTATTTTCTTAATTTACTCATACTTAGGTTCACTAATATTTCCAAGTAATCATTAGTCAGCAATGGGGATTTATTTGGAGTTTACAAAATATTCATAAATATATCATCTGGAAAAATTATGATGTTGGTAGATTCCTCTTAGGGTCTTGTGGTAGGGAAGGATCCTCATTGCTTCCACTTTCAACATCCCTAACAATAATCTCCTCCTTTCTTCATAATTTCTAAGTTTTGTCTATAAGTTATTTACCATTTCATACATCTTCTCAATTGTGGATTTTGATTTTATATGGTATTGTCTTCTCTAGGTCTATTAATTTCCCTCTTTGTTTCAACAGAACCCACAGTGGCATGCTCTTAGACACTCTTAATGACACACTCATCTCTTCTTCTTTATCTTTCTTCTCTCTTCATTATTTGTTTCATCTCTATTTCTTCTTTTTTAGCGATAGCCATATTTTATTTCTTAGTTTTTTCATTGCTTTCTCTTGAGTTCTTATCTTCTTTTGGCTTCGGTGCTCCATTATTTTCTCACATGTGAATCCTATATTGTATCTCATGGAGATAATTTTATTTAACCTTTATTACGTAAATACTAAAAACTAAAAATAATAGTCTTATTCTCTTTATTTTCATGATATGGTTAAGACATTGCAATTGTATAAGTTGTATCCTCTTTGTTTTTATGTTATGGATAATAACACTATTGCCATTATATACGTAAAACTATTAGTCTCATATTTTTTATTTTTATGACACTAATAAGAAGGATGGTGCCATTATCCTTTTGTATTTATGAGTTTATGACACACATAAGAACAATAGTACAATGTGATCACCTTTCCCACAATAAAAAAAATTGGGCTTTATTTTTCATCTAGTCCACACAAAAAAAGGTATAAATCTTATCAAGATAAATGAAGTTGATAATGGGTGATAGTAGTCCACTAATGTTGGACCTAACCAACTATCCTAGAGAAAAAAAATGACAAGGATAACAGAGGAATAATAATAAATAAAATCCTTATATTCCAAATCAGGAAGGACCATATTGTGGGCCAGGATAGTTCTAATATGCATTAGCATAGGTGAAGAACATTGTTTCCCTAGTCATCTATCCATTCAAGGATAAAAAAATATGGGTTGGGACCAGCTAGTCTTCCACCCTATAAAAAGTACTTACAAGTCTCTACAGTAAGCCTCGTATATTCTTTCCCTCCACAACCATCACCATTCCTTAGTACTATAGAATATATTTGGCCTAATACAATATATAAGTTAGGAAATTAAAAAATGGGCATGGTATCAGGATCAAGACTATTGAGCATACAAAAATTTACATAAATAATATCATATGTAAAGTAATCATGGATAAAACTACAAAAATAGTGCCTTCATTAAACAAATAATAACTAGAAATAACGAAGAAAAGTTAGTGAATTTGAATACCAAACCAGGGTGCTTGTAGATTTTTTGTCACCCCCATCTTGGCCTAAAGCAACAAAACAGAGATGAACCAACAAAATAGAATAGGGAGAATAGCGAACACGTGGCATGGAGAAAAGATCTAACTCTTCTCAAGGATCATGAATGAACAAACTTGAATCATTCCACTTATTAGCCCTAAGAAGCGATGCAAGCCCATACCAAGATGGAAATCCTTATGATGATGGGTGTGGAGCTACAAAGCTTATTTTATTGAGAAACCTAATAATCTCCCCTTTTATATAGAATTAAAGTTGGCCCTGGAGTGCCAGATACTTGAATTTATCGGTTGGGCTTCAATAAGGTGGCTTCATGATTTCCCTTTCTATAACTAAGATTCCCTCCAGACCCCTAAAATTCTATGGTAGCTCGACTAGTCTCCTTATTCGAGTGTCATTCTAGCCCCAAATCACAATAGTCACTTCCTAAAGAGAGCCCTTATAGAAATTTGGTGAGACTTGCCTTGGCAATAGTATATCTAATATTCAAGTCAGTTTATTTATAGAGCCATATCTCTCATCGTTTCAATCCCCAAGAGAGGGTTTATAAAAAATGGTATGATAAACCAAAAATTAGGAGAATTTGCACCTACTTCCATTTTCCAAGATAAAAAAATTCTTTAAATGAACAATGCACTTATATGATAAGCTGTGGCGAATACGTCATCTATTGCATCTATTTACAAATTGAATACACCATATATTGTATTTATTTAACAAAGGATTGTCATTAGTTAGGGTAGACATACAATTTTTCAATTCAAGGCATTTTTGTCCCTCCTTTAGCTCTTCTTTGGTGCGTAATGGTAGTACTCTACTTTGTCACACAACATAATTAATTGAAATGAAAACTTTTTTTTAAGTTATGCTTGTGTTCATCTCAATTTCGACAAACTATCCTGGTTGTAGAAATTTAGATGGACATAGGCATGGAGTAAATAAATCAAAGTTTTCCATCTACATTCTGACTAAGCAAAACTATTTTGCAAGTTTTTTAGAAATGTTGGTTGAAAACTAGGGTCAAATGTACTAGTGATTGATACTCCCCAAACCTTAGTCTCATTATGTTCCTTTAATTTTCACTCCTTATAGGTGTCCTTCCTTCTTTCCTTCCTTTGTAAACCTTTTATAGAAATCATCTATATACTTAGCCATGCTCTTACAACCATCACCAATGTTCCTCTTTATCAGTGTAGGTAGTTTCTTATTTCTTGTTTCTTTGGATTAATTTTTAAAACTTCTCTATATGTCCTTGATTATTGCATTTGAAGCATGTAACAGATGGTATGTTTTGTTTAGCCTACAATTTTCAATTAATTGTGATATGTCCAAAGTTGTTGTATTTGTAACAAGTAATCTTATCTACACTTTTCTCACTGATGTAATCTTGCTTGTTTCATGACTAATCTATTTTTCTATATTTTTCCTTTTTGTTCCCCTGTGTATAACAATTGAAATAATAACTAGAAAAGGACTTATAAGAAGTCTTACCTCTGCAATGCCTCTTCATGCAACCAATTTTGTGGCATCCAAAGTATCTTCATTTGAAAGGTTTGATCTTATCTCTAGGTTGCTCATCTTGATTAGGTTCTTATTTCTAATTAGGTGTCTCATCTGTTTTTCCTTCAAATTATTTTTCTTGAGATTCATAAAATTCAACTTCATCAAAGCCAACTCTAGTGTTGTCACCTTTAGGATTTTTCTTTTGAAGTTTATCATCAATCTTGTTGTTGCTCACATGAAGTTTCTCAATGTAATTTTTCCTCTCAAAAAGTTCTCCCTTAATGATGTGGTTATATTTCTCCAATTCCTGATACTTAAATTTTGTAACTATCTAGCTCAAGCTGCATTTTTCCCATCTAAACTTTAGTACCTTTTAAAGCTTCATTGAGTTTTCTCTTTTCTTCTTTTACTTGCTGAATTTCTTTAGCCATTTGAATAGTGGTAAATTCATGTTCCTACTTCAATTCTCCCCTTTCCTATTCAAGTTCTTCAATCAGATCTAATGAATCATTTCTAGATTCCTCTTGTATATTTTCCATAAGTTCTTGCCTTTAGTTCCTAGAGAGTTCAAGATGCTCCTTAATCTTCTTCATGCAACCTTCAACTCTTTTCAATTTGAACTTGAGTTTCTCATTATCAGTATCAACCTTGTATAAGTCCTCAAGTGTTGCCTCAAAATTCACTTTTAAATTGCTTAAATCCATCAGGATCTCCCTCAAGTTGTTAGGATTTCTCTTCAAGGGCCTCAAGCTTTGATACCAATTATTAGGATCAAGAAATACTAAGAGGGGAGTGAATTAGTATTGCAATACTTTACTAATAAATTTTTAAAATTTAAACTAAACCATGAAACTGATGAAATCAAAAGAGGATATGCATAAAGTAAATAACTCATAGACCCATTGTTTATTCTTGAGTTAACCTTGGCCAAGGGAAAACCCCAGTGGGGATGATACTCACAAATTATGCACTAAGAGTATAATGTCCTTGTTAGGAGACTTAGCCCTATTAGGAGATGAATATTACATGTAGTACAAATTCTTGTAAAAGGATGAAAACCCTGTTAGGGGTAATACACGGAGCTCATTGCTCTTACATTACAAAATTGTTTCTTCACAATGTGAAATTACAAAATATGAACTATAACAGAATATGCTCTTCTTAAGTAGTTCCAATTATAGCTCACAATTTCTTCTGTATTATTTCAACATCACAATGCATTCACACACAACTGCTATCCTTACATCTTAAAAACATCTCTACTTATATACACAATCTCATAATATATGTAGTCGACTCACAAGTGCATCACCATACGTGTCCAAAACATAACCCAAGATAAAATACACAATAGGATATCATATATCCATCAAGATGCAATAGGACCCAGCCAAAATCCAAAATAGCACTGCAAGAATCCACACATTACTTCCTCAATCATCTTGAGCTTTCATTTTCCCTATTCTACAACTATATTCTACTCGCATACCATAAGAACACTATAACTCTCGTCAAACAAATCCAAAATACACGTGACAATAGATGAAGCCATAAAACACTCCATGCTATCTTCATCTAAACACCCATGATTTAACTTGCCATATACTATGCTCGCTAGGAAAAATTGTGGAATTGTATTGAGGAGACTACTTATGGACTTAATCATTTTTGTAAAACTGGATATGCGAAATTGAGTTGTATTCCAAGTGACCATACCAATAAGTAGTGTTTCCATAAATGAAAACATATATGCTATACATCCTTGGCCACTTTCCAACATGATGAACCATGTATCTAAAAAGGATTCATATACAACTAGTGAGTATAGTGGTTGGGTACCCATCTATCTCGGTAGATGGATTTAGTTTTATATGGACTCAATAATCAAATTTTGATGGAGGTATAGAAGGAGAAAACCAAAAGAAATGATGATTTCCCTAGAATACTAATTTATTTACCACTAGAACCAGTGGATGTTTGGTTTTTGGTAATCCATAACCACTTCTTGAGAGGTTTGTGGTCATCCTTAAACCACTTTCATCAATGAGGTTTGTGGTAAGTCAAAAACACAAATATTTAGGTGAAAAACCTAAAGTAAATGTAACATTGTATCAATTTGGGAAAGTCCCAAATAGTTATGGGTGAACTGGTTAAAAAACCAAAGTAGTAATGACTAGGGGAAGAAATTTCCCAAAATGATAGTGATAAGGGGAAACAAAATTTTGTGTTGTAAATGGGTACCTAACAATGCTATAATCCAAGACCCATGGTTTCTAGATTATGGTGGATACTTAAAAAAATAGATAATTAATTTATTAGGAGATGTTATAACAAGTAAATTAACTATTTGTAAACTACCATTGTCGACACAACCCAAGCGAAGGACCTTGTAGTGCTCACCCATAGTTTACTTTTCAATTTTATATTACCAAACTCTTTTACACCACTTTTATGTGTGTGTTGATTAATTCAATTTATTATGTGGCTTTGGATGTATGACATTAAATGGTGATTTGATATTGGTTAATTATGGAATATCATATATTTACAGTTAAATTATGTTGGTTACTTTAATGATGATTATTTATTTGTTTAAAATGATGTTTATGTTTATGATATTACTTACCCCATACTTGCATGTGTATGGCTATCATGTATGCTTTTACCCTTTCTATTTGACGTGTTTGATATGGTTTAGGGAAAAAGTTGTAGTTACCTGCTATTGGGATCCACATGATGTTCCGATCCCTACCATTTCTTGTTATGTATATATATATATATATATATATATATATATATATATATATATATATATATATATATATATATATATATATATATATATATATATATATATATATATATATATATATATATATATATATATATATATATATATATATATATATATATGTACATGCTTGTATTTTATATAGGTTTGTAGGTACAGGGCATCGACTTCCCTAAATTCTCAAGATGAGCATGTCCTATCTCAAGTCTCAAAGGTAAGAGAGGGGAAATAATGTTCAGATCCAAATCCCAACCTATGCCATTTTATTGTCCTGAAATGATGGACAAGTTTATGATATTCTACCCTTCCCGAATTTGTCTAGGTGACGTGAGTTCTAGCCTTTCTTCTCTTGAGCATGGTTATGGTTTTTATTAGGTTTAGTTGGTATTTGGTTGGTTGGTATGCTTGTTATGATTAAATAGTTTATTTGGATTAATTACGTAGTTTAAATAAATTAGATCTTACTAAGTATAGTTATTTAAATGTGAAATTATTTAATTAATAAAATGTAATTAAATACAATTGTTAAATTTAAATATTTAATTTAAAGCCTATTAGTGGAAATAAAAGTATTTAATTAATGAATATTAATTAAATACACTCCTTTAAAGATTTAATTATGTATTTAATTAGTTAGAAATATTGGGAATTTTACTAACAAGTACTATCACAACTATTGAAACACACTCAACATTTGAAGTATTATATTAATCTTTCAATGATAGTATAGATGACAAGTATTCAAAATTTAAGTAAATAAAAGAATAAACATCATACATTCTATAAATTCATAAATAGCTAGATTTTCTTATTGAGACCTTCATGAAACATAATACAATAGGGTTAAAGAGATTTTTAAAGTAAAATCTCATATTGTTGAATTAGTCATATCAATTCATCATAGTGTTAATGTCATTGAAAGCTTAGTGTAGTTTGTAGCCCTTTTATATTTGGTTACCAATACTAATTGTTGATCTAAACATTTGTGGCATTGGCACAATAAGCATTTTATAGATATCACATGTTGAGATCTTGATTGTTTTACACAAATATTAAGTGTGCCCTCCCCACACATTAGTCATTTCTATTCATCATAGCATGAATGACATTCAAAGGATGTCGTTTGTAGCCCTTTTTAATTTGGCTACCATTATTGATTGTTGATCTAAAACTTTGTGTCATTAGCACAATAACCATTTTGTGGAAATCACATGTCAACATCTTGATTGCTTTACACAAACCTTAAGTGCGCCCTCCCCACACTTTAATCCTCTCTATAGATCGAGGACACACTACATTATTCATGAAAATGATTCAAGATTGTTTCAATTTCATACGAATACGAAATAAACTTCTTGTTTGTTTTATAAAATTTAGATTAAAATTTTGATGGTATAAGAGTGGTGCTTACTTCTTTTCTCCATTTGGTTTTAAACATAATAATGCATAGAATAATTGTTTGTAAGGTGGTTCCACATATCATACCAGCCCAAATTCCCTATATTTCCAAAATATATTATATAAAAACATTCAAGTAAAAAAAGAAAACAATAACATAAATAAAGATAGTAACAATAGCTGCACTCCAAAATCAAAATAATAACCCAACAAACAACCAAAAGGAATTCCAAAAATGTAATAATATGCTCAGTTAATATATGCTACTAAAGTTTGCCAGCATGCCCCCGCTGCTACTCATATGAGAATCATTTTAAATGCTTGTTATAACCATTTATTTATTCTATAAATAAAACTTAATAAGTAATAAATACAAGTCTTACCCCCTAAAACAGGTTGTATGTTATTTAAAAGCATTGTAATAGTAAGTATAGTTGCAAGGTTTGAAACAGCTTTCATCACTTCTTTACTGTTGGTAAATGCTATTGCAATTCATTTCTGGTAATGAAGATTACAGCCATTAAAATGACTCATATTGTAAACACTGTTCCAAGAACAATAATCACTGCAAATTTTGCAGCTCTCGGATGTCCAGCTCCCAATTCATTTGAAACTATTACACTGAAAATTCATTAAAAAAAAAAAAAACCTTCCTTAAATTCCGTTACTTTGTAGTACACACAATATAAATATTAAAATTTACAACACATTATGTTGGATGAATAAATTTATATTAAATGCATCCAAAAAAGATGCGAGTATACTGACAGCATTATTGAATCCCAAAGATATCATCGTCTCCCATCCCATTAGATTTAAACTACAGTATAAATGAAGTTTTGTCAATTAACCCATCCCATTAGATTTAAACTACAGTATAAATGAAGTTTTGTCAATTAAACGAAGCAATCAAAAGATATCAGTAGTAAAAATTTGCAACAAATAGTGAGCGTATACGTACCATATATAAATGGCATCCACTGAAATGCTTGGATTTTTGTGATAACCTGCCAAAAGTACCAGAATGAAAAGATACCAGAGTTCCAAACTATCATTAATGTCAAACAAATATGAAAAATTCATCACCAATTCAATTGGAAATAGGTTTCAAACAATTCATCACCAATTCATCACTTTGAAACCCCAGATGTCATCAAGATTCACTGCAAGATCAACATAATTCTTGGGAAGTCAAGCTCACGTTAGAAAGTGAACATATACTTTTGAATACAGAATCTTTGAATAAATTGTGAGGCCGACATAATTCTTGCAGAAGTCAAGCTCATGTTAGAGAGTGAACATATACTGCTGAATATGTTAGAGAGATATTTCAGCCCCTTTTTCCCTGATAATAGATCAGGAATGTTATTCGAAAACTCATATCATGGATCACAGATGGATTACACTATAATTCCACTAATAAAATATCTGAATGAGCTTCTTGAGGAAGCAGTTCATAGGCATTCATAATAGAAATGAAGTTGATAATGTGTTTATGTTGTGCAGACCGTTTGACCATTTGGCTCTTGTTCATTACCACCAGACGGGACGCTGATTGTCCTTGCCAATAAGAGCGGACAGAGGAATGATGATTTATCCATATTAGTTATCTGAAAAGACCATATGATTATCATCCGAACCAATCAGAGCGGGCAGAGTAACTATGATTTATCTTTGGTCGGTCCGTCCATGTGATTGGTTCTGCGTCTATCTTTTATAATGAGTTTTTATTTTCTGCATGTAAAATCATGGCTATGGGATCATCAGAATGTACCATTTAAAAAAAAAAAAGTCTACATTTATAAAATATATCAGGGAGTCTACATTCTGGTACTTAGTCAAATAGACACTGTCTTAAATGGCACTGGTTAAGTTTCAGACAGAATGTATCAAAAACAAAAAAAAGTCAATTTTTTTTTCAGATTTGCAAAAATATTGATATTTTTTGCAAAGCTTTTGTGGTTTTCAACCACAAAATGTATAAATCATGAAGAAGGCAGATGGTGAAAATTTTGCAACAATCTGTTGTGTTTTCCATTTTTTTGAAATTTAGTCAACGAAGCTTAAATTGTGAATGTCATTGACAATATTTTGTCAAATTATTTATTTCTAGTAATTGAACCTTGGTGTGCAATGGGTAGGTCTGAGAAATGTGGCAGATCAACTAATTTAATTTTTTTTTCCTTGATACATTTGTTTAGTGCATTTGGTCAATTAATAGACATAACAAATAATGATGTTTGTGTAACAAAGGTCTTAATGAATAGCTACACAAGGAAATTGTATATAGATGAACACAATTAAGAGATAGTGTATATGAAATGTTAACACCAAATTATAAATGAGTTTCAAAAAATGAAAATGAGCATATGAGCAAAAATATTATTCAAAATGGTGAATGTTGTGTCTTCCCATGAGCAATAGGGTCAGGCTTATAAGTGAATGGTGGATGACAAAAAAAATATTTAATAACACACTTTCCAACCAAGTACTTATGAGAACCACATGAGTTGGTAAGTTATAAGTGGAAATTAGAGAAAACGATGAATGGAACTTTGAAGAATATTAACTTACTAATCTTATGATAGGAATAATATAAAAAAATTAAAATAATGATAAAATGATTTTGTTTTATTTAGTATGTGTTGCAAACACATCAAATTAAATGCCATCGTTGTTATGCTTTTGGGCAAAATTGTGTGCCCAATCTTCCTCAATCTTGCTTAGAAGCATAATAGCAACATTTCATGGATTGTGGAAATCTATTATCCTTAAATTAAATGCTTCTAATTTTTAGTGTTTGAGATTTTGTATCTATTCTATGAGTGTAATATACTTTTATTCGTATAATATAGTATTTTAATTATATATTTTATATTGATATATATTATAATTTTATTTATTTTTTAATGAGGAGGTATCCTCGCGTCCTAGCCTAGCGACCAGTAGCCCATATCTTGGGTACTGGTGGGAGCTAAGGCGAGACTAATCCTCCGCGGGTGAGACCGGGGGCTCAAACACCGATCCCACCGGGAAAATTCGGAGGGAGTTTCGAACCCGAGACCATGGGGGTAACCCACAACCTCAAGCCTCTCCTCCCCACTAGATTAATTTCTACATAACACAATTAATTACATTATTAGATACCCTATTACATGATTTCATATCTTAAAGAGTAATTTTAATTCGAACATCACAGTAATGAAAGATTGTAGTGAGGGTGGTTAGAAAGAAGAAAAGAGAACATTGACATACATAAGTAGGAAGAGGTGTGACATTAAATGAAATTAGATAAGGATGATATAACATATAATTAAAAGCTATTAGAAATTCTAACATTATTCATATAAATTGGAAAATGTTAGAATAATGTTTGAAGTAGGCAATTAAAGATAATATAACATATATTCTATGTGATTATTTACATATCATTAATAGTTGAGATATTTTTATATATGTGTATTGTTATACATTTTTTAGTAATAGTTGAGATATTTTTATATGATTTTTGTATACATTTTTTTTGTGTTATGAGCTTATGTGAAAACTTTCATTGTGGTTGCTTTTAATCATATTTTTTTTTTACCAATAGACATGTATTTAATGAATTAAATTATTATACGATTGGCAACTCATCCAAATGATACTTGTTATTGTTAACCTGTTCCGTGTAAAACTTATTTCATTGATTTAGTAGCTCGGCGTGGATTAAGAATATTCTGATGGATATAAAATTTGAAAAGGTATGACATAACTTTTAAAATAACAAATTGACCCAAATTTTAATTGTTGCCTTTGTCTAATAAGTGCATATATTTTATACCATCAATTATTAAATATTTGTGTAGAGATTGTTAGAAATAGTAGCAAGCAACTAATAGGGGGGGATTAGTTTCTTCAAAAATACTTAAACTTCAAACCCCTTAAAAAGTTTAATGCATAAAACCCTTAATCATATAGACCTTGTTACTAATTTGTAGAAAGTAAAGTATGTAAACATAAATCAGTAAACATCAAACACCACATAACACAAATATTTTTATCATGGAAATGCAAATAGGGTAAAAACCATGGTGGGGCTGAAATCCACACTAAGACTAATACTTTGTTGGAAGTATAGCTTATTATAATAAAGGGAATGCACCCACATGCAGGTGTGTTAGGAATAGTCCCAAGAGATAACTGTTAGGGGGGCGGGGGGGGTGAATCAGTTATCTACAAGTTTCAATTCTTTATCCAATTAAGTATACTTAAACATAAAGCATAAACAAAATGAAAGAACACTTGACCACAACACCAATATTTTGGTTATGGGGAAACCCAAATAGGTAAAAACCCCGATGGGAAGTGACCTAGTCAAGGGTCAGACCCTGTTAGGAGTCTTTTACAATTAGCCCTGTTAGGGGTGAGGACGCACTGTCCGAGAGCACACTACACAAAAGGATGAAGGCCCTTCTGAGTAATAGATACACACTATATCTGGATTTTGGTGAATTGTGCTTTGACCTACTGTCTCGATCAGTTCCAATGTATAGCACAAACTCTTTACTTGGTCACATAGACCTTCTGCTGATGGCTCAACACTTTGCACACTTTTCTTTACTCTTCACAATCAACTCTGAACCATACCTTAGCAATCACAAATGACTTCTTATAAATATCTTTCCTCCAAATAATATAATCAAGTTGGGCTGTTAGAACCACCTTGAAATCATATTAGAGAAATCATAACACATTCCAATAATAATTTTGTTGGCTCTACTATGCACGCAACACAATCTAGGACCTATCCAATATTAATAAATGTACACGCACACTACACACTATCAGCTCTACCAAATTAAGTGAAGCTTTCTCCTCATGTTGAATTACATCATGCACTCTTAGCCAAACCTTCTTAACTCTTCTCTCATCACTAATCCAAGGGTGCATACTGATATGATAGGCACAACTCCTGTACCAATAAAATCTATGTTGACTCTTCTGAGTAAACACAAGAAACTACTATTGGTGAATAGTGACTGCATAACTTCACTTCTACTGATCATAAAACTTTGCGTTCATAAATGTAACATCAATAGCATGTCTTCATCACATGTCCAAAGGCACAAGGCTCCATGATGACTATACGGACAAACACTCATAGAACACTACCTGTAAATCTATCAGGAACACTCCTAACATAAGTTGCTACATAATTGTTTGTACTAACAATTAACCTTTGCGTCTATGATATCATGCTGATAACATGTCCATGCTACATATACTCAAAGCTTACTGCATAAGTCTTCTAGGTGAGCTACTTACCATATGTTGTCATCAATGAAAAACATATAGTCAGTTATCTACAAGTTTCAATTCTTTATCCAATTAAGTATACTTAAACATAAAGCATAAACAAAATGAAAGAACACTTGACCACAACACCAATATTTTGGTTATGGGGAAACCCAAATAGGTAAAAACCCTAGTGGGAAGTGACCTGGTCAAGGGTCAGACCCTGTTAGGAGTCTTTTACAATTAACCCTATTAGGGGTGAGGACGCACTTTCTAAGAGCACACTACACAAAAGGATGAAGGCTACAACCTTCTGAGTAATAGATACACACTATATCTGGATCTTGGTGAATTGCGCTTTGACCTACTGTCTCGATCAGTTCCAATGTATAGCACAAACTCTTTACTTGGTCACATAGACCTTCTACTGATGTCTCAACACTTCGTACACTTTTCTTTACTCTTCACAATCAACTCTGAACCATACCTTAGCAATCACAAATGACCGCTTATAAATATCTTTCCTCCAAATAATATAATCAAGTTGGGCTATTAGAACCACCTTGAAATCATATTAGAGAAACCATAACACATTCCAATAATAATTTTGTTGGCTCTACTATGCACGCAACACAATCTAGGACCTATCCAATATTAATAAATGTAGACACACACTACACACTATCAGCTCTACCAAATTAAGTGAAGCTTTCCCCTCAAGCTGAATTACATCATGCACTCTTAGCCAAACCTTCTTAACTCTTCTCTCATCACTAATCCAAGGGTGCATACTAATATGATAGGCACAACTCCTGTACCAATAAAATCTATGTCGACTCCTCTGAGTAAACACAAGAAACTACTACTGATGAATAGCGACTGCATAACTTCACTTCTACTGATCATAAAACTTTGCGTTCATAAATGTAAAATCAATAGCATGTCTTCATCACATATCCAAAGGTGCAAGGCTCCATGATGACTATACGGACAAACACTCATAGAACACTACCTGTAAATCTATCAAGAACACTCCTAACATAAGCTGCTACATTATTGTCTGTATTAACAATTAACCTCTACGTCTATGATATCATGCTGATAACATGTCCATGCTACATATACTCAAAAATTACTGCATAAGTCTTCTAGGTGGGCTACTTACCATATGTTGTCATCAATGAAAAACATATAGTTAGTACTGGCTTGCTGAAAAATCTCCAACAATCTCCCCCTTTGGCATTGATGGAAACATATAGAATGAAAAATGCCACCAATCCAAGTGAACAATTCTTTTATAACATTCTCCATTTCCTCATCAAAACTCCCTGAAGGATGGATCCTCCATCAACTGCTACAACTCTTCCTTTCTGAATATGCTCCCGCTTACTATATATCTTCTTTTCTGTTGTTGTTTCTTTTCTTATTTTTCATGACTTTATATATACTCCCCCTTTGGCATCAATGGAAAAGGGTGCCAACTCATTTAAGCACCGGTAATACTCCTGAAGTAGAGTAGTCAACCATCCATCAATTTCTGAGGACTGATGCACTTTCCTCTTTCTCTACGTAGAATCAGGGATGGAAATTAATCCCAACTTCTCCTTGAGATAATCAAAAGTATCATTTGGCAAAGGCTTTGTGAATATATCTGCTAGTTGGTTCTTTTTACTCCCATAATCTAAGTTGACTTCTTTCTCTACCTCTTTCTCTCTAAGGAAGTGATACTTGATCTCTATGTGTTTTTTCTTTGCATGCATGATAGGATTCTTTGACACGTTGATAGTGCTAGTATTATCACAATGAATAGCAATAGGATAATCAATCTAAATACCAAATTCCTTTATCATCCGCTTGATCCAAACAATTGTAGAACAATTCAAGGATGTTGCAACATACTCTGCTTCTATTGTTGACTAAGAAATATAATTTTTCTTCTTGCTTGTCCAAGTGACAAGTTTGTCACCAAGAAACACTGCTCCACCTGATGTACTCTTTCTATCATCAACCCATCCTGCCCAATCAACATCTGTATAAACATGAAGCTCAACATTCTCTAAGTTAGGGTACCATAGACCATAATTTAAAGTGCCCTGCAAATATCTGAATATTCTTTTTACTACCATGAGGTGACTTTGTTTAGGCTTTATTGCAAATCTTCCAACTATGCCAACTGCATTAGAAATATCAAGTCTAGTTTGAGTAAGATATATGAGTTTACCAATCATAGACTTATACAATGTTTTATCTACTCCTGGAGAATCATCTTCTTTTGTAAGCTTGCATCCTGTTATCATAGGTGTACCCACTGGCTTGCAATCATCCATCTTGAATGTCTTCAAGATTTATTTCACATATTTGGTCTGATTTATGAATATACCTTTGTCTGTTCGCTACACATTCAATCCCAAAAAGTATTTGATAGGTCTAATCATGCTTATCTCAAACTCACTCTGCATCTCCTTAACAAATTTTGCACCAAGTTTGTCATTACCCCGAAAGATAATGTCATCAACAAATATAGCTACAATTAGTAAACCTTCAGATGTTTCTCTTATGAATAGATTACAATCTACTACTCCTTTCTTGAATCCAATTTTTCTTAGATATCCATTAAGTCTCTCACACCATGCTCTAGGGGCTTTCTTAAGTCCATACAGGGCTTTCTTCAATCTGCATACCATATCAAGTTTGTCTGATAAGGTGAATCCTTCTGGCTGCTCAATGTATACTTCTTCCTTTAGGGTATGTGCAAGATCATGAGGGGCCAAAAAGTGGCGATGTAAAAAAATTCGATTTTCAGTCATCCAAAAGCGCATGAAAATGTATGTTGACTTTTTAGTAGGGCTGGGCATTAGTACACCTAGGAAAACTTGATACCAAAGAACAAGCCTTATCGGGTACCCGAAAATATCTGGTACTCGAAACCTATGGCATAAATCATAACCCGCAAGCTGTTTTCCTCATTTCTCCTCATGTTTTGGGTTTGGAAACGGGCTCCAAATATCATATACATGATATTTTTGGGTACCTGATTGTGGCAACAACAAATTCAAATCCATAGTTGATTCGGTAAGTAAATTCTTGCTATATCTTGATTAATTTATTTCATTTTCATGTTAAATGTAGTTTTTTTGGTTAAAATAGGGTTTTGTATTGATTTTTTAATAATATATGAAATCAATTTGAAATTTATATTTGTTTATTATTTAATCAGGCATGGTTGACAACAATGAAGATAATAACCCCCCCACCAAATAATGATCCCCAAAACAATCCAAAACCACTTCAAAACCCTCAATCTTTAGAGGATTTGATACAGAAGAACTTGAGCACTATACGAGGCTTCAAAAATACATATCAAAATATACCTACATTAGATCCTATGCTTACCACCCTAAATACCATTGTTGAAAACATTGACACCCTTACGCAGCAACATAATGCTGCTCTTCATTGGCGTGATGATATACATGCCCAATTTGATGACAAACTTAACCATGATGGGGTTGCGGCCCTTAATATAACTAAGGAAGATATAGCCTCCTTTTTTGTTAATCCTAAAACCGAATTAAAATTTGACCTCAAAAAGCCCAAATTCTCAATAAAATGGTGCACAAATGAAGCAATGCGCACACACTTTTGGGATCGCTGGTGGATGGTTTTTGATAAACCACCCCAAAGCAATTTGGACCTCCCTTTCTATTTCATAAAAAAATTGTATGCTGAGTTTGTTCTTGGTCACAATGTTAATTATTAGAGCATGAGGCCCAACATGGGTGTAGGCAGAGGAGCTCCTTAGACTAGGCCATTTGTCCAGTGCAAAAAGGCCACTACCTTTGTCCCCCCACTGATGTCACATTCCCTCCTCTAGTGCAGCATATCGATATCATTGCAAAGGCTGCCTCATAGAGTATTAGAGCCATTCATTTGCTGAGTGATTAGTTGATCACGCAGACCAGGTCATTGTTGCCTCCTGGTGTGGATGATGCTAGCGCATCGACATCTAGCCAGAGTTCACATGTATGTGTGCCCATATTTGCATTATATGCAAGAATATGTGTCTTGGACCGCATACTGATGTTGATACATATCAGTATGTTATTGATGAGGAGGATATAGGAGATGCAGTTGCAAAGGCTGCAAAACCTCATGGAGCATCTACATCTCATGAGAGTGCTCAGGAGGGGTATACAGAGCCATGGACTCCTATTGATATGGTAAGAGTAAACATTATAAATACATTTTTCACATGACTTATTTAATTTAAAAATAATTTATTTATTTAGATTAGTTTTAATGATTGCATCCACTTATGTATATATATATTTTTTCCATTTATGTTCAGTCGATGACAGAGGAGGAGTTGAGACAGGTGGATGACTCCACACTTTCGACCATTTCATTTGGCCTTGACACCTATACGGTATATTAAAAATTATGTACCCACTAATTTTTTTTATATCATTTGGTGTAGATGCTTAAATCTCTATCAATTAGAGAAATAAAATTCATACATTTACTAATATATTGTCATCTTATTATACTCTTGTAGGCTACAACTGATGTCAATGGGGGGCATGAGGGGGTTCCTTCTTCATGTGCCGACAAAGGAAAGGTAATTAATTGTTTAAGATTAGTTATGCATGCATATGTATGCCACTTGTGTGTAGTAATAAATATTTTACTTGTACTCTATTGTATAGGGTGTGGCTCTTGATGATGTCCCGACACAGGTTCAGGAGCCTAGGCTAAAAGGCATCTCGATTCAGAGTGATAGTCTGATTGTATGTAGATTTTTACATATTGTTATTTGTATTTTTTAACCAGGGTTGTTATGATGAAGTAAATTTATATATAATTGACAATATTTTTACTCTCATAGGTTACTCCCAGTGTGAGGGAGGGCCCACAAGAATCTTTCATATCTTTTTTGACCCAGCCCACTATTCCAGAGGAGGGTTCAGCGGATGTAAGTTTTAATTTTAGTTCAATCAATTTGTAATATTATTATGCTATCATCCTATTTTGTAGATTTATTACTCTATGTTGCACCACTCTACTAATCTCATTATTGCAAATATATATTTATAGGTCAGAGTTGGTTATGGTGGCATTGTCCCTTTGCTACCAAAGACTTATGTTAGGACACCTAATTATGGTAGGCGACCGAGAGGCTAGGTATAGATGTTTGTATTTAGTTATAATTTTAATTAAATTAGTGTTTGAATTATGAATTGTGTGTGTGTGTGTGTGTGTGTGTGTATAAATCATATAAATTAAGAAATCAAACTTGGGTTTGAACTCATTTTTTTATGCAGGATCAATCAAAGCCAAACACTTCTTCAAAGAGGCTACATTTTGATGATCCCCCTATGACATAGGATGTAGTTTTAGTTTTGTGGTCATTTAGAGATGCCACTTGGCACATTTTGAGATGGCATATATGCCACATTGTACACCTTGACACATTGATTTTGTAGACATTATGAAATGGCATGTGCCATATTTGCATATGGAGATACTTTTGATACATTTGATACTTTCTATATATAGAACATGTTCATTTTTATGTTATATTTGTGTCATCTTTTGTATACATATTTATTATTCATGTTTATGGAATTTAATGGTGAAGTTATACCTTGAATATGATTATCATTATGATTAAAATTATATCTTGTTGAAGTTATATGTCAATTTGTTTGAATTTTTTATAATAGATGTAATAAATTACCCAGATGTAATAATTTATGCAGGTGTAATAAATTAATAGATGTAATGGATTTGTTGTCCTTAGTCACATATCTTGGGTCACTTGGGTCGAGCGTGGTCATGAGCGTTCCAGTGACTCCATGGGCCAAATAGGGTTGTCATTAGTGTTAATCCGGCCAACCATAGCTGATGGAGTAGATGGTTTGATGCTAGGACGGATGGCTTGAAAGATACACTATGGAGCTACTTTCAACTAACCATCACTGCAATTTTTGGCATCGCCCGAGATTGCCTTGCCAAATGCAAATGAAGTTGAATCACCCAAAATTGAGACAGGTTATTGTAGACCTCAGAAACATGATCCTGTAGCCCCTAATGATTTTGTGATACCTCTCACGAGCTCTAAGATACACTTGAGGGTTCCAATGTATTGAAAAGGGTCATGGGGACTATCTAGGGGTCTTAATGCGTGATAAGGCATACTAGGACCCCTAGGAAGTCTCCATGACCACTTTTGACACATTTTAAAGCTCAAGTATGACCCCTTAGGACACACTTGAGGGTTCCAATGTGTCCATAGGTGTCATGGGGACTTCCTGTGGGTCCTAACGTATGATAAGGCATACTAGGAACCCTAAGACATCCCCATGACCCCTTTTGACACATTTTAATGCTCAAGTGTGTTTGAAGGGATCGTAGGACCCCTTACAAAACACTTGAGCATTCTAATGTGTCAAAAGAGGTCATGGGACTTCCTAGGGTTCCTAATGCGTGATAAGGCATACTAGGACCCCTAGGAAGTCCCCATGACCCCTTTTGACACATTTGAACTATCAAGTGTCTCTAAAGGGGTCATAGGACCTCTTAGGACACACTTGAGGGTTATAATGTGTTGAAAGGGGTCATGGGCACTTCCTAGGGATCCTAACGCATGATAAGGCATACTAGGACCCCTAGGAAGTCCTTGTGACCCCTTTTGACACATTTGAATGCTCAAGTGTGTCTGAAGGGGTCATACAACCCCTTAGGACACACTTGAGGGTTCCAATGTGTTGAAAGGGATCGTGCAAATTCCTAGGGGTCCTAACATGTGATAAGCGGTATTAGGACCCCTAAAAAGTCCCTATGACCCCTTTTGACACATTTGAATGCTCAAGCATGTCCAAAGGGGTCGTAGGACCCCTTAGGACACACTTGAGGGTTCCAATTTGTCCATAGGGGTCATGGGTACTTACTAGGGGTCCTAATGCATGATAAGGCTTAATAGGACCCCTAGGAAGTCCCCATGACCCTTTTTGACACATTTAAACCCTCAAGTGTCTCCAAAGAGGTTGTAGGACACCTTAGGAAAGAATTGAGGGTTCTAATAAGTTGAAAGGGGTGATGGGGACCTCGTAGGTGTCCTAACATGTGATAAGGCATACTAGGACCCCTAGGAAGTCCTCATGACCCTTTTTAACACATTTGATTGCTCAAGTGTGTCTGAAGGGGTCGTACGATGCCTTCAGACACACTTGAGGGTTCCAATATGTCAAAAGGAGTCATGGGGACTTCCTAAGAGTCTTAACATGTGATAAGGTGTACTAGGATCCCTAGGAAGTCTCCATGACCCCTTTTGACATATTTGAATGCTTATGTCTATTCGAAGAGGTTGTATGACCCCTAAGGACACACTTGAGGGTTCCAATGTGTCCATAGTGGTCATGGGAACTTCCTTGGGGTCTTAATACGTGATAAGGTGTACTAGGACCCCTAAGAAGTCTCCATGACCCCTTTTGACACACTTGAATGCTCAAGTGTGTCGGAAGGGGTCCTAGAAAGCCTTAGGACACACTTGAGCATTCCAATGTGTCAAAAGGGGTCATAGGTACTTCCTACAGGTCCTAATGTGTGATAAGGCATACAAGGACCCCTAGGAAGTCCCAATGACCCCTTTTCACACATTTAAACCCTCAAGTGTGTCTGAAGGGGTCGTACGACCCCTTAGGAGACACTTGAGTTTTCCAATGTGTCAAAAGGAGTCAGGGGGAATTTCTAGGGTTTCTAACATGTGATAAGGCATACTAGGACCCCTAAGAAGTCCTCATGACCCCTTTTGACACATTTGAATGTTCAAGTGTGTCTAAAGGGGTCGTAGGACCCCTTGCGACACACTTGAGGGTTCTAATGTGTTGAAAGGTGTCATGGGGACTTACTAGGGGTCCTAATGCATGATAAGGCATACTAGGATCCCTAGGAAGTCCCCATGAAAAATTTTGACACATTTGAAGGGTCAAGTGTGTCCGAAGGGGTCGAAGGACCCCTTATCACACACTTGAGGGTTCTAATGTGTCCATAGGGGTCACGAGAACTTCCTAAGGGTCCTAACACTTGATAAGGCGTACTAGGACTCCTAGGAAGTCTCCATGAACCCTTTTGACACATTTGAATGCTTAGGTGTATCCTAAGGGGTCATAGGACCTCTTAGGACACACTTGAGCATTCTAACATGTCAAAAGGGGTCCTGGGGACTTCCTAGAGGTCATAACGCATGATAAGGCCTACTAGGACCCTTAGGAAGTCCTCATGACCACTTTTGACACATTAGAACCCTCAAGTGTGTCCTAAGGGGTCCCATGACCCCTTAGGACACACTTGAGGGTTCCAATGTGTTGAAAGGGGTCATGGGGACTGCCTAGGGATCCTAACATGTGATAAGGCATACTAGGAACCCTAGGAAGTCCCCATGACCCTTTTTGATAAATTTGAATGCTTAAATGTGTCTGAGGGGTCATAGGACACCTTAGGACACACTTGAGGGTTCCAATGTGTCGATAGCTGTCATGGGGACTTCCTCTAGTTCCTCATGCATGATAAGGCATACTAGGACCCCTGCAAACTCTCGATGACCACTTTTGATGAATTTGAATGTGCAAGTGTGTCCAAAGGGGTTGTAGGACCCATTAGGACATACTTGAGCATTCCAATGTGTCAAAAAGGATCATGGGACTTCCTAGGGTTCCTAACACATGATAAGGTGAAATAGAACCCCTAGGAAGTCCCCATGACCCCTTTTGACACATTGGAACCCTCAAGTGTGTCCTAAGGGGTCCTACGACCCCTTAGGACACACTTGAGGGTTCCAATGTGTCCAAAGGAGTCATGGGGACTTCCTAGGGGTCATAACACATAGTAAGGCTTACTAGGACCCCTAGGAAGTCCCATGACTCCTTTTGACACATTTGAATGCTCAAGGGTGTCCAAAGGGGTTGTAGGACCCCTTTGGACACACCTAATGGTTTCAATGTGTCCATACAGGTCATGGGGACTTCCTATGGGTCCTAATGCGTGATAAGGCATACTAGGACTCCTAGGAAGTCCCCATGACCCCTCTTGACATGTTTGAATGTTCAAGTGTGTTCATATAGTTTTCAGGACCCCTTAGGGCACATTTGAGCATTCCAATGTGTCAAGAGGGGTCATGGGGACTTCCTAGAGGTCCTAACGCATGATAAGGCATACTAGGACCCCTAGGAAGTGCTCATTACAGCTTTTCACACATTTGAACCCTCAAGTGTGTTTGAAGGGGTCGTAGGACCCCTTCGAACACACTTGAGAGTTCCAATGTGTCAAAAGGGGTCATGGGGACTTCCTAGGGTCCTAATGTGTGATAAGGCATACTAAGACCCCTAGGAAGTCCTCATGACCTCTTTTTGACACATTTGAATGCTTAAGTGTGTCTGAAGGGGTCGTAGAACCCCTTAGACACAATTTAAGCATTCCAATGTGTCGAAAGGTGTCATGGGGACTTCTTGTTGGAGATTTTACAACCGACTAGTACTGACTATATATTTGTCATTGATGATGAAATATGGAAAGTAGCATGCGTGGAAGTCTTATGTAGTAAGATTTTAGTATATGTAGCATGGATATGATACAACATGATATCATGGGTCCAGAGGTTAACTGTTAGTATAGATAGTTATATAGGAGAAGGTGTCAACAGTGTTCCTGACAGAGTAATAGATAGTGTTCTGTGTATGGTTGTCCATAGAGTTATCATGCAACCTTGCGTGCTTGGATATATCTTGAAGACATGTTATTGATGTTTTAGTTATGGACGCATAGTCTGACGACGAATGCAAGTAAAGTTATGCAGTCATTATTCACCAGTAGTAGTTTCCCATGTTTGTTCAAAAGAGCCGATAGAGATTTTATTGGTTCTTGAGTTGCACCTATCTTGAGGCTATGCACCCTTGGAGGTAAGCTTGGAGAAGATTTATTGATGTTCATTTAATAGCACATAAGATAATTTAGCCTACAGAGAAAGCTCCAGTTGTTTTGGCAGAGCCGATAGTGTGTAGCGCGCGTCTATAATTATTTTATTAGACAGGTCCCAGAATATGTTGCATGCATAGTAGAGCCAACATACTATTTATTGGAGTTTTTTATGGCTTCTCTAATATGATTTCAAGGTGGTTCTAGCAGGCCAACTTGATTATATCATTTGGAGGAAAGATATTTATAGGCAGTCATTTGTGATTTCTTGATTGTGGTTCATGGTTGATTAAGTAGAGTAGAGTAGAGTGTGCAAACTGTTGAGCCATCAGAACAAGGTCTATGTGACCAAGTAAAGTACTTGTGGTATTCATTAGAACTGATCTAGACAGTAGGTCAAAGCATAATTCATCAAGATCCTGATATAGTGTGTATCTTTTATTCAAAAGGTTGTAGCCTTTGCCTATTTGAGAAGTGAGCTCTCAGATAGTGTGTCCTCTCCCATAATAGGGACAATTGTAAAAGACTCCTAACAGGGTCAGACCCTTGACTAGTTCTACTATACTTAATATATTTTAAAGATACTCCTAACAAGGTATATGATCTTCTAACACAGATCATTATACACTAGTACAAAATATTAGTGGGTATCAAGTCCCACCAAGGTTTTTACCTATTTGCGTTTCCCCGTAACCAAAATATTGGTGTTGTGTTCTTTCATTGTGTTTATTCTTTATGTTTAAGTATACTTAATTGGATAAAGAATTGAATCTTGTAGATAACTGATTCACACCCCCCCCCCCACTCTCAGTTATCTCTTGGGACTATTCCTAACAATTGGTATCAGAGCCAAGTGCCTTGAAGAGAAATTTTAACAGCTTGAGGTTGATTAGATGACATACTTTAGGAAAGAAAGTCCTAAGTTTTCTGGAGAAAATCATCTTGATTGGAAGAACAAGATGGTGACTCATTTGTAGTGCATTACTTTTGAAGTTTTAATGTAACTATCAAAGAAGCCAAGATTCCTACCTTAGAAGACCTTGCAAAAGATGATGCTACTGACGCACAAAAGGAATTGTTTCATCAAAATGCTATTGCTAAAGAAGCCCTTATCAATGCCCTATCTAATGGTGAATTTTCAGATGTAAAAAAGATAGATATAGCCCACAAAATATGGAAGCATCTAAAAGACATATTTGAAGGAGACAAACAAGAAAAGGATGCATGCAAAAAGACATGGAAGAAAAGGTACAATGCATTAGAGATTCTACCTAAGGAAAACATCAGAGCTTACAATCAAAGGATTAATGAAGTAGTTGCTGGAATCAGGAACAATGGTGGAGGGATCTCAGAAGAAGATATTATGGATAAGTTGATGACTACTCTTACTCTAGAATATGAAAGCAAGATCAACATCCTTGATGAGACCATGTAGCTTACATCAAATTTCAAGAGAGAGACCTTGATCAATAAAATCTCATCTTTTGAGATTTCAAAATTGAAGATAGAACCAAAGAGTAAGATAGCTTTCAAATCAATAGTTCATGGTAAGAAATCTGCAAACACTTCTGGTAATTTTGATGACGATGATGAAGAGAAAACATTAGATGATTTTATTGCTATGATTTCCAAAAGAGAAAATAAAGGAAAAGGAAAATATGAAGGTCAATTACCATTTAAGTTCTTTTCATGTAATAAGATCGGTCACTTTGCATCTACGTGTCCCACTAGAGCTAGAAAATTCAAAAAGGATTACAAGCCTAAGTATTCTAAGGAATGCTACTATGCTAGAGATGGAATTTCAGATGAAGAATCTAGTGAAGAAGAAATTGGATTCATTGCTATTGTAGACAAAATGAATAACAAGACAATTCATATAGACAAGAAAGAGAATCAAGAGCTAGCATTAATTTCACAAGCTAACAAAAGGACAGACTAGATTATAGATAGTGGTTGCTCACATCACATGACAAGTGATAAAGGAAGGTTTGTTCATTTGGACAAATACAATGGTAGTATGGTCATATTTTGAGACAACACTCCTAAACCTATAGTTGGTAGAGGAGCCATTACTCTGGATGGAAAGAACAATAATGATTATGTTCTTTATGTTGATGGTTTGAAACATAACCTTCTTAGTGCTGGATAGCTACTTGGAAAAGGCTATCAGTTGGAGTTTAGAGATGACAAATACATCATTAACAACAAAAATGGTGTTATGATTGCATCAGGCACAAAGACAAGAGGTAATTTTTTTCAATTCAATTAAGAAGCAAGTTGTTTTGTTCCTAAAGTTGATGACAGTTGGTTATGGCATAAAAGACTATGTCATATCAATTTTGATAACATAGTAAACATAAGCAATGTTAAGGTAGTAAGAGATCTACCTATCATAGGAAAGCAAGTTGATACTATATGCAAAGAATGTGTGATGGGAAAGCATGTGAGAAATTCATTTAGGAGAAAGTAGAATTCAGTAGAGAACAAGTTGGATCTGATTCATACAGACCTATGTGGTCCAAATAAAACAAGATCATACTATGGTGAAAGGTATTTCATTTTGTTTGTTGATGATTATACTAGGATGATGCGGGTTGCGTTCTTAAAAGATAAGTTAGAAGCTTTTGATAAATTCAAAATATTCAAAGCTAAGGTTGAGAATGAATCTAGACTAAAGATAAAATGTTTGAGATTGGATAGAGGAGGAGAATTCACCTCTAACAGATTCTATGAGTACTGCAAAGAACATGGCATAAAGAGATAGTTAAGTGCACCTAAAACCCCTTAGAAAAATGGAATTGTAGAAATAAGGAATAGGATCATTCTTGATACAACATACACCATTATGATAGAAGGAAAAGTTGTACACACCTATTGGAGACATGCAATCAATACAACAGTCTATACCATAAATAGAATACAATTAAGGCTAGGCACTGACAAAACACCATATGAGCTATAGTTTGGTAATGTTCCTACAGTAAAATACTTTAGAATCTTTGGAAGCAAGTGATACATCAAGAGGGATGAAGCAGTAGGCAAGTTTGATGCAAGAAGTGATGAAGATATTTTTCTTGGTTACTCTACTAAAATTAAAGCTTATAGATGTTTCAATTTAAGATTGAAAAAGATCATTGAAAGTGCTCATGTAAAGATTGATGAAAAGTTTATGATTCAAGAAAGATATCATGATTACTCACCCATGATTGAAGAAGAACCTAGACCCTCCACTAGTGAGACAGTTATTGAGGAAATGTTTGATAGTATTGATGTGTTATTCAATGACCCTGAGACAAGTGAAGAAAATACTCCTAAGAAAGATGAGTTAGCATCACCTAAAGTTCCAAAGTTTACATCAAGAAATCATTCCAAGGAAGACATCATTGGAGATTAGAGTGGAAAAGTCTTAACAATGTCACAAGCAAAGAACACAGCTAGCAATGAAGTGGTATGTTTACTATCTCAGATTGGACCTTTAAGTCTTGAAGATGCTTATAATGATTTAGATTGGCATGATGCCATGAAAGAAGAACTTGATCAGATTATTAAGAATGACACTTGGGAACTAGTCCCAAGACCTAGTGATAAGAATGTGATTGGCACAAAGTGGATATTCAAAAACAAGATGAATGAAGATGGTGCAGTAGTAAGGAACAAAGAAAGATTAGTATTTAAGGGATATGTGCAAAGAGAAGGCATTGATTATTCAGACACATTTGCACCTATGAGAAGATTAGAAGCCATTAAGTTGTTTTTAGCCTAAGCTACAGTTAAAAACTTCAAATTTTATGAGATGGATGTGAAGTCAGCATTCCTGAATGGAGATTTGAAAGAAGTATACATTGAGCAGCCGGAAGGATTCACCTTATCACACAGACTTGATATGGTATGCAGATTGAAGAAGGCCCTCTATGGACTTAAGCAAGCCCCTAGAGCATGGTATGAGAGACTACATGGATACTTAACCAAGATTGGATTCAAGAAAGGTGAAGCATATTGTAATCTATTCATTAGAGAGACATATGAAGGTGTGTTACTTGTAGCTATATTTTTTGATGACATTACCTTTGGAGGTAATGAAAAACTTAGTGCTGAATATGCTAAGGTGATGCAAAATGAATTTGAGATGAGTATCATTGGTCCTATGAAAAACATTTTGGGACTAAATGTGTAGCAGACAGAAAAAGGAATTTTTATTAATCAGCCAAAGTATGTGAAAGAGATACTGAAGAAATTCAAGATGGATGATTGCAAGCCAGTAGGAACCCCTATGATCACTGGATGCAAGCTTACTAAAGAAGATGACTCATCAGCAGTAGATATAACATTGTATAAGTCTATGATTGGTAAACTCATATATCTTACTTAGAATAGACCTAATATTTCCAATGCAGTTGGCATAGTTGGAAGATTTGCAATAGAGCCTAAACAAAGTAACCTCATGGCAGTAAAAATAATATTCAAATACTTACAGGGTACTATAGATTATGATCTATGGTATCCTAATTCAGAAAATGTTGAGGTTCATGTGTACACTGATGCAGATTGGGCAGGATGTGTTGATGATAGAAAGAGTACATCAGGTGGAGCAGTGTTTCTTGGTGATAGACTTGTCACTTGGACAAGAAAGAAACAAAATTATATTTCTCAATCAATAGCACAAGTGAAGTATGTTGTAGCAGCCTTGAATTATTCTACAATTATTTGGATCAAGCAGATGATCAAATATTTTGGTATTCAGATTGATTATCCTATTTTTATTCACTGTGCTAACACTAGCACTATCAATATGTCAAAGAACCCTATAATGCATGCAAAGAAAAAGCACATAGAAATCAAGTATCACTTCCTAAGAGAGAAAGTGGCAGAGAAAGAAGTCAAGTTGGACTATGTGAGTACTAAATATTAGTTGGCAGATATATTCACAAAGCCCTTCCCTAAGGATACTTTTGAGTATCTCAGGGAGAAGTTGGGAGTAATTCCCTTCCTTGATTCTACTTAGAAGAAAGAAGGAAAGGCATCAGTCCTCTGGGACTGATGGAAGGTTGACTACTCTACTTCAAGAGTAGTACCGGTGCTTACAATGAATGGTGCTCTTTTCCATTGATGTCAAAGGGGGAGTATATATAGAGTCATGAAAAATAGAAGTAAAAAGTGGAGTAATAGATTAAGGGGGAGCAACATTCAGTTATGGAAATAGCACAATTGAGGAAATGGAGAATATTAGAAAATATTGCAGCAAATGGAGGATTCATCTTTGGGGGAGTTTTGAAGGGGGAGATTGTTGGAGATTTGCCAGCAGGGGAGTACTAACTGTATGTTTGTCATTGATGACAACATATGAAAAGTAGCATGCATGGAATTCTTATGTAGTAAGCTTTCAATAAATGTAGTATGGATATGATATCAGCATGATATCATGGCTACAGAGGTTAACTATTAGTAAAGATAGTTATATAGCAGCTAGTGCCAGTAGTGCTCCTAACAGAGTAACAAACAATGTTCTCTGTATGGTTGTTCGTATAGTTATCATGGATCCTTGCACACTTGGATATATGTTGAAGACATTTTATTGATTTTTTAGTTATGGGTGCATAGTCTGACAATGAGCACAAGTAAAGTTATGTAATCATTATTCACCAGTAGTAGTTTCCTATGTTTGTTCAGAAGAGCCGATAGAGATTTTATTGGTTCTTGAGTTACGCCTATCTTGAGGGTATGCACCCTTGGAGTTAAGCTTAGAGAAGTGTTATTGATGTTTGGTTAAGAGTGCATAAGATAATTTAGCCTACAAAGAAAGCTCCAGTAGTTTTGGTAGAGCCGACAGTGTGTACCATGTGCCTACAATTATTTTATTAGACAGGTCCTAGAATGTGTTGCGTGCATAGTAGAGCCGACAGAATGTTTATTGGATTTTTTTATGGCTTCTCTAATATTATTTCAAGGTGGTTCTAATAGGCCAACTTGATTATATCATTTGGAGGAAAGATATTTATAGGTAGTCATTTGTGATTGCTTAAGTGTGGTTCATGGTTGATTAAGCAGAGCAGAGTGTGCGAACTATTGAGCCATCAAAAGAATGTTTATGTGACCAAGTAAAGTACTTATGGTATTCATTGGAATTGATCCAGATAGAAAGTCAAAGCGCAATTCACCAAGATCCAGATATAGTGTGTATCTATTATTCAGAAGGTTGTAGCCCTCGCCCATTTGAGCAGTGAGCTCTCAGATAGTGCATCCTCTCCCCTAACAGGGACAATTGTAAAAGACTCCTAACAAGGTCCAACCCTTCACCCAGTCTACTGTACTTAATATATTGTAAAGCTACTCCTAATAGGGTAAAGGATCTTCTAACAAGGATCATTATACACTAGTATAGAATATTAGTGGGTATCAAGTCCCACTGGGGTTTTTACCTATTTGGGTTTACCTGTAACCAAAATATTGGTGTTGTGTTGTTTTCTTCTTTCATTGTGTTTATGCCTTATGTTTAAGTATACTTAATTGGATAAAAAATTGAATCTTGTAGATAATTGATTCACCCCCCCCCCTCTCAGTTATCTCTTAAGACTATTCCTAACACTTCCTAGGGATCCTAAAGCATGATAAGGTGTACTAGGACCCCTAGGAAGTCTCCATGACCCCTTTTAACACATTTGAATGCTTAAGTGTGTCCAAAGGGGTCGCAGGACCCCTTAGGACATACTTGAGTGTTCCAATGTGTCCATAGGGGTTATGCAAACTTCCTAGGGGTCCTAACGCATGATAAAGCATACTAGGACCCCTAGAAAGTCCCCATGACCCCTTTTGACACATTGGAAGGCTCAATTGTGTCCTAAGGGGTCCTATGACCCCTTAGGACACAATTGAACCTTCCAATGTGTCAAAAGGGGTCATGGGGACTTCCTAGGTGTCCTAACACATGATAAGGTGTACTACGACACCTAGGAAGTCTTCATGACTCCTTTTGACATATTGGAACCCTCAAGTGTGTACTAAGGGGTCATAGGACCCCTTAGGAAATGCTTGAGTGTTCCAATGTGTCGAAAGGGGTCATGGGGACTTCCTAGGGGTCCTAGTATGTCTTATCAAGTGTTAGGACCCCTAGGAAGTCCCCATGACCCCTTTTGACACATTTGAATGCTCAAGTGTGTTCAAAGGGGTTGTAGGACCCCTTAGGACACACTTGAGGGTTCCAATGTGTCCATAGGGGTCATGGAGACTTCCTAGGGGTTCTAACACATGTTAAGGCATAATAGGACCCCTAGGAAGTTCCCATGAACACTTTTGACACATTTGAACAATCAAGTATGTCTAAAGGGGTCGTAGGAACCCATAGAACATAGTTCAACATTCCAATATGTCAAAAGGGGTCATGGGGACTTCCTAGGGGTTCTAACACATGATAAGGTGTACTAGGATACTTAGGAAGTCCCCATAACCCCTTTCAACACATTTGAACCATCAACTGTGTTCAAAGGGGTCATAGGACCCCTTAGGACATAGTTGAGGGTTCCAATGTGTCGAAAGTGGTCATGGGGACTTCCTAGAGGCCCTAACATGTGATAATGCGTACTAGGACCCCTAGAAAGTCTTCATGACCCCTTTTCACACATTTGAATGCTCAAGTGTTTCTGAAGGGGTCGTAGGACCCCTTTGGACACACTTGAGTGTTCTAATGTGTTGAAAGGGGTCATGGGGACTTCCTAGGGGTCATAACATATGATAAGGTGTACTAGGAACCCTAGGAAGTCTCCATGACCCATTTTGACACATTTGAATGCTCAAATGTGTTCGAAGGGGTCATAGGACCCCTTAGGACAAACTTGAGGGTTCCAATGTGTCCATAGTGGTCATGGGGACTTCCTAGGGGTTGTAACATGTGTTACAGCATACTAGGACCCCTAGGAAGTCCCCATGACCCCTTTTGACACATTTGAATGCTCAAGTGTGTCTGAATGGGTTGTAGGACCCTTTAGGACACACTTGAGCATTCCAATATGTTAAAAGGGGTCATGGGGAATTCCTAGGGGTCCTAACACATGATAAGGTGTACTAGGACCCCTAGGAAGTACCTATGACCACTTTTTACACATTTGAACCCTCAAGTGTGTCCAAAGGGGTCAAAGGACCCCTTAGGACACATTCAAGAGTTCTAATGTATTGAAAGTCATCATGGGGCCTTCCTAGGGGTCCTAACACATGATAAGGCATGCTAGGCCCCCTAGAAAGTTCTTATGACCCTTTTTGACACATTTGAATGATCAAGTGTGTTCGAAGGGGTCATACGACCCCTTAGGATACACTTGAGGGTTCCAATGTGCTGAAAGGGGTCACGGGAACTTACAAGGGGTCCTATCACATGATAAGGCATACTAGGACCCCTAGAAAGTCCTCATGACCCCTTTTGACACATTTGAATGCTCATGCATGTCCAAAGGGGTCATAAGACCCCTTACAACACACCTGAGAATTCCAATGTGTCAATATGTGTCATGGAGACTTCCTAGGTGTCATAACACATGAGAAGGCATAATAGGACCCCTTGGAAGTCCCCATGACACCTCAAAAGTCTCTCTCTCTCTCTCTCTCTCTCTCTCTCTCTCTCTCTCTCTCTCTCTCTCTCTCTCTCTCTCTCTCTCTCATAGGACCCCATATGACACACTTGAGTATTCCAATTTTTCAAAAGGGGTCATGGGGACTTTCTAGGGGTCCTAATGCATGATAAGGCATACTAGGAGCTCTAGGAAGTCTTCATGACCCCTTTTGACACATTGGAACCCTCAAGTGTGTCCTAAGGGGTTGGAGGACCCATTAAAACACACTTGAGGGTTCCAATGTGTCGAAATGGGTCATGGGGACTTCCCAGGGGTCCTAATACATCATAAGGCATACGAGGACCCCTAGGAAGTCCTGATGAACCTTTTTGACACATTTGAATGCTCATGTGTGTCTGACGGGGTCGTAGGACCCCTTAGAACACACTTGAGGGTTTCAATGTGTCAATAAGGGTCATGGGGACTTCATAGGGGTCCTAATGCATGATAAGGCATACTAAGAACCCTAGGAAGTCCCCATTACCTATTTTAACCGATTTGAATGCTCGAGTGTGTCTAAAGGGGTCGTAGGACCCCTTAAGGAATACCAGAGCATTCCAATGTGTCAAAAGGGGTCATGGGGACTTCCTAGGGGTCCTAACACATGATATGGCGTACTAGGACCCCTAGGAATTCCCCATGACACCTTTTGACACATTAGAACCCTCAAGTGTGTTCTAAGGGGTCATAGCACCCCTTAGGACACACTTGAGGGTTCAATGTGTCGAAAGGGGTCATGAGGACTTCCTAGAGGTCCTAATGTGTGATAAGCATACTAGGACCCCTAGGAAGTCCTCATCACCCCTTTTAACATATTTGAATTCTCAAGTGTGTATGAAGGGGTCATAGAACCCCTTAGGACATAGTTAAGGGCTCCAATGTATCAAAAGGGGTCATGGGGACTTCCTAGGAGTCCTCAGGCATGATAAGGTGTACTAGGACCCCTAGAAAGTCCCCATGACCCCTTTTGACACATTTGAATGCTCAAGTGTGTTTGAAGGGGTCATAGAACTACTTAGGACACACTTGAGGATTCCAATATGTACATAGGGGTCACCGGGACTTCCTAGGGGTCCTAATGTGTAAGAAGGCATACTAGGACCCCGAGGAAGTCCCCATGACCCCTTTTGATACATTTCAATGCTCAAGTGTGTTCGAAGGGGTCGTAGGATCACTTAGGACACACTTGAGCATTCCAATGTGTCAAAAGGGGTCATCGAGACTTCCTAGGGATCCTAACTCCTGAGAAGGTGTACTAGGACCCCTAGGAAGTCCTCATGACCACTTTTGACACATTGGAATCCTCAAGTGTATCCTACGGGGTCGTAGGAACCCTTAGGACACACTCTAGGGTTCTAATGTGTCAAAAGGGAGCATGGGGAATTCCTAGGGGTCCTAGCACGTGATAAGGCATAATAGGACCCCTAGGAAGTGTCCATGACCCTTTTTGACATATTTGAATGCTCAATTATGTTTGAAGGGGTTGTAAGACACCTTAGGACACACTTGATGGTTCCAATGTGTCCATAGTGGTCATGGGGACCTCCTAGGGGTCCTAACATGTGATAAATCATACTTGGCCCCTAGGGAGTCCCCATTTCCTCATTTGACACATTTGAATGCTCAAGTATGTCTAAAGGGGTCGTAGGACCCCTTAAGACACACTTTAGCATTCTAATGTGTCAAAAGGGGTCATGGGGACTTCCTAGTGGTACTAACGCGTGATAAGGAGTACTAAGACCCCTAGGAAGTCCCCATGACCCCTTTTGACACATTTGAACCCTCCAGTGTGTCCAAAGGGTTTGTAGGACCCCTTATGACATAGTTAAGGGTTCCAATGTGTCAAAAGGGGTCTTGGAGACTTCCTAGGGGTCCTAACATGAGATAAGGTCTACTAGGACCCCTAGGAAGTCTGCATGACCCCTTTTGACACATTTGAATGCTCAAGTGTGTTTGAAGGGGTTGTAGGACCCCTTAGGACACACTTGAGGGTTCCAATGTGTCCATTGGGGTCATGGAGACTTCCTAGGGGTCCTAACATGTGATAAGGTGTACTAGGAACTCTAGGAAGTCCCCATGACCCATTTTGAGACATTTGAATGCTCAAGTGTATCCAAAAGGGTTGTAGCACCCCTAAGGACACACTTGTGCATTCTAATGTGTCAAAAGGGGTCATGGGAACTTCGTAGAGGTCCTAACACATGATAAGGTGTATTAGGACCCCTAGGAAGTCCCCATGACAACTTTTGACACATTTGAACTCTCAAGTGTGTCTAAAGGGGTCGTAGGACACCTTAGCACACATTTGAGGGTTCCAATGTGTCAAAAGGGATCATGAGGACTTCCTAGGGGTCTTTACGTGTGATAAGGCATACTAGGCCCCCTAGGAAGTCCTCATGACCCATTTTTACACATTTGAATGATCAAGTGTGTTAGAAGGTGTCATATGACCCCTTAGGACATACTTGAGGGTTAAAATGTGTTGAAAGGGGTCATGGGGACTTCCTAGGGGTCCAAACACGTGATAAGGCATACTAGGACCCATAGGAAGTCCCCATGACCCTTTTTAACATATTTGAATGTTCAAGTGTCTCCGAAGGGGTCATAGGGCCCCTTAGGACACACTTGGGAATTCTAATGTGTCAATAGTTGTCATGGGGAGTTCCTAGGGGTCTCTCTCTCTCTCTCTCTCTCTCTCTCTCTCTCTCTCTCTCTCTCTCTCTCTCTCTCTCTCTCTCTCTCTCTCTCTCGTAGGACCCCATAGGAAACACTTGGGAATTCCAATGTGTCAAAAGGGGTCACGGGGACTTCCTAGGGGTCCTAATGTGTGGTAAGGCTAATGAGGACCTCTTGGAAGTCTTCATGACCTCTTTTGACACATTATAACCCTTAAGTGTGTCCTAAGGGGTGCTACAACCCCTTAGGACATACTTGAGGGTTCCAATGTGTTGAAAGAGGTCCTAGGGACTTCCTAGGGGTCCTAACACATGATAAGGCATACTAGGACCCCTAGGAAGTGCCAATGACCCTTTTTAACACATTTGAATGCTCAATTGTGTTCAAGGGTATTGTAGGACCCCTTAGGACACACTTGTGGGTTTCAATCTGTCTAGAGGGGTCATGGGACTTCCTAGGGGTTGTAATGCGTGATATGGAGTATTAAGACCCCTCGTAAGTCCCCATGACCTATTTTGATAGATTTGAATGCTCAAGTGTGTCCGAAGAGGTTGTTGGACCCCTTGGGACACACTTGAGCATTCCAAGTTGTCAAAAGGGGTCATGGTGAGTTCCTAGGGGTCCTAACATGTGATAGGGCATACTAGGACCCTTGGGAAGTCCTTATGCCCCCTTTTGACACATTGGAACCCTCAAGTGTGTCATAAGGGGTCATAGGACCCATTAAGACACACTTGAGGGTTCCAATGTGTCGAAAGGGGTCATTGGGACTTCCTATTAGTCCTAATGCATGATAAGGCTTACTAGGACCCCTAAGAAGTCCCCATGACCCCTTTTAACACATTTTAATGCTCAAGTGTGTCTGAAGGGGTTGTAAGACCTCTTAGGACACACTTGTGGGTTCCAATGTTTGCATGGGGGTGATGGGGATTCCTTATGGGCACTAACTCATGATAAGCTATATTAGGACCCCTAGGAAGTCCCCATGACCCCTTTTGAGACATTTGAATGCTTAGGTATGTTTGAAGGGGTTGTAGGACCACTTAGGACACAATTGAGCATTCCAATATGTCAAAAGGAGTCATGGGGACTTCCTAGGGGTCCTAACATGTGATAAGGTGTACTAGGACCCCTAGGAAGTCCCCATGACCCAATTTGAAACATTTGATCCTTCAAGTGTGTCCGAAGGGGTCATAGGACCCCTTAGGACACACTTGGGGGTTGCAATGTGTTGAAAGGTGTCATGGGGATTTCCTAGGGGTCCTAATGTGTGATAAGGCATACTAGGACCCCTAGGAGTCCTTGTGACCCCTTTGACACATTTTAATGATCAAGTGTAACCGAAGGGGTCGTAGTACCCCTTAGGATACACTTGATGGTTCCAATGTGTCTAAAGGGGTCATGGGGATTTCCTAGGGGTCCTAACACATGATAAGGCATACTAGGACCCCTAGGAAGTCCCCATGACCCCTTTTGACACATTTGAATGCTCAAATGTGTTCAAAGGGGTCGTAGGATCCCTTAGGACACACTTGAGCATGCCAATGTGTCAATAGGGGTCATGGGGACTTCGTAGGGGTTCTAACGCATGATAAGGCATACTAGGACCCCTAAAAAGTCCCCATGACCCCTCAGAAGTCTCTCTCTCTCTCTCTCTCTCCACCTCCAATGAACTACTCTTCAAAGCCTCCATTTCTACATAGCTAGGGTTTATGGCGCTTGTAAAAGGCACAACTATGCCCCTGTAGGGAGTCATGCTCATGCTCGAAATCATATTATTATCATGCATTCTCTGACATTTAATACAAAGATTTATCCGGTTGGCTTTAAAGACCTAAAAGAAATGAAAAATAAAATTTAGGCTAAAAATGCATTTTGCATTTCTGTATGTAGTACCATTAGCTTCAACAATCCCATCGGCTTCCTCTACTGAGGCACATAGAACTTCATTAATGTCTTCTCTGGGAGGAAGATTATAATTTCCAAATTTCTACAAGCCCTGGAATATTTTCATCATTATCACTCTCCACCTCCGCTCTCTCAATTTAGTCCTCTCCCTCTCCGCTGCACTTAGCTTAGCCATTGTTACCCATTCTTTAACAGGGATTCTCCAAAATTTGTATACAAGGCCATCCTACAAGAAAAATGAAAATTTTCCTAGAGAATATCCAAAATTTATATACAAAATCATCATATAGGAAAAACTACAAAAAATTAATAGCTAAAAGGTAAAATTTATCATTAATGCCGGCAGTACCAAGGTCATACCCACTGTCAAATCCTGGCCTATGACATGGATAATGAGAAAAGAAAGTGAAATGAAAGGGAAGTATGGATCAAATAGAGAAGGTGCATAAAATCATATCAATATCATAATAAATGCAAAAAATATTGTTATTGGGAAAAATATTTGCATATTAATGGGAAAGAGTGGGAAGAGCTTCTTGGACCCATGATAGAAGTTACAGACAAGGAGGAAGAGCTAGGAAGGGGAAAGCAACAAAGGAAAGAAGTAAGATTTGCGTGTGAGCCTATGTCAGATGATGATGATGATTACTCACCATCTGCTAGTAGCTCAAGTAGTGACAGAAGCTCTTCAGTCCACATGTACACTGACACAAAAAATTTAGATAGAGAAGTAACAAGTGCTATGGAATTATCCATAGAGCAATGTGAAATGAAGGCTCAAATTGGTTCATTAGAAGGAAAAGAATTTGGTCATGTAGTTTATTATAGCACCACAAATATTTCTATTAGAAATTCCTATTCATCAATGGCCTTTGATTTATGGGACTAGGGAAACTAGGTTACTCATGTTGGGCATTATCTGTCAAATGTAAGTTCATTTCTACCTTTGGCAAGGTAGTCTCACTCCTCATTTTACAACAAAGGGTAGCCATCTATGGTCCAAGGTTTTAATTTAGCTGACAAGTGGAGAGCTTCTCAAGGTACTGATCTCTTTCATAGAGAAGTTTCTGATTCATCTCAAGGTTCTCATTTAGGTGACTAGCTCCTTGGAGGTCCACAAATAGACCCATTGATTTCCCAAATTGGTAAAAGGGTAGATGCAATTTTGAAAAGAGTATCCCAATTGAAGAGAAATGGATATTCTAGTGAGCATAAAGTTATTGCAGATCCAATGGTGTCTCTCCTCCACTGACAAATATAACTGCTTCAAGAGACTGGAGTTTAAATGGAGACTGTCTGTTCCCAAACATGCCCCAGTCGAGCAGATGAACCAAATGTTTCTTCAGTAAAGAAGATAATGGTTTATTAAAGCATCTGAATTATCCCACTTGCTATTAGTTACTACTTTTTGAGTGGCTTGCTAGCTACTTCTATGCGGGATTTTTGTAATATATAATATCCTCATGCAAGTACATGCCAATTTTTGTAAACATTTTTTGTTGTAAAGGGTTAGTGAGCAATATCAAAGAAAAGGTTCTTGCATGTATTATTTAGACACATATCAATTAGGCAACCATTTTTTCTCCCATTACACACTTTGAAAAACACTAAAAAGTGTTTTCAAAGTGCGTATGCACTTTGTTTTCGATTGTTGAAGCCTAAGGCTTGGGAAAACCAAGCCATAGGGCGTGCACCCTATAGGACCAATGCTCGTTAGTGTATACACACTATGCCTAATGGGAGACCAAAAATGAAAAGTGGCATCTTTTTGGTCCCCCATCTTTGTGCATATACTCGTAAAATGTATATTATATAATATTTAATATATATAATATATAATCTAATATATGAAGGATGGAGAAATGGGAGGGAGAAAGGGGAGGGAAAAGTTAAAAATCAAAATTCTATCAGCATTTTTTGGTACCCGAAAATATTGGGTACCCAATTACGCTCGGTATTGCTTTGTGCACCAAACCTACGTGGTCAACTATTGAAATGTCTCAAAAACATGTTTTTCCCATGTTTCTCTAAGTTCTAGACTTCGACCATGTAGCTAATGACTTTTTTTTCACTCGAATTTGATGAAATAAAGAGGGTACCTTAAGGAGATTATCAGCTTTCTATCAATATAATTGCTGTCAAATTTTGAATTCGGTAAGTATTATTAGTTATTTTCTAATTGAGATACCTTTAAAGTGTTGATTTATATACTGATTTAAAAATGACTATAACTTTCAGATGGTATAACATTTTTGAAATCCGAAAAATGTGTCACATTCTATGCTTCGCCTACTATAAGGAAATTTTTTTAAAAAAAATTGTAAAGTTTTGAATGAGTTAAGGTGGTCAGACACGAGATTTTTTTTATTCTTAAAATGTTGTAGCAGAAAATTCATAATTAATTTTTTTGGAATAAAATTACAAAAAATATGCGTCACATCTGGGCATGAGTCTACTACTTATATATAAAATCTTATAATAAAATATTATCATTTGATTATGATTAAGGTGGTCAGACATACACCTACTTCTTATTTTTTTCCAAAAAAATTTGTAATGCTAAATTGAAATCTATACTTTTCACCAATCATACTAACTTTTTTTCAAAAAAGGCCTAGTATTTTAGAAACTACATTCAATTTTCTACAGATTCTATTCTTACAACTTTTTGATATTAGGTTGATAGATAGTTGAAATTTTCACGTCAACTTTTTTTTCACCTGAATTTGATGAAACAAAGAGGGTACCTTAAGGAGATTATCAGCTTTCTATCAATATAATTGTTGTCAAATTTTGAATTCGGTAAGTATTATTAGTTATTTTCTAATTGAGATACCTTTAAAGTGTTGATTTATATACTGATTGAAAAATGACTATAACTTTCAGATGGTATAACATTTTTGAAATCCGAAAAATGTGTCACATTCTATGCTTCGCCTACTATAAGGAAATTTTTTTAAAAAAAATTGTAAAGTTTTGAATGAGTTAAGGTGGTCAGACACGGGAGTTTTTTTATTCTTAAAATGTTGTAGCAGAAAATTCATAATTATTTTTTTTGGAATAAAATTACAAAAAATATGCGTCATATCCGAGTATGAGTCTACTACTTATATATAAAATCTTATAATAAAATATTATCATTTGATTATGATTAAGGTGGTTAGACATACACCTACTTCTTCTTTTTTTCCAAAAAAATTTGTAATGCTGCATTGAAATCTATACTTTTCACCAATCATTTTTTTCAAAAAAGGCCTAGTATTTTAGAAACTACGTTCAATTTTCTACAGATTCTATTCTTACAACTTTTTGATATTAGGTTGATAGATAGTTGAAATTTTCACGTCAAGTTGACTAACCCTGATTTGCTGATTTTTCATTGCCACTTAAGGGCATAGTTTGGCCCCTCATGATCTTCCACATACCCAATAGAGGTTTTGTTAAACTCAATAAATATGACTCATTATCTTATTCAATTTGTCCTTTGGTATTCAATGAAGAGTAGTGTAAAAAAATGTGAACAAAGAACTGATGGTTCATGGTTCTATGCAAAATTTCAAACAACTAGAGTGCAACCATAGGTACTTGTTGTAGCTAAAAATTCAAGACCGTAAAAGTAGTCTTTGGGATATTATGTTTGATGATGTAGCTATAGATTTTCTATATATATATTTGCAAACTAACTTTAGCTACTGCAAATTGATGGTGAATAAGATAAAATTATAAATGTAGTTAGTTATACTTACTATTTTTTCACCCTTATGATTGTTAGGAATAGTTCCAAGAGATAACTGAGAGGGGGAGGGGGGGTAAATCAGTTATCTACAAGTTTCAATTTTTTATCCAATTAAGTATACTTAAACATAAATCATAAACACAATGAAAGAACACTTGAACACAACACAATATTTTGGTTACGGGGAAACCCAAATAGGTAAAAACCCCACTGGCAATTGACACCCACTAATATTATGCACTAGTGTATAATGATCCTTGTTAGAAGATCCTTAGTCCTATTAGGAGTTACTTTATAATATGTTTAGTACAATAGACCTGGTCAAGAGTCGGACCCTGTTAGGGGAGAGGATGCACTGTCCGAGAGCTCACTGCTCAAAGGGGCTTTGATCTGGATCTTGGTGAACTGTCCTTTGACCTGCTATCTAGATTAGTTCCAATGTATATCACAAATACTTTACTTGGTCACATAGACCTTCTTCTGATAGCTCAATACTTCACACACTCTGCTCTTCTCTTCTTAATCAACCATGAACCACACTCAAGCAATCACAAATGACTGCCTATAAATATCTTTCCTCTAAATGATATAATCAAGTCAGCCTATTAGAACCACCTTGAAATCACATTCGATAACAAATAACAAACTTTGATAATAATTATGTCGACTCTATTATGCACGCAACACATTCTGGGACCTGTCTAATAAGATAATTGTAGACACACGCTACACACTGTCGACTCTACCAAAAGAACTGGATCTTTTTCCTCAAGATGAATTAAATCATGTGCTCTTAACCAAAAATCAATAACTCTCCTCTAATCTTAAATCCTAGGGCGTATACCATAAAGATAGGAACAACTCAAGTACCAATAAAATCTTTGTCGGCTCTTCTGAATAAACACGGGAAACTGCTACAGGTGAATAACGACTGCATATCTTCACTTCTACTAAATATCAAACTATGTGTTCATAACTAAAACATCACTAACATGTCTTAAACATATATCCAAGTGCCCAAGGCTCTATGATAACTATAAAAACAACCATACATAGAACACTACTTCTTCCTCTATCAGGAACACTACTGACACAAGCTACTATATAACTGTCTGTACTAATAGTTAACCTCTGCACCCATGATATCATGCTAATATCATGTTCATGCTTCATAAACTAAAAGCTTACTACATAAGACTTCCATGCATGCTACTTTCCATGTGTTGTCATCAATGACAAACATATAGTCAGTACTGGCCTGCTGGCAAATCTCCAACAATCTCCCCCTTTGGCATTGATGGAAAGATGTGGAATGAAAAACTACCACCAACCCAAATGAACATTTCTTTTATAACATTCTCCATTTCCTCATCAAAACTCCCCCAAAGATGAATCTTCCATCTACTGCAATTTTTTCTAATATTCTCCATTTCCTCAATTGGACTATTGTCATAACTGAATATTGCTCCCCCTTAGTATATTACTCTTTCTTTTGCTTCTATTTTTCATGAATCTATATATTACTCCCCCTTTGACATCAATGGAAAAGGGCACCATTCATTTTAAGTACCGATACTACTCCTGAGGTAGAGTAGTCAACCTTCCATCAGTCCCTGAGGACTGATGCCTTTCCTTCTTTGTTTCAAGTAGAATCAGGGAAGGGAATTACTCCCAACTTCTCCCTGAGATATTCAGAAGTATCCTTAGGCAAGGGCCTTGTGAAAATATCTACCAACTGATCTTTAGTACTCACATAGTCTAGCTTGACTTCTTTCTCTTCCACTTTCTCTCTTAGGAACTGATACTTGATCTCAATGTGCTTTGTCTTTGCATGCATCACAGGATTCTTTGACATATTGATAGTGCTAGTGTTATCACAGTGAATAACAATAGGATATTCAATCTGAATTCCAAAATCCTTTATCATCTATTTGATCCAAACAATTGTAGAGAAATTCAAGGATACTGCAACATACTCCGCTTCTGTTGTTGACTGAGAAATACAATTTTGTTTCTTTCTTGTCCAAGTGACAAGTCTATCACCAAGAAACACTGCTCCACCTGATGTACTTTTTCTGTCATCAACACATCATGCCCAATCTGCATCAGTGTACACATGAAGCTCAACATTTTTTGAATTAGGATACCATAGACCATAATCTATAGTGACCTGTAAGTATCTGAATATTCTCTTTACTACCATGAGGTGACTTTGCTTAGGTTCTATTGCAAATCTTCCAACTATGCCAACTGCATTGGAAATATCATGTCTAGTCTGAGTAAGATATATGAGTTTACCAATCGTAGACTTGTATAATGTTATATCTACTATTGGTGAGTCATCTTCTTTTGTAAGATTACATCCAGTGATCATAGGGGTTCCTAGTAGCTTGCAATCATCCATCTTGAATTTCTTTAATATTTATTTCAAATGGGTAAAAGTACAAAGCTGTGTCACACTTTTATGAAGGAAAAGGTCAACAACACACAAAAATTTCAACTTTAATGACATAAAAATGGCATTTATGTTTAAAATTTGGAGATGATGTAAACTAATGAAATGTGTAAAAGTGGATGAAGTTTATGGCTATGATTTTTTTATTTATTTTTTAACAAGAATTCACATGGTTTTAAAATTTTTTAAGTCCATTTTTTACATGCTGAAAAATGCTGAAAAATGAGGGTCTTGTCCGCACCAAAAAAGTATATGTAAATAATCTCTTTTTTCTTTGATTTCAAAATATGTCATAGATAAAATGTATAGCTAGTGCAAAAAAGAAGAAAAATTAGTTTTCAATGTATATTTTCTCTGTTATAACTACTCAAAGTCGAACATACCTGAAATCGACAGTTTTCATCTCGCATTAAATTTCCCCTATCAAATCTACACCATTCAGAAAATAAATTACACACTTTTGAAGATAACTCTCTCCGCTAGTGTTAAATATAAATTTTCAATTTTTTTGATAAGCTTTACTATTTTTTTCTATTTTTGAAGCATCTTGTTCTCGAATGTTAAAATACCTACTTATAGTATTTTAAAATTATAATATATTAGATCTAATTAAAATACTATACAAATTATATGATGATAATCTTGACTCTATGCTCTAAAAAAGGGTATTTTTATATTTGTAAAAAAATATCATTAAAAAGAGTAAGAGTTATTGAAACGTCACTTTTCTGAAATAATTTTATTTCTTTAGTAATTGTTATAAAACATGCATTTAATAGATATTTCCAATTGGAAAAGGTGAAGAACTTATCTAACTTAGCTAAAATGAATCTAGCTAGACCATATGTTTGACAAAAAATAATTTTAGTTAGAAATACTCAAATTCATCTGTGCTGATACGTTGTCCTGAAACGTGACACAACTTTGTGCTTTTACCCAAATACTTGGACTAATTAATGAAAATACCTTTCTCCATCTGTTGCACATTCAGTCCCAAAAAGTGTTTGATAGGACCAATCATACTCATCTCAAACTCATTCTGCATTACTTTGGAAAATTTTGCACTTAGTTTGTCATTACCTCCAAAGATAATGTCATCAACAAATATAGCTATAAGTAGTAGACCTTCAGATGCCTCTCTAATGAATAGATTACAACCTACTGCTCCTTTCTTGAATCTAATCTTTGATAGATATCCATCTAGTCTCTCATACCATGCTCTAGGGGCTTGCTTAAGTCCATAGAGGGCCTTCTTCAATATGCATAACATATTAGGTCTGTCTGATAAGGTGAATCCTTTTGGTTTCTTAATGTATACTTCTTCTTTCAAATCTCCATTTAGGAATGCTGACTTGGCATCCATCTGATAAAATATGAAGGTTTTGACTATAGCATAAGCTAGAAACAACTTAATAGCTTCTAATCTTCTCACAGGTGCAAATGTGTCTAAATAATCAATGCCTTCTCTTTTTGCATATCCTTTACATACTAATCTTTTTTTATTTCTTACTACTATACCATCTTCATTCATCTTGTTTCTAAATATCCACTTTATTCCAATCACATTCTTATCACTAGGTCTTGGGACCAGTTCCCAAGTGTTATTCTTAATAATCTAATCAATTTCTTCTTTCATAGCATCATGCCAATCTAAATCATTAAAAGCATATTCAACACTTAAGGGTTCAATCTGAGATAGTAAACATATTGCTTCACTACTAGCTGAGTTCTTTGCTTGTGATCTTGTCAAGACTTTGCCACTCTAATCTCCAATGATTTCTACATGTAAAATTTGGAACTTTAGTTGATGCTGACTCATCAGCCTTAGGAGTAGTTTCTTCACTTGTCTCAAGGTCATTGAATAAGACATCAATACAGTCAAACATTTCCTCAATGACTATCTCAGTAGTGGAGGGTCTATGTTCTTCTTCAATCATGGGTGATTAATCATGATATCTTTCTTCAACCATAAAATTTTCATCAATCTTAACATGAGCACTTTCTATGATATTTTTCAATCTTAAATTGAAACATCTATAAGCTTTAGTTTTAGTAGAGTAACCATGAAAAATACCTTCATCATTTCCTGCATCAAACTTGCCTACTACTTCATCCCTCTTGATGTAGCACTTGCTTCCAAAGATTCTGAAGTATTTTACTATGGGAACATTACCAAACCATTGCTCATATGGTGTTTTTTTAGCACCTGGCCTCAATTGAATTCTATGGATGGTATAGACTATTGTATTTACTACATCTCTCCAATAGGTGTGTGCAACTTTTCATTCTATCATAATGGTGCGTGCTATATCCAGAATGATCCTATTCCTTCTCTCTCCAATTCTATTCTACTGAGGGGTTCTAGGTGCACTCAACTGTCTCTTTATGCCAAGCTCTTCTTAGTACTTATAAAATTTGTCAGAGGTGAATTCTCCTCCTCTATTCAATCTCAAACAGTTTATCTTTGGTCCATATTCATTCTCAACCTTAGCTTTGAATATTTTGAACTTCTCAAATGCTTATGACTTATCTTTCAAGATTGCAACCCACATCATACTAGTATAATCATCAACAAACAAAATGAAATACCTTTCACCATAGTATGATCTTGTTTGAGTTTGACCACATAGGTCTGTATGAATCAGATCCAACTTATTCTCTGCTGAATTTTACTTGCTCCTGAATGAATTTCTCACATGCTTCCCCATCACACATTCCCTGCATATAGTATCAACTGGTTTTGATATGCTAGGTAGATCTCTTACTGCCTTTACATTACTTATCTTTACTATGTTATCAAAATTGATATGCCATAGTCTTTTATGCCACAACCAACTGTCATCAAATTTAACAACAAAACAACTTGCTTTTGAATTGACTTGAAAAACATTACCTCTTGTCTTTGAGCCTGATGCAATCATAACACCATCGTTGTTTCTTATGATGCATTTGTCATCTTTAAACTCCAATTGATAACCTTTTCCATGTAACTATCCAACACTGAGAAGGTTATGTTTCAAACCATCAACATAAAGAACATCATCAGTACTATTATTTCCATCCAAGGTGATGGCTCCTCTACCAACTATTGGTTTAGGAGTGTTGTCTCCAAATCTAACCATCTCACCATTTTATTTGTCCAGATGAACAAACTTTCCTTTATCACCTATCATGTGATGTGAACAACCACTATCTATAATCCAATCTGTCCTTATGTCAGCTTGTGAAATCAATGCTAGCTCTTGATTCTCTTTTTTATCTTCATGAACTATCTTATTATTCATTTTGTCTACAATAGAAATGAATCCAATTTCTTCTTCACTTGATTCATCATCTGAAACTCCATATCCAGCAAAGTAGCATTCCTTAGAGTACTTAGGCTTGTAATCCTTTTTAAACTTTCTAGCTCTAGTAGGACACTTAGATGCAAAGTGACCGATCTTATTACATGAAAAGAAATTAAATGGTAATTGACCTTCATATTTTCCTTTTCCTTTCATTTCTCTTTTGGAAATCATAGCAATGAAATCATCTAATGTTTTCTCTTCATCATCATCATTAAAATTACCATAAGTGTTTGCAGATTTCTTACCATGATCTGTTGCTTTGAAGGCTGTCTCACTCTTTGGTTTTGTCTTCAATCTTGAAATCTCAAAAGCTAAGATTTTTCTGATCAAGGTCTCTCTTTTGAAATTAGATATAAGTTGCATGGTCTCATCAAGGATGTTGATCTTGCTTTCATATTCTAGAGTGAGAGTGGTCATTAACTTGTCCATAATGTCCTCTTCTAAAATCTCTCCACCATTGTTTCTAATTCCAGCAACTACTTCATTAGTCCTCTAATTATAAGCTCTGATATTTTCTTTAGGTAGCATCTCTAATTCATTGTATCTTTTCTTCCATGTCTTTCTATGTGCATCCTTTTCTTTTTTGTCTCCTTCAAATATGTCTTCTAGGTGCTTCTATATTTTATGGCTTGTATCTACCTTTTTTATTTCTAAAAACTCACCATCAAATAGGGTGCTGATAAGAGCTTCTTTAGCTATCTAGCATTATGATGAAATAATTCCTTTTTCCTATCAGTAGCATCATCCTTTGCAACATCTTCTAAGGTAGGAATCTTGGCTTCTTTGATAGTCACATCAAAAACTTCAAAAGCAATGCACTGCAAATGGGTCACCATCTTGTTCTTCTAATCAAGATAATTCTTTCCATAAAACTTAGGAATTTCTTTCCTAAAGTATGCCATCTTATCAACCTCAAGCTATTAAAATTTCTCTTTAAGGCACTCGGCTCTAATACCAATTGTTAGGAATAGTCCCAAGAGATAACTGAGAGGGGGGGGGGGGTGGTGAATCAGTTATCTACAATTTTCAATTCTTTATCCAATTAAGTATACTTAAACATAAAGCATAAACACAATGAAAGAACACTTGAACACAACACAATATTTTGGTTATGGGGAAACCCAAATAGGTAAAAACCCTGATGGGAATTGACACCCACTAATATTCTGCACTAGTGTATAATGATCCTTGTTAGAAGATCCTTAACCCTATTAGGAGTTTCTTTACAATATGTTTAGTACAGTAGACCTAGTCAAGGGTCAGACCTTGTTAGGAGTCTTTTACAACTTTCCCTGTTAGGGGAGAGGACGCACTATCTAAGATCTCATTGCTCAAAGGGGCGAAGGTTACAACCTTCTGAATAATAGATACACACTATATCTGGATCTTGGTGGACTACGCTTTGACCTGCTATCTGGATCAGTTCCAATGTATAGAAAAAATACTTTACTTGGTCACATAGACTTTTTTTTGATGGCTCAACACTTCATACACTCTTCTCTACTCTTCTTAATCAACCATGAACCACACTCAAGCAATAAAAAATGACTGCCTATAAATATCTTTCCTCTAAATGATATAATCAAGTTATCTTGTTAGAACCACCTTGAAATCATATTAGAGAAACCATAATAAACTTTCATAATCAATTCGTCAGCTCTATTATGTACACAACACATTCTAGGACCTGTCTAATAAGATAATTGTAGATGCACACTACACACTATCAGCTCTACCAAAAGAACTGGATCTTTCT